>OVBL01000058.1:0-600000 GCA_900406555.1 Pseudoturritis turrita
GAGCTGGTATGACTCAAATGCTTTTCTTTTAATATATTAAAAATATCTTCCCTTCGTTTTATATAAAATATAATGACATTTTATTTTTTATATATCTTTATATAAAATAGAATTCCATATGCTTATTTTGATTTAATTATTCATTTTTTAAGAAATTTGTCTTTGTTTCGTTTTTATAAACTGTTAAACTCAGGTCGAGAAACAACTTGATATTTTTTATTTATAAATCCTCCCACACGCGTCTCTCTTTTGCACACCGTCACTTGTTTGTTTCCCTCCAATTCTCCCTATACACTTCCCGACACGTGTCATCAACATTTCTTCTGCGTTTGTTTGTTTTTTTTTTTTCCGGGCAAATAGTTATATTATCAAAACTCAATGGAGTATCCACATGAACCTTACAAACCCAACACTAGTTAAAGCATAATAAAAGCATATTTTAAAAACACACGTGTCGAATGATGAAGACTATGTTGGCTACATGGCGAGCATGCGAGGAAGACGGATACTACACCGCCGATCTGCTCGTTTTTCACAGCGACAACCTCCGACGAAGCTTGACAACCTCCGACGAAGCTTGACAACACCACCACCGCGAAGATTCTAATCGCTCATCTTGGATCATTGGTAGATCCATTCCTCAATCATCACTGAGACCCTTTGGACGGAAGAACTACTCCCACCGGAACTAAACCAGAGAACTTCGAAAGAGAAAAAAAAACGAGGCAAAACACGCCGTACCAATTTGTTTCAAATCTCTCAGAGAATTCTCAACTGCACAATACTCAATCCCGACATAGACACTTCGCCCAATCCTCCTACGGCCAATTGTGGGAGGGAAAGATTTACGCTAATAGGAAAAAAGCATCATGTAATCGACGGACAAAGATCCATCACAAGAAGTGAACGGAATTAACATAAACACGAAGAGAAAGGAGATAAGAACTAACAAAGAAATCGGCTAAAGCCGAAGGGAAAAGATCCGACAAAGCGGAAGATAATATCCGACCGAAGTCGGAAGCTATAAACAAAGCCAAAAAATCAGCTAAGCCGGAAATTGATTCCGATTTTTTTAAATAGAAAATCGCCTTCTTTCTGAAAGATAGAGGTCATTTCTTCTGCATTTAAAACTCAGAGTTTATTCTCTTTTTGATCTATCTATTTTATTTTATCAAATGAAAATAGCTTCATTTGTCCTTCTTTATATTTTAAATAAATGATGAAAGACATTGAATGAAACCCAAAAGATAAACAAAATATACCTTCAAACACACACAGAAAATGTAAGAATAAAACAAAAAACAAAAAAGGACTAAAAGGTAGTATATGGTTTTTATCTTTATTATTTTCTAGGTTATATTCACGTCTATATAGATGTAAACAAAATGGTGTTATAAACTTAAATCAGAGACAAAAACTCTCTCTGATTAATCATGAAACTGTTGTTATTTTATAATTTGTAACACAAAAATTTCTTGCAAACATTTGTTTAATTTGTCAATCTCTAATCATATTTAAGAAAAAAGAAAAGTAATAACTAAAGGCAAGAATGTTCATTTGGGTTTCTTCTATGTTGTTTCCTAAAAACTAAATTAAGTCAGTTAATTGTTGAGTATCTTGAAAACAGTAGCTGATTATCTTGCAAACTCTAACTGATTATCTAGCAAGATAATCAACGACGTATTAACTGTTAAAAATAGACTTGCAGATCGTTTTCTTCCAAAACTGAAGTCCCTTAATTGTGAGAATTTTTTAATTTTGTAATCTCTGATTTAAGTTTCAACTTTGAAAAACAAATGTTGAATTCACTCCTCAACGGCTGTTTCTACTAATTCTTTTGCAGGCAAACCTATGGTTATCACATTCCGTGCTTATTCTAAAGATCAGATCCTTAGGATACTGCAGGAAAGACTTGTGGTAATTCAATATACAATAATAATATCCTTAGGATACGACACGTGTCATCAACATATACTTAATGCCAAATATACCATAGACTTTTCTTTCTAGGGTTTATCAACGATATAGACACTTTCTAAGAGTTAATTAACAAAAGAGACACTTTGTGCAACTAGGACACTTATACAACTGTAGCAAAAATGGAAAGCCGAGTATGCCCTTTGACAAGAAGAATGTCATTGGGCATGCTAACGAGATTTTGGTCTATTAGTTACATATTTACTTACATCATAGAAGATATGGGCCATAGATTTAAAGTTGCTATAAAGTTATGTAGGGATCGGATTAAAAGGAGTGGTTTTTAATGAGAGTCGTTGATGAGTAAAATCGTGTGGTTACCCATCGTCAATTAAACAAACCCAGAAAGAGATGTGTCCAGCTTCAATGAGAGAACTGGATAGCGGCGACATTGAAGAAGCTGGCGGTAATGGCGAAGAGGAATTCCGGTTACGACCGCGTCTCGGTGGAGGTAAATCATAGATTTTATCATCTTCGTTGCAATCTCTAAATTTTGTTCTTATCCTCAAATCCTCAGTCAATCACGATTACGAGGACATCGAGAGAGATTAAAGATTTTTTGAATCTGAGAAAATCCATAAGCTTTTCTCGCCAATTAAACAAACCCAGAAGCTTCGAATTTTATCTTTTTTTGGGTTTACTTTAACAAGATTAGAGCTATTTGGATGGATAACACCTTGCTCATATATGAACTAATCTTGGAAGCACAAATGCTACCAGAAATTTTCACCCCACCTTTGATTTACTTGAAGAAGATGAGAGAGTTTTTTATCGATATCACTTTCTAATGTGGATGGTAATATGTGTTAGACTGTTAGTTAAGTCGCTTTGGAGAATCATCTCACTGATTTGATTAGATTTGGATCATAAAGCTCCATACTTGGTCTTATCTGTGATGAATTAATAACAAAGGCTTAATCTTTAGGAAAGGTCTCTTGGGTTTTTGCATGATTGAACTAGTTTTTGTTATACTCATAGTGGTTTGATATTTTTGTGTGTGACATATTTAGAATCTGACATGTGGAGAAACATTATTATTACAGCTAGATGGTGGAACAAACTGTGCGAAAACATATCAAAACGAGAGTCATGTCGTTGGTGAGATCAATTGAGTCATCCGCTGCATCATATAAGCTTCACTCGCTGAATGAGAGGGGTAACAACAATTGTGGCTCTTCTGCTCAAATCTTTGATCCAGACAGCGCCAAGACCACTTGGTTGACTCATGAGTTATAAGAAGTCCATTAACATGTCTGTGAGTCTATGACAACATGTCTATGAGTATTTGTTTTTCTTATCATGATGGGTTGTCGTTTTAATTATATGGTATCCATGTGGACAATACGAAATGGTCAAAGATCTAAAAAGTTTATGAAATACAATTGTTGAGTGTTTTCTTTGTGTTATGTAGACATTGAAAGTTAAAAAAAAAAAGCTAAATACAAAGCTAAAGAACCATAATGACATAGTCCTTCCAGGTAAATGCTCAATATATTTTGAGAGGGAAACCACATCTCATGTATGCGAAAAAATTGTATTTTTTTGTGGACAATCGATTCATAACCACAAAACACTATCCATTTGTATTTTTCATTATGGCTAGTCACGAAACAAAACACTAGTCATTTGTATTATCGTGGAAAATCGATTCGTAACCACAAAATACTATCCATTTGTATTTTTTATTATGGCTAGTCACGAAACAAAACACTAGCCATTTGTATTATCGTGGACAATCGATTTGTAACCACAAATACTATCCATTTGTATTTTCAATTATGGCTAGTCACGAACCAAAACACTAGCCATTTGTATTATCGTGGACAATCGATTTGTAACCACAAAACACTAGCCAATCGATTTGTAACCACAAAACACTAGCCAATCGATTCTAAGATAAGATATTCAGAAGGTAACACACACTCTCTCAATTTTCTTTTATTTTAACATTTGTCTCCTCTCTGAATTTTGGATACCAATTATGATTTGTTGCAGATATGTGATTTAGTTCGCAAGCCTGAAGTGCACAAGAATACACCTTTGAGTGAATTCTTCAATGTAAGGAGATAGTCTTCTCACATAGATGATGCGTCTTATGATGAATTTCTATCTGATTACCTTTGTATCGTTGCTAATTCATGAATATACATGTCTTACATTTCCTTATTAAGTAGTGCTTATTATTTTTGAAAATTGATTTGTTTCTCAATTAGAGTTGATCATATCTGTAGGTAAGAGAAATAGTACGCGATGTTGAAAAATTATCGTGGACAATCAATTTATAACCACAAAACACTATCCATTATGGCTAGTCAAAAAACAAAACAGTAGCCATTTGTATTATTGTGGACAATCGATTCGTAACCACAAAACACTAGCCAATCGATCCGTAACCCCAAAAAAAATTAGTGTGGGCAAACTTATTCTTGCTACTCATCATCGATCTTGTTTCCATGAATAGTAATAGGTGTTTATAGCATTGTATTGTATGTAACCATGAAACTGTCCATATGGACAATATACTTTGTAAAAAAAAAATTGGCATTAAGATTTCCTTGTGTGTAAAAATAGTCATAACATGGACACGATAACACCCATTCTCAACAATATAAATAGATAGTTAACACAACCAAGCTCGAGGAATTGGCCGTTAAGATTAAAGATACCTGGTTTGGACGTGGATCATATATATTAGATAGTATATGATCATGGATCTATCTTGTATACAACTAAATCAGACAAAACTAAACATTAAATCTAATGGACAAAAGGGACTAGATTTTCTTTTAAATTAACAACTCACATGGATTCTCTCAACCCAACATTTCCGGCTACTCCACCCACATGTTTTCCATTAGTTTCTGCATATCAAAATGATTGAACTCATACTCACCTAAAAAAACATCTCAGTTCAAGTACTTATGCAAATGCTTAATGACTCTCAAAGATTAAAATTCTACCAAGAACTTGATAGAAAAAGCAATAAAAATCATTTTTCAGTAGTACAACAAAATCAGTTATAGGAGCAAACTTTTATCACTGAACTACAGTTTTATTATTAGTGATTCATATATTTTGATAGATTCACACACACAATGCAGACATAAATCTCTATTTCTGATCAAGTTCACAATTTTTTGTTTCATATGAAGTAGCAATTACGCCATTAATTTGGTTTTTTCCCCATATGAAATTTTGCAGGAAAATCATTTTTCCATGAAAACGAAGAGAAGCACAGAAGCAGAGGAACAGAGAATTGAGAAGAATCGTTCATCAAACAAGTAACTTTTTAAGCAATAGAATGGACTAATCGAGTACTACTCCGACCAATTTCACGATTAGAGGATAAGAGACTTTGTTACCTCTGATGACGTCGTCGCCGAGATCTGGTTCCGCCTCAGTGATAGTCTTCGTCTCTGATGGGAAAGGCTTCTTTGGTGGATTCGTTTTTTTGGGTGGATAACGATCGAGTTTTCGCCGTCGAGAGAAAACGATGGTGCGAATATCAGAAGCCGTCCCCGAGATCTGGTGGAAATTAAAGCTTCAGTGTGTTATTAGGGTTTTTACTGAGAAACTGTAAAAAAGGAATACGAGAAAATAAACTGTGAAAGTGTCACTAAGGAAAAGAGTTAACTAGATTAAAGGTATAATAGATGTTTCACACATAGAAAGTGTGTCAAAAACACAAAGTGTCTATACTAGAAATAAATTTTAAGAAAGTGTCTCTAATGTTAAATAACTCTTCTTTCTATGCCCAATATATCATAATGATTCAAGTTGGTGTTGGTGAGGAAGACAAAGAAAAGCTTAACCAGATGCGGCCAAATCCAACTGTCAGATCGACTGAAATCTGCTTCCCAAAATACCTTATCAGTACAAGAAGCCAAATGAGCTTCAACCCAAAGACTTGGTTTGCTGCTTCTATCCTTCTCAGCCTCAAGCCGCTAACTTCTTTAGGCTTACAAATGGGTTACTATTTTATCTTTCTTATTTATATTTTCGTAAATCTTTGTTACCTTTATGGTTAGTAATTATAAAAAAAATTAAAATCAAGTATTCCACGTTAAAATGGCTAATAGCTACAAGTATTAACAAATAATTTTTTTTCCTATTATCACAAAACCGTGACATTTATTTTCTTTCTCAGAAAACTTCTATCAGTCATATTTATATCATTATACTTTTTTTTACATCATTTATATCATTATAATTTAATGATGTTACAAATTGTATCCGAATGGTGTTAAAGATTACAATTTAAGTGATTGTTTGTCATTAAATCAAAAACATATCATATTAATACCATCAAAATATCACACAATCAAATTTTGTTATATCTTTAAAATCACTTTATCTTTTCAATCATTACAATGTTTAAAACACATAGATTATCTCCTTATTAATTGTATAGTTAAATCTATTTATATCATAAATAGTTTGCAACAAAAATTAGTCAAATTATTTAATATTTAGTTGTCTTCGCACACACCGGAAGAAATCATCTAGTGCATCATGAACTTATCCATGTGCGTCCAGAAAACATGGCAACAATTATATATACAATAAAACACAATTTTAAAAAAAATTGTAACAATTTCGGTTTAGAATTCTTATTTTAGGTACTACTAAAGGAAGCTTAGCTCCATTTTTTTTTTTTAATTTAACCTTCATTTGGAAGCGGATCTTGCATCCACAATATCCTTATAGCCTACCATTACCAACGACTTTAACTGGTTGAATGTGAACTGAAAAGAGAAAATTATTCATATCTTTATTAATTGATTTTCACAAGCTACGATGTTGGGATTCGTTGGAGCTCGCTATGTCACAGAGATTTGCCACGTATCCATCTTTGAAACATCATGAAGCTTTCCTCTGGTTTATACTCTGCAGTGTGTCCTCCTCCCTGCATGCAAAAATTAAATCAATTAAAACCTTTTTACAATTGTACACAAAAAAGAATTTTAAAAACAACATTTGATGAGAAAAAGACTTGCTTTGATAGTGGCAAATGTCATATTGTTGGCGTAAGTCTTTGTATATTCCATAACTTGGTTATTAACAAACCATGGTCTCCATTGATCAATTATGGAATAAAGTTCTAAACATATATACCCACCAAATAAAAGTTCGAAATCTATATATCATTCGTTTATCCTTGAAACACACTATTATCAATCAACAGCCAAAAAGTCACAAAATTAGTTATTTGCTATCCACTTTTTGTAAAACTGTGTTTACCTTGTGGTAGTCTTCCACCACTTTTAAGCATTGTGTATTAGTAGGATCTACTTTTTCATAATTTCCTTCGCAACTACTCTTAAGCGACTGCAAAAACAAGAAATTTATTTCAATAAAAATACTTACATTTTGGTAGAGAAGAGACCGAATAAGACTTCGATATACCTCATAGAGTTCGTCGGAGATCAGTCCCATTCCATGAGCATATGGAATCTTGGAGTTATGATCTTCATCAAGATCTGTTGACGGGTTCCCAAGAACATAGCCCTGTTGGTATAAATGATGCTTTCAAACAAGATTTATGTATATACAAAGTTATGATGAACATTAGAATAAAGATAGTGATAAACCTTAAGATTTATTTGAGGTTTGTAGCCATGTTCATTTCCTGCGTAACAGTAATACTCAAGGTTGTAATAAAGTGGGCTAAGTAAAACCAAATCTAGAGAAGATAGAGTTTTTGGGGGAAATTGATTATAATGACAAAGGAAAAACAAACAAACCTATTGAAATCTGTTGAACAATGGCTGGAACAACTATACCGGCGTAAGAATCTCCACCTACATAGAGAGGATTTGAGAGAAACTCTGGATGCTCCACTAACCACTACAACAACAACAAGAACAAGAATCGAAAAGATTTCTATGTATGCAATACTTAGACTCTCAACAAAGCTACCACTATGAAGCATACTTCAAGAAAACAAAGACCTTTTGAAGAAACTCATAAGTCTGTTTTGCTTCTCCTGTGTCACTAGGCTTATCGGCAAGAGGAGTCGTTGAGTAAGAGAAGCCAGTCCCAACAGGTTGATCCAAGAATATTATATTAGCTATACAAAATCCAACAATCTTGAAACCGATAAAACCGAAAAGGAAAAAATCACAAGACTAGCTATAGTTTGTGATGGTCAATCACCTTTGTCCAAGAATATGAAGTGGAGACAAGAGAAGGCAAACCACCATTATAACCCTCAGTCTTGAAAGTCAAAGGCCCTACAAATTAAAACAAGAATAGATTTAGAGAATAAATTGAAGACCAAATCTTTTTCAGGTTTTTCGTTTTTCTAGAAATTACCGATTTCGAAAGCAAGAGCAGAGAGAGCACAGCAAAAAGGTCCTTCAGTTAACCAAATCAGAAGAGGATCTTCTTCAGGATTGTTCTCTGATTTGATGTAGTAGTAGAAAAGTTTAACATTTTCTTCCTCACCAACACCAATGTAGCTTTTTCATAAGAAACATACAAAGATTTATCAAACTCATTTGGTTTGTGATATTTGATAGTAATGAATATTGAAAAAGCAGAGGAAAAAGAAGAGGAAACAGACCCAGTTTCAAGGTGAAAAGGAAGAGGACCTTCGAAACCAGGAAGATAGCTAATCACAGAATCTGATTCAACACTATGTTGAGTCAAGAAGAACAGTTGAAGCAACTTCAGTTTCCATGCTTTAGACATTCTTGATTATAACTAGATTTCTCTTTTTTTTGTTTTGTAAAAGTTTCAGATCTTAATTACGCTAACAATATAATAACACTTCCTACGTACTATCAGAGTGAAGTCCCTTGTTTCCCTCATCTTGTCGTTATATAAATTTACAGTAAAATAATAAGAAATTTATAATATAGTCGATGATCTTGGACCAATATCATCGACTAGCCAGTCTCATTTGATACTAATAAAAGAAATTTACGTCGAGAGATTTATTTAGAGTCCACTAAATATTGACTATCTTGGATTTAAGCTATGTGCCAAATATTAAGCGTAAGAAAAATCACACATGTATAAGTATCATCAACTCACGAACATCACAAACCAAAGAAACCACCAAAAATTTTATGAACAACCAGAGACAGGAGGAAGCAGAAAAATATGACACAAGAGGATTTGCGAGTTTCAGAATTCTATCTCTACATGAGAATCTCTTATTGTTTTTTTATTTTTTGGGTTTGCCTATTGTTGGGAATGGTTTTACATTATTCAGTAGGAGGTTGTCACGTCAACAAAAAAAAAATTACAAAATATCTCTCACGGTCCAACCTAAAAGAAAAAAGTTGCAATTCCACTCTTCTCGAAGGGATTATCTCTTCTACTTTTATGACACCCAATACATCAGACTGAGACCTCGATTCTCGTACGAAGTCTCACACTTAACTCATACTCCCGATAAATTCAATTTTCATGGTTTCTGCTTGATTTGGGCGCCAGAGAGTCTTCGGGAGGGAAACTTTTTCTCGTCTTCCCAGGGACCATTATGACGATACTACTTGTGCATGTCCGACTTTTCACCTAGGACGACGACATGACATTCCTCTTGGGAACATCATATTTGGTGTGGACATGCCTCATCCTTCAGAGGACGGAACTTCTACTCTATGCTCACCCGATATTCTTGAAGATAACCACAGTTAACGCATGAGACTGCGAGACAACCCTTCCAAAAAACTCAAAATCCGACCCAAATACTGGTACATGGTCCAAATGGAAGTTCAAAGTAACCATATATTCCCTGTTAAATTTGTTGGCAGTGTTGTAACCATAAAGAGCCCCATTTCGTTTGACTTTCTATTTTGGTTAGAAAATAAGCACATATATCTAGGGCTGGGCATAAATAACTGGAATAGAAAAACTGAACTGGACCGAACCGAATAAAGGGGTACCGTTTCGGTGTCGGATCCTCTTAAAAACTGAATGGTTCTCAAGCTTTAGGTCCAGTAGGTATAGGTTCGGTTCGGGTAATACCCGAGAACCGAATCAGAACCGAATGGTACCGAACATTAGAAATCCCAATTAAACATATAGACCATTAGGAAACCCAACTCGACATTCGCCTAAACCCAACCATAAACTCTTGTTCTTCGTAAATCCCCAAATTGAAGCTGGAAACCCTAATTCCCAAATCCGCTCAATCCTCAACTCCACCTCCTCTATCATCCACCACCGGAATTTGTTCTCAGATATTTTGAGGATTTTGAGGTTCTGAAAGTAGATCCATTCATGTAAGCTTAAAGCTCATCAAAAACTCACTTGTTTCTGTGAGATATTTTTGGAAACTCAGTTGAATTTTGATATTCTGATGGATTTCCTTAAGATCTATAAACAACTGTAAATCGAATTCTGAAGATTTTATGGGTTTTGTTTGTAGATGGATTCTTCATCACATGTACACGAAGACGGTGAAGATGAGCATCACTCTAATGATAGTATGAGTGACATGACTTTGCAACTCCAAGTAGTGGACCTGGAACAGGAGGCAAAAGGAAAGACAAAGCTGCAAATAGTGCTGGACCTGCCGGTAGTTCTCTTCGAACGAAAAAGGCAAAGAAAAAAAAGTACTTAGTAGGTTTTATAATTTTGCCTCGGATAAAAACAATTTCAGAATCCGCCATTAATGATTATCACAACAAACCTATAATTAATGTGTTCTACTTCATACGGTAATTGTCTTTCCAATATTTTTTGCAACGATTTTTTTTTTCATAGTCTCAGACCAGAAAGCATATATTAAATTAGTTATAAAAAAAAAAATCTTTTTCCAACCGTATATTCTTATACAATTGTTTGGACGTAAAAGAAATACTTCTAGATGAGAAGACGCAATGCTAACTATAAATGTAAATGAAAGAGATGCTGACTTAGTCAGAAGATCAATGCCACACTGGTGCTGACTAAGCACATAGTTACCGACCCAGAGCAGATCAGACTAGTTAAGGAATTAAAAAAAATTAATGTGTGTTCTAAGAGAATTTTGATGAAGCATCAAATCTAATGCGTGAAAATAGGTCCGGGGGCTGATATTCTGGAATCCGATCCTGACAAATATGATATGGTATCCTCTGATTTAAGTGATTAGATCAAGCAATGGATTGTTCTTGATGAGCTCCACTTTAGAATTCATCCACCTCAACACTCTTCCAATTTCCATTCAATATCGTCTAGTATTCATTAAGTCGAACATATTGGAGAAAAAATACCATCCAATTTTTATTTTTAAAGCTTTTGATAATTTATTTATTTTGCTGTATTCGTTTGCTCTTGAATATTCTAACGTAATAGAAAAATGGTCAAAATTTTATTTTAGTTGGCTCTATAAGCGAATGAAAAAAAATCCTAAATTGGTCAAATATTATTTCAGTTGGTATTGTAGGAGGACAAAAGTTACCTTTCACATTTTTGTCCTCTCTATTACCTTTTTTCCTCCCTCTATTGTGTTTGTTACTCTAGTTCATCACCAGTCAAAGATGTGTTAACATATTTTGCGATGGAAGCTCTTTCTTTGACCATAAAAAGTGATAATTAATATGCGTTATCTTGAAGATAAAATTTAAGTCTAAAAAAAAGTTATCTTCAATTTAATTTATTTTGTTAAAGGGTATATGTGCAATGTGCTTGTAAACATTAAATTCCACGTAGCTAGTGCACCTATATGTATACATACAAGTATATATATGTAAACATTAAGATTTGATGTGGGACTCGATAAGTCATTTATACAGGTCATCCTCTCAAGTCATATTCAAATACTTTTTATTTTATTTTTGAAAAAACCATATTCAAATACTTGTGAACGAATTATATATATCTATATATTATATAACGAATGGGGGGAAATGTTCACTATGAACTTGTAAACCGTGTCTCTTAGCTAACTTCAGTTTGGGCTATGATTGATAATAATTCACGGAATGGAGGTTAGAAAACGCAATTTTATCGATTTTGAATCACTCATAAAAACTTACGAAATAGTATACTAGATTAGTTTTATAAAATAGTAAAATACAATATGTGTTTTGGATGAAAAATTCAAAGAAAATTGTATTCCATTACTAAATATGTATTTAATAGTTTAGTTATACATTAAGCAGTTGGAAATTTACACATGGTACATTTTTTGTTGTCACTTTTTTTTGTCACACCCATGGTACTTTTACATCTAGTTAATTCGTGCACAATATAACACTTTTTTGTATCAAGTTCATTGATACAATTTATCATATACATGAATGTAAATACATTTGACATTACTCTTTTCTGAAATATAATATTTTACATTTGTTGAATGAGTAAAATGATTCATGTTAAAAATATTAGTATTGAACACACATATATATATTGGTCAGTTTGTAATATATTATGCTATTCCACAAAATATGTCCAATCACACTTTTTCATTATGTAATTATTCATCAATTTTATTACGCGGATTTAATTTCATTCCGCTATTGTTTTTCATTTTCTGTGATTTCTATAATTTCGCAGTTTTTATAAACCAGAGCCTTGTTCGGTTGTATTTAGATATTTAGAAGTTTGTTAATTTTACATTTAAGTTGAGCAATATATTCGGTTGTATTATTCTCGTAATCAATGAAATATACAAAAACTTCAAAATTTTGATTATCTATTCGATTTTTCTTCTGTGCTCACATTCTCTTCGTTTATAAATAAATAGTTTAAAAATTGTCTAGTTTGACCACCGGTCTTGGATCAAATAATATGAAGCAATGGTCTTTGGTCCCCATTTTTAAGGGACCATCAAGAGAAACCAAATATATATATAGTTCTAAAAATAAGAATAATTATAACTTATACAAAGAATGAAAATTTATAAAATAAACACAGAAGTGATGACATAGCTCTTTTCTGGACTAATTTTGTACACATCAGTTTAATATATACCTATATGAGGCAATGTGTGGGAAGTTATTCTTGAAAACAAGATAAAGATAATGTTTTCCAGAAGAAAAATAGAAACTTGAGATATAAGGGTAAGAGCTAAGAATATCCAAGAAAATGCCAAAATGGAAAACGAAAAGAAGAAAAAAGTCAAAAAAAGAAGAGAGATATTGGAAACGAGATCACGGGAAAGAATCGTACCCGTCACAACAATGCTTCTTCATAAACACAAAACTACTAGCTAGTATAATCTGAAAGCAAATCATTTTGAGCAATCTCTAAAACACATCTAAAAAAATATATATAGTTGAGCCACGAACGTAACCCAAGCGCGCCATTACATGCATAGACATAACCACAAAGAAATCTTGGATTTAAATAGTACCGATAGAGATAAGAAAACTGATTGTAGTTGGTGGGTTGATATTAAAAGTTGATGCAAATCGAATAGAGTTACATATTTCAATACTTAGTCGTCAACACAACATGTTCACATGGTTTGGTTTCTTTCAAATCTCCTCTGCTACACCCACTGATCAGGAAGCAACTTCCTGAAGATCACTAATACAAATTCGCTCTCAAGTGACTTATACAAATTTGTATTGGTTGGTTGATTGATTATAGTCTTCTGATATGGTTCTACTTTCTATATATACCACATGCGTGTGGTTCTCTTAAAAATACAGTTTACTAATGTGGCATTTTGTAAGGATCAAAATGGTATCCCCTTCGAAGGAAAGACCAATTAAATAATAAATAGTACTTCTCTCTAGAAAAAAAACAAACACATGTTCAATATAATATAACATATACTATCCCTTTTTATCAAATATAACACGATCTATCTATGCATAAATGTATACATCATTTTTTTTTTCAATATATGTAGTATTGTTTTTATTTTTTCCCCTAAGAAATATATAAGCATATGTTGAATGTTTCTATTTTTTTCCGCAACGGTACAAGTGAATACCGTTTTGTAAACTCACCGACAATCGTAGATTTCGTTTGATGAACATTTATTATGTTGAGTCCTACATTTTCGACTAGTAGTATTTTATTCGTGATACATTTCTGACGGTAAAGAGAACAGCATGGGCCCCGTTCATTTCCCCACTACTAGTATTTTGTTTTCTACTTTGTTTTCTTTCAACAAGTTCTTAGTTTTTTTATTGAAAGAAAATGAACAACACCATACAAATATATCAATCGTATTTTAACAACACATTACAACACCATATTAATATATCATACAAAAATATATATAATTCCAATAATTTATTGATGGAATTTTTCTACATTATTTTTATCAATAAAAAAATTTCTATATTATTTTCTCTGGTACGTAGAAAAAAAAAATATAGTTTATTATGACGTGACATAAAATTGTATTGATATGTTGACAAAAAAATGTATTGATATAGAACTAAGAAATAATTAGAAAATAGTCTTCAGAAAAATAATTAACTTCAATTTCTTAAAATAAAATTTATAACCTGATAGATTAATCGATCAAAATTATTTTCTCTAAGTTTAAAAAAAAAAAAAATTCTCTTGGACTTGGACTCTCCCTGTAACGTGTTTTTTTTTTGTAATATATTCTCAACTCAAAACCAGAAGAAAATAATTTTTATCAATTAATCTATTAGGTTATAAATTTCATTTTCAGAAATTGAAGTTAATTATTTTTCAGAAAATTTGAAACAAAGCTGGTTATTCAAAAATTCAACTAACATTTACATTATCTTAAAAAGTGTTAAGGGGGCAGAAAATTTCAAGGAGTGGGGACAACCGTTATCAAACATCTTTATCCACGCATCTTTATTTATAAGGTTTTGTTTTGTTTGAAGGAATGACATGTGTATTGTGTATAATTGGCTATGCATGAGTCAGATGACTTAGATGGTATTAAGCGTATCCGGGGTGGGGTTTCGCGTTTCTGTATTCGACGTCGATTTATACGTGCATCACTACAGTGGCTTATTATGGCTTAATTTAAATAGTAAACTCTATATATAATATATATATTCTTTATATTACAAATTGTAAACTATATATACTGGGTCCATTGGTGAGATACTCACCAAATATAATATTAATATTTATAATATAGTTTAATTAAATAATTAAATTTCAAATTATAAATAAAATCGGGCCAATTATATGTAAACATGAGTTATGGGAGTCTCTTAAGCTTTTATTTAGAGTTGCTTTTATTTAAAGTTTTTCATATGAAAAATTCTTGTATTTTTTTTTCCTTTTTCTGTAGGTTTTATTAATTTTTTAATATGAGCTCCCCGTTAAAAAAATTTCAATGGAGTTGCTCTAAGTAAGACAGATAAATCTTAAGCGTACTAGTATTTGACAATTATATTCAACAATAAAATTTTCAGTCTAAAGCTTGGTCGCTGTATTGTTTTTTCTACATGTTAATTAAGATTTAAGATATACGTGTTAATTAAGACTGAAAGTTTCATTCGTAAGTTCAATTAAAAAGCTGGTAAAGAAAACAAATTTAGGATGGAATCATTGTTTTAAATGCATGTGCCTGAGGTTCTAGTGGTCCTCTTTCAAAGTTAAAACGGATTTTAATTAAGGTTACGACGGGAGAAATGTTACGACGGTCTCTTTACCAAAAAAAAGAAGTGGTTAGTCTCCATCCTTATTTAGTTTATAATTGACAAATTCTGTGTATTTAAAATCCCAAGTATTTAAAAACAAGAAACAAAACAAAACATATAACTAAATATCATAGTTTTATTTACCAGAATCGAGAACAAAACACACAGAGACACATGACCAAAAAACACACACAAAGACCACATAACTAAATATCATAAAAACACACACATACACATGACAAAAAAAAAACACATAACTAAATATCATAGTTTGACCCCAAAAAAAAAAAACACAGACATAACAATAAACAGGGAATATGCATAAACCTCAACAAGATCATCGGTCATGCATGATTAAACCCTTTAATTATACGATCGATCACATTATTATAACATGAAGCAGATAAGATCTCAGCTTTTCTTTTTTGCTAAATGATACGATCTCAGCTTGGGGCGGTGCGTGTGGGAGAATAGTATAAAAACTAGGTAGCGAGTTGGCCCGGTGCTTTAGACTCGTTCTCCTCCGGGACTTTGAGCTCGGTGAAAGAGCGATCGATACATGACAAATAAGAACCAACCAAGCGAAAGGAGGAAAACGATGAGAGCAAAGATGGGGAAAATAAGGGAGATGAGCAGGATAGCTGCGAGAGCTCCAAAGAGATGACTGATGTGTCCGATGAAATTGCGGATATCAGGTTCATTTCGGAGCGTGACTTCCCACACTCCAAGAATAACGTAGATCACAATGAACACCAAGAAACCACGACCGGCTAGTGCTTTGGTTTGAGCTGAAGATTGGTTTGTGACTACTTGGAGCAACCCGAGAGCTCCCCCATTGATAACAGCGATAGCCTTGTGCACGGCGGAGGAGTACTCAACGTGCTTTTGATCCATGTTCTCATCACCGGAGCTTGTAACAGTCGACGACGACATCGCTAGCTTAGGGTTTTTCTTGGGGGGATTTTTTTTTGCTTTAGGGTTTTCTTGGGATCTTTTTTTTTTTTTTTTGAAAAACTATTCTTTTCTTGGGATCTTGATCGTTAGTCTCATGGTAAAGCTCCTGCTTTATAGATTGTTGGTAGTCTAATGATATTTCCCAACTATACAAAATAACTTTAGTTACCATGCTTCTCTACTACCTACCCCTATAACCCTTTTGCCCTTTTTTGGGTATAAATTCATGTTGTTTTCATTTTTTATTTTGCTCTACTAGTAGAGACAAGATCTAAATAAAATTTATATCTTCATATTAAGCAAAGAAGTATAAGAATATAGGCATATCAATAAAAAAATATTGGCGCATATACTTATTATGCACTAATTTATTTTTATTTTGCTCTACTAGTAGAGACAATATCTAAATAACATTTATATCTTCATATTAAGCAAAGAAGTATAAGAATATAGGCATATCAATAAAAACATATTGGTGCATATATTTATTATGCCCCAATATATTTTTATATACATATATGATACATCTATGGAGAAGAAAGCGGATTTTTTGGGGTAGAAAATACACCGGTTTCGAATTAATTATTGCTTCCTTCAATCGGGGTTGATACCTTAATGCGCATAGATTATGAGGGGCATGCAACATATATATATTATTATTATTTTTAAAAACATTACATCATTATTTATAAAATGTAACACTATATTATATAAGTACATTAATGTATGGTTGTTCATATATATATACTAAGAAGATAAATTTCACCAGTCTTGTTTTTCGTAACATAGTAAAACTGGACAACTGCTTAGAAAATGATTTTGGATTAGTAAACCGTCCCTTCTTTTGTACGTCGTTAATGTAGATGTTAAATTACACACACACACATATATATATGTTGTAAAAGACTATTCGGACTATTGTTACATCAATAAAATATTGTACTGCCTTTGCATAATCTAGACAGAACGGGAGCAATTAAGGTTCATTCCGAGGTGTGGACAGAGCCGTGAGAACTGACAACACTGATTTAATATAGGGTTTGCAAAAGTGCACACATACATGCGAAACCATCGGTATTTACCAAACTACCCCAACTACTCCCCAGTCCCCACCCCCTCTCCTCTTTATTTGGCACGGACTTCAAGCTAAGCCGACCATTATTATTTTTGCAACGTGCCCAACTCATCTGTTTATCATATAAACAAGAATTAGGATTGTTTTTTAGAGTATATTTTTATTTTTAAACCTCATTTTACTGTATAAATTTATATTTGCGAAACCGAGTTTCGAATATTCAATGCATAAGTACTAGAAAATAGTCAACAATTTTTAAAGAAAAAACAATAATATACTGTTATATTGAAATAATTTTGGACTTCAAATATCTTATATTGATAATAACCATGATTTTAAAGACATTTAATGTCTTTTGTATATCATGATAAGAAATACATTTTCTTATACTTTGTAAGAATATAAAATTTACTGATCTATAATCAAACTAGAGTAACTCGGTGAACCAAGACCAGAAAAAATAATTTAATCTATTTTTCTTTTTGTTTTTCTGGAATGAATAAATTTTCAATGGCGATGATGGAATATTATCAATTATTCATAATTTTCTTGGAGATAATTTAGTCTATCTTACATTCCGGTTTACAAAAAAGTCATTCTAATGTAGTTCGATTTTGAATAATGGTTTTATATTAACGTTACGTAAAATTAAAGCTACACAACCAGCAATCTTATTTTCTTTTGTTTGTTTGATAATTTATGATAGACATGTAGAGTTCAAATATTATAGATATATATTTATCTTCTAGTCATTGTATAACGCGACAACACATGACGGATAAATTTTCTAACAGTGATAATAAACATGTTTTTATATAAGTTTTCAACAAGTGTCGAGAAAATTGATTTATACTAATTATAACATCTAAAGATTCTAAACCGCAATGTAAATATTTTCAATTTTTTAAGTTTATTATTTTTGTGCATAACACACGGAATAATACTTAGTAATGTGTTAGTTCAGATGATAATTCTTCCAATGTTTTTTTGTAACAAAAAACTTTTAGATCTTTAAGATTCATAGTCTAATTAAGACCAGAAAGCATAGCATGTGAAATTAATCTTTTCTTTGCTACTAGTGTTGGAATTCAGGACTTGGTCTATTCTTCAAAGAATTTAATGAAGTCTACCGGTTTAGTTATCGACTTTTAATCCCTTAAAAAATCTGGTTAAGTAAGCAATTTTTCATTAATTTTTTTGCAATTGGTATTAAAGTTTTGAACATCTAATCTTTTCCAACCGTATATAATTTTACATGAAAAAATACCAATTGCGAAATTTTTAATGATTAGATTTGACGAATTGCTTACTAATAAAAAAAAGTTGTTGGAAGGATTTGTTTGGGCGTAAAAAAGATACGTCTACATGAAAAGTAACTAGAAGACGACATAAAAGAAAAATAAGTATTAGAAGACATGGCTACAATGTTATCTAAACGAAAAGATATGCGAATCAGTGAAAAGATCAATGCCAAATTAAGCACATCAATAGCGACAAAAGGACAAATTAACTGATTGTTGTACAATTTATGTGTGAATAGATGTGTTCTTAGGAGAGTTTGATGAAATATGACATTATTATATCCACTGATTTAAAGAAATTGATCAAGCAATAAACAAACCAACCCCGTATAAACAGATCGATTACTGTAAATTCATCTAAATAGCACTGGATTGTTTTTAAACTTGATTTCAAATTCAATCACCTAAACACTCTTTTCGATTTCCAGACAA
The DNA here is from genome assembly GCA_900406555.1 of Pseudoturritis turrita. Classification (NCBI taxonomy): domain Eukaryota; kingdom Viridiplantae; phylum Streptophyta; class Magnoliopsida; order Brassicales; family Brassicaceae; genus Pseudoturritis; species Pseudoturritis turrita. The sequence goes on from OVBL01000058.1 coordinate 19,269, forward strand.
CAAAAAAAGATAGCTAATTTGGGTTATCTTTTTTTTTTTTTGTTCAAACGGTGGATTTTATAAATCAAACGAGGATAGTGGGCGACAAAAAGAGATAGCTAATTTGGGTTATCTTTAAATTATATTTTGTTATATATGTGGTAGTGGGCGGCAAAAAGAAAAAAGATCAAAAGGAATTATGTGCTTGTGAACATCAACATTCCACATAGCTAGTGCACTTATATCATATAGGCTATATATTTATGTATTCTTAGCTAACTTCAATTTGATTAAATTGTAGACCATGATTAGAAGTAGTCCTGCGACTTCATATAGTTTGAATAATTTGATATGGGTAGTTCGGATAATTGGATTGTTTGGGTAGTAACAATTTTACCGAAAATAACTGAAACAAATTTCGGTTTGGTTCGAATATCGGTTAGTTCGAATATTTTTTTTACCGAAATTACCCAAAAGTTTTGTAATTTTATTTAAAATCCGGTAAAATCGGATAATTTTGGGTATATTGGGTAGTTCGGTTCAGTTCGAAAAGTTGGATAAATTGGGTAATTCAGATAGTGTGGTTATTTGGTTCTGTTATGTTAAATCATGAAGTATTGGTTTTATAAACTCATTATTTCTTAATGTGAATTATTATTTTTTACTGAAAATGAATAATTATTTGCTATAATGTATATACAAATAACTAAAAGTACACAACACAAAGTAGACAAAGAAAATGAATCATGTTTAGTCTTTGGTGAACAAACATCAAATATCCTTTGAACTGAATTTTGAACGAAAGCAACAATATCCAATCCATAAAAAAAAACATACAAATACAAGTACATTACAAGTCAATGTCATTAAGACATCAACTCATAATGTTCGATTACAACTACAAAAGAAGTCAAAAATATCCATCTAAAGCAACACGATTAAGACAAATTACAAGCACAAAAACAAAAAAGAGATGATTTGTTGGCTCGTTTTCCTTGACTCCTCTTGCTGCATTAAAAGAATCCTTTCACATTCTGTAATATCATTTCGGACAATAAGAAAATAAGAAGTTAGTATTCAATCAATTAACTTACTAAAATCTTAATAAGAAAACATAAAGATAGTGAATTCATACAACTTGAATCTTACACAAGATTCAGCCAAATAGATTCAGCCTTAGAGCATAAAGATTCGGCCATAATAAGCAAAACTAAACATGCCAATTCAAAGTGCAATAGCAACACAATAAGAGTCCTAAAGAATTTCAAACTCATACAGCTTTTAAAAACAATAAGAAACATATTGATTCAAATCAGAAGCTACGAATATGAAAACAGACAAAATGAATGTTACCAAAAGAGAATCAACAAGGAAGCAACTAAGTGACTGCAACTCAATGAGTTCCTTCAGGTGGTTTCCGAGGCTCTACACAAGAAAAAATAAAGACGGTTAGATATTACCAAGTGAGAGCCGAAAATAAAAATTACAAATGTATAAAACATTACCAAGTAAGTAATGAAAATCAAGTTCTTCCATCATTTGCACTAAGTTAGCAAGTTTGTCAGCTTGGATGGTATTCCTCAACCATTGATGTGTGCAAATCGAAGCTTCAACCATGTAAGGTGTCAGACAACTTCTTAAAGGATCCAAATCTGACCACTTATACTGAAAGTCGATTCTGAAGCAACCGAAGACATTTGAATGGCTAGGACATCTCTAGCTAGCTCGAATAAGATTGGATACTTAGGACTATTACGCTTCTACCATGATAGAACATCATAATCTAATCCCAAGTTATTTTCACTTCGTGGCATAATTTTCTCCATCAAATATATGTTCAACTCACTACTAGCTTCATCGTTGTGTACAAAGAGTCCATCCTCTCATAACCATCATCATCAGATAAATCAAACAAATCATTTACTTGATCTGAATCTCCACTATCACTTTTTGTTCCAGCAGCCTCACTCTGAGATGGCTTACTCAGCATCAATACATACTCTTCATATAGCTATTTCATGGTACTCCTAATCAATGTTCTAAGATGATTACTTTCCAGATAATCGTTTCCATATAGCTTGTCAAAGCAAAGGGAAGCAAACTGCATTTTGTTCCTTGGATCAAACACACTTGTAATGATCACAAGTGGATTCATATTCATAATTCCATCCCAATACTTCTCAAACTTTGCCCTCATACTAGTTGCTTCTCTCCTTAACTTTTCGTCACTGTTGTTGCTTAAAGCTATCAGATTTCTTTCAACTGTGACAATCTCATTGTAACATAATGAAGATGTTACGGTTTTAGATGCTGAAAAAGCCAAGGTGCAGTTGAAAAAGAGATGATTTGTTGAAAAATATCCATCTAAAGCAACACGATTAAAACAAATTACAAGTATAAAAACAAAAAAGAGATGATTTGTTGGCTCGTTTTCCTTGACTCCTCTTGCTGCATCAAAAGAATCCTTTCACATTCTGCAATAGCATTTCAGACAATAAGAAAACAAAAAATTAGTATTCAACCAATTAACTTACTAAAATCTTAATAAGAAAACATAAAAATAGTGAATTCATACAACTTGAATCTTACACAAGATTCAGCCAAATAGATTCAGCCTTAGAGCATAGAGATTCGGCCATAATAAGCAAATCTAAACATGCCAATTCAAAGTGCGGTAGCAACACAATAAGAGTCCTAAAGAATTTCAAACCCATACAGCTTTTAAAAGCAATAAGAAACATATTGATTCAAATAAGAAGCTACGAATATGAAAACAGACAAAATGAATGTTACCAAAAGAGAATCAACAAGGAAGCAACTAAGTGACTGCAACTCAATGAGTTCCTTCAGGTGGTTTCCGAGGCTCTACACAAGAAAAAACAAAGACGGTTAGATATTACCAAGTGAGAGCCGAAAATAAAAATTACAAATGTATAAAACATTACCAAGTGAGTAATGAAAATCAAGTTCTTCCATCATTTGCACTAAGTTAGCAAGTTTTTCAGCTTGGATGGTATTCCTCAACCATTGCTGTGTGCAAATCGAAGCTTCAACCATGTAAGGTGTCAGACAACTTCTAAAATGATCCAAAATCCGACCACTTGTATTGAAAGTCGATTCTGAAGAAACCGAAGACACTTGAATGGCTAGGACGTCTCTAGCTAGCTCGAATAAGATTGGATACTTAGGACTATTACCCTTCTACCGTGACAGAACACATAATCTAATCCCAAATTATTTTTACTTCGTGGCACAATTTTCTCCATCAAATATATGTCGAACTCACTACTAGCTTCATCATTTGCATTTTCATTAAACATCGCTGTGTACAAAGAGTCCATCCTCTCATAACCATCATCATCAGATAAATCAAACAAATCATTTACTTGATCTGAATCTCCATTATCACTTTTGTTCCAGCAGCCTCACTCTGAGATGGCTTACTCAGCATCAACACATACTCTTCATATAGCTGTTTCATGGCACTCCTAATCGATGATTTAAGATGATTACTTTCCACATAATCGTTTCCATATAGCTTGTCAAAGCAAAGGGAAGCAAACTGAATTTTGTTCCTTGGATCAAACACACTTGCAATGATCACAAGTGGATTCATATTCATAATTCCATCCCAATACTTCTCAAACTTTGCCCTCATACTATTTGCTTCTCTCCTTAACTTTTCGTCACTGTTGTTGCTTGAAGCTATCAGATTTCTTTCAACTGTGACAATCTCATTGTAACATAATAAGGATGTTACGGTTTTAGATGCTGAAAAAGCCAAGGTGAAGTTGAAAAAGATTTTAAGAAACCTAACCAACCTTTGAACTTCATCCCAGCTTGTAGAAATTGAAGGTCCTTCCCGTTTCTGTCCATTTTCTTCCAATTAAAGGAAGTATTTATTATACAATTTATCTTCATCCAACAACTTCTCAAACGCAACCCTTAACTTTAGTGCAGCGGTGAGCATAAGATAGATGGAATTCCACCGAGTAAGATAATCTAATGTCAAGCTACCTCGAGAATCCTTTCCTGTCTCTACACGTAGTTCAAAAGATTTCAACCTTGTAAAGGATGACCTCGCATACTTCACCGCATTCCGAATAGAAACAATGTTATCATTCACATGTGCTAGACCATATTTCACTACCAAATTTAGTATATGAGCACAGCAACACATATGAAGATATGCACCATCTTTAACTAATGCAGTAGCTCCCTTTAGTCTAATTGCATCCTTGAATAACCTTAGAGCTTTATCATTACCCTTAGCATTATCAACTGTCACTGTGAAGACATTCTCTATTCCCCATTCTTCTAAATATTGAATGAGGTGTGTTGCAAGGGTTTCTCCTTTGTGATCAGTGACCGTTTTAAAGCCAATGATCCTTTTCTGCAAAGTCCAATTTGCATCAATCCAGTGAGTTGTTACTACCATGTAACTATATGAGGTAGTGGGAGCTACCCATATATCTGTTGTCAAAGAGAATCGCTTCTTATCAGAAACAAACAGCTGCTTCAAAGTAGCTTTCTCTCTTGTAAACATTGCAAAAATATCCTCAGTGGCTGTTTTTCTGCAATGAACCGTGTACATGGGCAGTAAGTTATGACAGAATCTCCTAAACCCCTTTGATTCAACAAACGAAAATGGCAGCTAATTTAGAACAATCATCTCACACACGGATCTTCTAAAAAGACCTTTATCATACTTAATAGTTGTCATTGCACCACTATTATCACCAGCCAACACTTTTTGACTCCCACTATCTAGATAAAGCTTGTACAACTTGAAGCTTTGGATGTAATTCCTCATAGGATTTTTGCCAGTTGTCTTCATGTCACAACCAATGTCTGTACCACAATACCGACAGTTGCATCTACTCAGATCATCTTCCCTTTGAATAAGAATTGCCACACTTCTGCTCTATGAGCAACTTTTTCCTCGATTTCGAAGGCAGATCAGAACTTGATCTCTCAGTTGTTGTTCTTTTCTTACTAACATCTACCTCTTCTACTCTTTCAACCTCTTCTTCAAAAAAAAATTCATTGTTGTCTTCACAAAACATTTACAAAATTGTTGCAAATTTGCAATGATCATAGTATCATTATGATACTATCTTACGAATATATCATGAAGAAGTTGCTATAGAAATAGCAGCCACACACATTATGCCTCCTATATTCGAATGTTTAGAGAACTACGTAAGGTTTTAAAATCTAGCATTCGACAAGTCTGCATTCCACATTCAAAACTAGAGAACTATGACTATTTTGCATTCGACAATCACTTAATCTAAATCTATTTTCACTTGGCCAATTTCAGGTTGCTAAATCGCATTTAACAAACCCAAATCAATAAAGACAACACAAATGCAAAACACAGGATCTCAGTTCATCAATTTGAGAAAAACCATGTATAAATCTAGTGTCTACGGTCAATTGTGAAGAACAAATAAGATTTTAGCTTCGAAACTAACCGTTGCTTTTTCGATCGGAGAAGACTAGGTCGAGCTTCAGAGATTAGATGGAGCTTCAGAGACTAGGTTGAGCTTCGGAGACTAGGTAGAGATTCGAGAATAGGAGATTCACGGTCGACACATGGTGATTGAGCTTGGAGTGAAGAAGATTTGGGTTGGATTTGATGGATGAAAAATTAGGTCTGAAAGAGGAGAAAAATCGTGAAGAGTCCCGGGTGTGAGAGAAGAGAAGAGATAAAGATGTGTAATTGGTTTTTTTAGGTTTAGAAGATTTCGGTTATCCGTTCAGTTAGTGAGAACCGAACCGAACTATCCGTTAACCGATCTTATTTTAGTATCTTGCTGAACGGTTAATTGCTAATAACCGAACATGAACCGAAATAACCAAAACTCAGATCGGTTCGGTTCGGGTAAAAATTCAGGACTAATTAGAAGTTTGTTAATTTGATAATTTTGTAGTTTTAACTTAAGCAATACCGTATGTACTACATCATTTGTTATAATTTTAGTAAATTTAAATATGGAACTCGGTTGTATTGTTCTCGTAATATGCAAAATTTCCAAATTTGATATTTCAGTGTAATAAAGAGTGCTGATCTCTACTACGACATATTTCCAAATTTGATGTGTTCTTAGGAGAATTTGATAAAAAGAAATATTGGGAATGAGAACAAGTGTGGTAGTTTGGTGACAGTTATTTAAACCTACAGATTTGTAATATGATATACCAGAGTCCCACAAGCAAATCTATAGGATTAGTCGAGTTAGTCCGAATTGTCTGACAAATAAAAATTAAACAATAACAAATGTGACAAAATCTTATGCAACCCTTTTTGAGTAATTTCTAAAACACGTTTATAGTGGACCCCAAACGTGCCATTACATGTATATAACGAGAAAAAACTTCGATTTGAATAGTACCGATGCGATTAAAACATTAAGGGTGGATCCAAATCTAATAGAGTTACATATTTCTATACTTAGTCAATCACTAGACACAATCAGTTTATAATAATAACGACATCATAATTAAATTTTGCAATCGATGTTTGGAAAAACAAACGTTAATTAATTTTGGTACCTTGAGAGCTATTGAACATGTGTTGTTATAAAAATTTCGAAATGGTGAGTATAATTTTAGCACTCTTTTATCATCTGTATATGCATAAACGTTATTAATACTTTTATGCGGATATATTTATACTCGGCTAGGTCCCCCCTCTTGTCACTGGTCATCTTACTCATTTGCTGTAGTATTTTTTTTTAAAAAATTTCAACAACTTTCTTATTTTTATTACTTACGAAAAATAAAACCTACAATATGTAATGTAATACATTTATTTACATGTTGCACACACAAAAAAACACATTCACTTATCTAAATTATAAGTAATCATTTACTGATGGAGATCTACATTATTTGTGCCAGAAAAGTTATATATTCAAACTAAACAAAATTGTGCCCACGTGTCAAGATTAGAGTGAAAGTAGAGAAATCTGTTTTGGTTGGTGAAAATTATGACTAAATTTTTTTTATCTTACATCATCTCTTATATATATACATTAAAGTATGATCTACAAAACAAGTTGTGATGATGTGCCACAAGTTTAAGTGTAAGTAATAATTTTCTTGGTTCATCAAAATAGAAATTATACATAGAGAATTACATTTAACTAAAATGGATTATTATAACATCGACCAATTACAATCATAACTATTAAATACAATGTTATAGCTACCCAAAATTGATATGGCTAGCCAAAATATATTTAATGAATACACAAATAGAAAATTCAGATAGATTTGAGTATTTTGGATAGCTAATATTATTGTATGGTTGATCTCTATAAATAACCCATTTAAAGGTTTCTAAATCTTTTTTAAAAAAATGAAAAGAGAACCATTTACGCCCAAAATCTCATACTATACCACATTTGTTTAAAGGTTTAAACTGAAAGTTATTTAATTATTCGAAGTTATAAAGCAATGGGATGGGTTGGGAATTGGGATCATTAATTAAAGACATCTGGGACCTACACACTTTATGAGAGAAGAATCTTAAAACATAGGGATTTGTGAGAGATTTTTCCCAACTACCTTTAATTTGATTGGACAATCGAAGAGCACACAACCCCTCACGTGCATGCGTCTTTTAATTTTAAAAGGATTTAGAATCGCCCTCTACGCGTATATTCCCCTACATGTAAATAGAAAGAGAAGTCGACGACAAAGTATTAACTTTTATTATTTTCTCGGCAAATTTTTTTTTTTTTTTTTTCAATCAAATATCTATCAATTGATTGGTAAATGGCTTCCATTATTTTCCAATCCCTTTTTTTTAATTTTAATTTTTTTTTATAATTCCCTTGTTTTAATTTGTAAGCCTACAATTACTTTAAACAAAATTCTGTAATATATAAAACATCGACAATGCTAGACAAATGTTTAAACAAAATTCTGTAATATCAAAACAATGTTTAATTTTATTTATTTGTTTTATTCGTCGTTGGTCAAATATCTTCTCTGTGTTATATATCTTGGGTTTTTTTATTTCATGACAGTTTTTTTTTTAACATTATGTAATTGCTTATATTATTTCGCATTATATATAGTCTATCTGTACAGTACAGCTACAATATATAAATATATATATGTGGTTTAAGAAAATTAATGGTTAACATTTCTTAAAGCAATATAAAATTAATGGTTAACATTTCTTATAAGAAAAACAATATTTAAAACTCTTTTTCAAAAAAAAAAACAATATTTAAAGCAATATTAAAAAGGAAGAAGCGGTAATACAAAGATTTTTCTTTCCATATATATTATTCGGTTTAATTTATTGAAAAAGAAAAAGGCGAGAAGGAGTATTGAACCTTAAAATAACATACATGCGGAAACCTTTTATCAAAAAAAAAAAAAACATACACGCGTAAACCCTTTAAAAAAATTACATAGCATAAAAAGATATAGCGACAGGATCACCTAATAAGGAAGAGATGATACATACAAAAAAAAAAAAAAAGAAGACGACGAATTTATACAAAGAGAATTTGAACCTTCGAATAATTTATCTTTTGGCCGCCGGGAAAATATCTGACCAGAAAGGGAAGAACAAAGTAGGAAGGTGGAGCAGTACGTGCTTCACAAAAGAGGTCCGAAATTGGATTTTTAACCGATGAGTAGCTAAATTTCATGTTTATGCCGGAAAGCAAAGATGTTATTACCTTTTTTCCATAGACTCATTAGACCGGAGGAATCTGATTAGATTGATTGGCAGTTTTGGTGGTCTCTTTATCCTGCAGCTGGCTGGTATAAGAGCTGTACGTAACGAAGATGAACCAGAAAAGACACATAATACCAACAACGAGGGCGAAGACCCGAGAAATGAGCGAGACGAGGATGCTATCCGCGATCGTGCCAAAGAGGTGACTTGCGTGGCCGACAAAGGGATGGATGAGAGATTTGTTTCTCCTGAGCTTCACTTCGTAAACGAAAAGGACGAAATAGATGAGGGTGAATGGCAAGAAGCAAAGGAAGGTCGAGTCACGAATCTCAGCCTTTGGTTGGGTGATTTGGAGCAAACCGAGAAGGATTGCTTTGATGGTTAAGATAACGAAGTGGAGTACGGAGGAGTACACAGCGTAATCGGTGTTCTCATCGTCACCGGAGCTAATTTGATGAGAGGAAGAAGTGATAGACGACATGTCTGCGTTTTACACTTTTTTGTGTTCAGATTTTGTGCTTTGCAAATAACGAACCATCTCCGTACGTGGTGATGGTGTATATAGAAGTGTTCTCAGGTGGGAAGCTGGCACACGCATGAGGGTAGATGCGCATGTATGCTATCGTCACTGATCCAAACCAAAAAATAATAAAAAAAAACATTTATAACATTAAAAAAAAATCTATTACACAACGCGATTTATGTAATAGCTATAGAAAATGATTTATGTAATAGCTATAGAAAATGACCTAAGACGGTAAGTTATCGAAAGATAAAGTTTATAATGTTAGCAAAAAATTAGTATATAATATTTCATAAAGTTTTTTATTAATTTTTTTATCGATTTTTTTAATCAACTATTTTTTTATCCGTGGATTGCCTCTCCCCAGATGATTAGTATGGACCATTCCATAGGCCTAAGATCTATCCCTGAGTTATCAAAAACAAAAAACAAAAACTATTTTTCTATGGATGTTTGATACAATGAGTTTTAACCCTAAATATCACTGCAAGTGCACAGCAAACGGAGTAGTAATTAGGGATAGAATCCACGAGAACCAAGTGAAACACTACGAATTCTTTTGAATGAAATTAAGCTAAGATGGTAAAAATAATGTTGATTGTAATAACAAAGGTAAATAGCAAATTAAACGATGTGAAATCTATTAAAACAAGCGTTAAGTCTAGGGCGTTTCGCAGGAATTCAGAGATCATGAACCAGACAATTATTCAGGGAACGATATAACGCAATCTCAACTCAAACAATAATGTATAATCAATCCACTTTCGTGGTATCAACTACTTTATCTAGCAACTTAAGAATCTAAACTGTCGTTTGATCTTAAAATTCTAAACAAGCATTAACGAACATGTTTGATATGTTCACAAATTGCCTTAACATCAGCTTTCGTTGGTTAAGGACAATTTGCTCACCTATGTTTAATCAAGCAATCTATAGCACTTTTGATGAATAGATTTCAAAGCTTGACTGATCTCTTCTGATGAAGGAATTCCAACAAGTCTGGAAGCTAAATCCGTGTTGCGTCGAAAACCGTGTATAGACTTTATCTAGGCAGAGGACAGCGGCAACACGTCCAAGTTAACAGAGCCAAAAAGATTAGTATAATAATGTTCAATCAGTATCTTGAGCTGGTCCGGATCAGTAATCTTCTGATCATTCTCATCTCTTAGAAAGTGAATTGAGTTTTTAGCCAAATTTGACTTCACAGAATTGCGGAAGAATTTGGTGTTGGCATCTCCTTCTTGAAGCCATCGAACTCTTGATTTTTGTATAAAGAAAGACTCCTCTGTTTCAGACCCAAAAGATCCAAGACTCTTAGCTTGTCTATCTTCCTCAAATAAGCTTTATGAGGGTCTTGAGTGAAGCTGCCTTTGCACATCCGTAAGTTTATCGAAAGCTTCTTTACTTCTCAAATGTATATATTTAAAGTTAGTTTAGGAGTAAAATAGACAATAACACTAAGAAAAGTGTGCCTTCCCAAAACCTTTTCTTGATGACGTGAATGTCGAAAATAAAAAGCTTTTGTATTGTTTGCGGAACATAAAGGCTTTTTGTAGTATTTGTCTTTTAAAAATGGACATGACGTAATGGACATGACGTCATGTCGATTTTGTATTGTAATCATTTCCTTATCAACAGATATTCTCACAAAAAAAGTTCTAATGTCGATTGGAAATTAGCATGCTTCATTAGAACTTTTTTTTTGAGAATATCTGTTGATAAGCAAGAATTGCAAGAATTTCTTATCAATAATATACACAAAGAGATACTTTAATTTCACTACTCTTATTTTACTAGGGATATGAAATGGACACTACACTCCGATTAACACAAACCACAATATCAAACCGGTGAAGACTGAGGTAAACCGGCGCCGGTCCTGTTTGCTTCCGAGTAGGTGAGCTTGATCTCGTTGAACGTGTCGTAAGCTACGAGGGAGAGCCAGAGAAACCAAAGAAGAAGCAGGACGAAAGCAAACGTGGTGCAAAAGACAGAGACGAGCACGAGAGCGGCTAGAGCGCCGAACATATGGCTAGTATGTCCAACGAGTCTCGGGACTATTCCTGGTCGTAGCCGCAAGTCCATGGCTTCGCGGACTCGAAGAACCGCGTAGAACAAAACCAAGATACAGAAACAGAGGAATGCTGCCTTATGTGTTTCCAAAACAGAGGAGTTTTGCTGGTTTGTGAGCTGAAGTAGTCCAAGAATTCCGGCGTTGACCATGACGACGACTTTGTGGACTGCGGCGGAGTATGCGGTGAACTTCGACGTTTCACCGGCCGAGGTTTGGTTATTGACGGAGACAATATCCATATTTTCTATCTTCTCTGTTTTATTCTCTTTTGTTTTGTTGATCTTTTATCTGTGCAACGTTTTATAACGAGTTTGAGAAAAGATCCTTTGTCTGTATGAAATGATGACCGTCCGATATGAGCTGTGCAACGATCACGATCTACTTCAGGTTTTCAATATTTTATGAGCCGCTTAAAGCATCAATATGCTTCAGACGCTGATGCGTCTGTCGTCGCATAATTTAAAAATCCTTTATTTGCTGTTTTGACTTTCTCTATCATATCGGCACGGCTGCCGTGCATAGCTAATATTCAAGGGCTTAAGACCAGATTATAAAATATTCCCCTTATTTAATATTAAAAATTTAATAAATAAAATTCCAAAAAATTATATGAAAAACTTAACATAAAATCTCTCAAAAAGAATACAAACTATACAGTTTACTAAATAATTTTTTTTTAAAAAACAAAAAATATTCAATCTTAAAAATTATCTATGACGATTTTGTAATTACTAATAAACTATATGTTGATTTAAAATAAATTAAATGGTGAAGTTAGTGTAGCTATTTTAGCTTAGGATCTACTTCGCTTTTCTATCATTATCCGATTTGATCATTGATTTATGGCTGTTTATTTCAAGTTTTGTGCAACAATCAAGAAGCTTACCACACTCTTGCCTTTTTTGCTTCTTTCTCCACTACGATTGACTTTCTCTCACATGCCTTTAATATTTTATTTTATTTTATTTTGACGCCTATATTCCTTTAATATTTTTCTATTATTTATTTATTAATTTTTGGTCGACCTTGCACATCTTTAACATTAAAAGTTCGAACCAGCGAAAAAAATGACCCCACAAAGATATATAAGTTAGTTTTGTGCTAATATGTTGAAATATGACCATATAAATTCAAATCTGCATAATATTTATTGTTGGAATTTTTTTTTTTGCAGTCGCCACTTTTTTATTTAACTTTAAATCCGGAAAGATTCAAAAAATAACTAACATTATTATAAAAATTGGGAGAGACAATTTTTAGAAAGATAGCAAGAGATGGAAAATAAAACATTATGATATTTTTTTTTTCAAAATATAAAATGTATTATCTAAAAGCGTGGAGACCAAAAAATTATAAACATTATACATATTATTTTACCTTTTACAAAATAACATTATTTAATATTTAATAAATCATAAAAAGACGACAAAGTACAAATAATTATAAAATATCAAAATAAATTTAAAATTTGCATAGAAAATTGAAAACATTAAATAAAATAAAAATAAAACATAATTCTTAGACATCTTACGAAATAAAAGAGAGAGAGTAACATTTTTATAGCAGATTTACGGTTTTACCTTTTATTTATTAAGAAGAGATTGTGATAGTATAAGCTCGATTTGGCAAACCGTTTTGAGAAGTTTACACTAACAAATTGATTTGTTTAAAAGAAAAAGAAAAAAAATAGAATCACATACAAACATTTAGGAGACGACGACCATCAGTTCATAATAAATTTTGTAAACAAATGTATATTATATTTGTTTAGCTAGACAATCACTAATCCAGTTCATAGTAAGTTATTAGGATATCTTGTTACTAACGTATCATTTGTTCATACTATGAACTGGATTAGTGATTGTCTAGCTTTAATTTGATTATTTGTTCATACTCGAACTGGATTATTATAGTAAGTTATATGATATCTTGTGATAGATTTTAAAGGAAACCTTAGAAGTATAATAGTTTCTCACAGTTTTATTGATTAGCCAATAAACTTATTTATACAAAATTATAATTTGTTTAACAAATTCTTTACATATTTGATAATAGGAAATCTACCTATTTGATAATAGAAAAACTACCTATTTAACATAAGGAAATATACACAAATATTAACCTTCCTTTCAAAAATCTTGTAATCTCCAAGATCTCCTAACACTCTTCCACGAGCTCATACGTGATAACACGTATGAGATTGGACAATCATTAAAATTCATAACACCGTATATTGCATGGATCGTCAAGTCTTCAACAGAATCTCCTCTGTTGAGATAAAGAACTTGCAATCCTCAAGTTGATTCGAACCGAAATCACAAGTCTAGGTCGCTCTTCGAACTTCTTGTCCATGAAAAATATGTGTCTAAGTTAAATAATGTCAAAGACATTATCATGGACAGAGTCCATGTTCATCATCACCATCACATGTACTTAACCATTTTCGTTGTGAGCACACTAGTAGCATCGACATAGGATAACTCACGGTTAAGAAAAATAAGTGACAAAATTGTGGTTTTGTTTCCACCATCATAATCTTCAACACCATGGATATCATGTGATGAGCCATCATTGGCTTAAATATCATCATCACTGAACAAATCTCTTAAAAACAAAAACTAGTCTTCGTTATCAGAATTATCGAATGTGATCTTCTTAGCTTTTGGAGCATCGGCTGCTATTTCTTGAAATGAGCTCTGTACAGTTTTGATTCCTGCAAATTTATATCAAACAAAATACACATCATTCATCACTCCAAAAGAAGAAGAAGAAGCAAAATTTGTGTGGAGAATCAAGAATGTGATGGAAGAACACAAACCTTTTTCTTTACATGAGTGCCAAACTTCAAAAGATCAGCCGGGACGACTTGTCCAGCTTCCCTGAGAACATTCACAAGTTCTCCGGCAAGACCCTGAAAGAGAGAAAGAGACGCGAAAAACTCGGTGAAAAGAAGCTGCTCGAAGAATCTATGAGAGCTTGTTTTCAGATTTAAAACTAATTTTACCTGGTTTTCAGAATCTATGAGAGCTTTTTATAGTAAGTGTTACTATTTTTATTTTTACGCCACTCGCACTTTTATAGTAAGGGTTTGTTAAAAAAAAGAAAGATGTTTTCTACCTAAATGCGTAAACTCAACTATCTTGGCACTAATTCCTAAGAAGACGGAGGCAAAAGAGATGAAAGATTACCGGCCCATCTCTTGTTGTAACGTCCTATACAAGGTAAAATAAATCTATTGGCAATAATCTTCGAAATTACCTTGTATATGACGTTACAACAAGAAATGAGCCGGTAATCTTTCATCTCTTTCGCCTTCGTCTTCTTAGGAATTAGTGCCAAGATAGTTGAGTTTACGCTTTTAGGTAGAAAACCTTTTGTGAAGAATGATTTAATGGCAACCAAGAAGTCTTTCCCCACAATCAAGTTGAGCTTGTTGGTGAAAGATTATCACAAGAAATCAATATCTCCTAGGTGTGCAATGAAAATCGACATATCAAAGGCTTTTGACTCAGTTCAATGGAATTTTGTATTGAATACATTGGCTGCTCTTGGCTTTCCGGCACGTTTTATTCATTGGATCAGATTATGCATCACAAGAGCCTCATTCTCTATTCAAGTCAATGGTGAACTCGCCGTATATTTCCAAAGCAAAAGGGGTTTGCGTCAAGGGTGTTCACTCTCTCCCTACCTCTTCGTCATTTGTATGAATGTGTTATCAAAAATGATAGATAAGGCTGCCAGAGAATGTAGAATTGGCTATCACCCGCAGTGCAAAGGGATCCAAATAACACATATATGTTTTGCCGATGACCTGATGGTTTTTGTGGATGGTAAGAAAATATCGATAGATGAAACGATAAAAGTTTTTGATGAATATGAAAGTTTGGCAGGGGTTTCTGATGCTAATCGTGATGCAATCTCCAAATCCTTCCCGTTCAGTTTGGGACAGCTCCCAATGAGATATTTGGGATTGCCGTTAATGACTAAAAGAATCACAAAGATGGACTTCGCGGTTTTGACAGATAATATCAGATCATGTCTTAACTCTTGGACTGCACGACATATATCCTATGCAGAAAGACTTCAATTTCTTCGATCGGTAATTGCGAGTATGGTTAACTTCTGGCTCTCTGCTTACCATCTTCCACAGGGCTGTTTAGTAGAGATTGAAAAATTATGTGCCACCTTCCTATGGTCGGGTCCTGACTTGAATCCAAGGAAGGTTAAAGTAGCTTGGACGGAAGTGTGTAAGCCAAGAGAAGAAGGAGGTCTTGGAATTAAATCGCTCAGGGAGATAAATAAAGTGACTTGTCTTAAACTCATATGACGGATCCTCTCCGACCAACCATCTTTGTGGGTTCGATGGATTAAATCGTCCATCTTACACGATCTATCCTTTTGGTTAGCGAGAGAAAGAACATATGTGGGCTCTTGGATGTGGAAGAAGCTTATTAAATATCGAGATATGGCTAAAGAGTTTTATCGCCTTTAGGTTGGTAACGGGCAGGAACATCTTTCTGGTTTAATGACTGGTGCGAATTGGGTAAGATTCATGATGTAACAGGCCCAAGAGGCTATATCGATCTCGGTATCTCAGAAACTGCAACCATAGAAAGGGTCATGAACATGCATCAACCTAGGAGACATAGAGTAGATTCTCTTATCTGTATCGAGGAAGAAATTAAGAAAATCAGAAATGCCAAACTGAGGACAAGGATGTGGCATTATGGAGAGACTCAACGGGAAAATTTAAGAAGAAATTTCTTCTAAGGAAACTTGGAAGCAGATACGTAACACACACTCCATCACCTCATGGCATAAGGGTTTATGGTTTAAACAAGCAACGCCGAAGTTGTCCTTTCTTGCATGGATCGCGACCCTCAATCGCCTATCCACGACAGACCGGATGGCATCATGGAGCCTGAACATTTCAAAGGTATGTGTATTATGCTCAAATGAGGATGAATCTCGAAATCACTTGTTTTTCGAGTGTCGATATACCTCTGAAATCTGGAAAAATCTTGCCTCACGGTTGCTGGGTAATTACTACACAATGGATTGGATGCAACTAGTACACCTTCTAACCAATCAAGCCATCGACAAGCTCAAGTTGTTTACACTTTGATATCTCTTCCAGCTGACGATATATCAAATTTGGTAGGAGAGAAATTGTCGTCAACAAGGAGAGAATCCGAAATCTGCCACAATCATCATCAAACTCATAGACAAGGATATGCGCAATCGATTAGCTTCCATTAAAGCCACAGGAGACCATGACTACGACGACGGTCTAAGCGCATGGTTTGGGATTCGATAATCTCTTTGTTTCAAAATTCTTTATAAAAATTTCTTCTTAAAGATGCAGTTCATGTAAACAAGTTTTTTTGGATTTGAATAAAAATTTAACATTCATTTAAAAAAAAGAAGGAGATTTAGAGTAATAATGCCCAAACCCAACATTCTTTTTAATGATCGGATACTTGATATCATACTTGTCTTGGCCCACATTTGAAATTTTTTAATTTATTTTAAATAAAAATTCATATAACCACAAATCCCGTTCGTAGCTGTCTTTTAACCTAGATATTTTCTGTACGGAAACAAGATTTCATATATTATATTTCTCTTCTTATCTTCTTTCTCTTCCACCACCTCCTTTCTCCACACGGCAAAGCTCGACGATGTCTCATCTAACGGAAACACCGTCCCAAGCGTCGGAAACTGCTTCGAAACCCTAATCCTCCTCAAGACATGCGCGTCCGGTGACATGGCCGGCGAAGCAACAGCAACAACACCTCTCTCCGCCTCTACTGGCGCGTACTCAAGACCATGGCAACAAACAGTACTCCTCATACACTCACTTCTCCTCTTCATCATCGCCATTGTTATCTTCCTCAGCAGCTTTGCCCTCTTCATAGTCAGCTTAGCCAGCCTGAGCCCAAACAGACCAAGCTTGGGTTTGCGTCTCAAATTTTACAATATAATTTAGCGGTCCCAAGTACATGTAGTATAGTGGTAAAATTTCGAAATTTGGAGCTAACGGGTGCTGAGTTCGATCCTTCTTATTTAGTATTTTATATTTTCAGATTCAACTGAAATTTTTTTTTCTTGTGGTCCTAATATTTATTTATTTTCCGACTTAGCCCAAATTTTTTTTTTTTGGCTTGTGTCCCTAATTTTCTCAGGGCTCTTTCACCTTCTCAGGGGAAGCAACACGGCGGAATGTCAAAAACCACGTAGGGAATTGGGATGATGGAGACGCTTGAATCAGACCGCCACGATCAAGTTTCTGAAGAAGATTTGGCCGGTCATAGCCTCTCTAATAGCCTTGATGTCAATGCTTATAGTGCAAGGTAAGATTTAAGATATCTATATATTTGATTTGATTTAATTTATTGGAAAAATGAAATAAAAAAGCGAATATACGACCTTAAAATAACATACATTCGACTAACTAAACCCTAAACTAAAAGAATTACATAGCATAAACAGATAGCAACAGGAAGAATTGAGAGATGATACAAATAAGCAAAGACGAGACTCTACAAACAGAATTGAACATTTTTTTTTTTTTTTGTAAACAGAATTGAACCTTAAAACATCACACATGGGAGATATATTGATTTTCTATATTTGTAGTCTTTCTATGTAAGATTAATATTGTAATTGGTACAACAGATTCTAGTTGTTTATATGTCTGTAATAGCTTATTAATAAGCATTTCTATATTGATAATTTTATTATTAATATGAGGGAATATTAATTTTGTAGAAAATAGTAAAAGCACTAATTAAATTAAGCCTTTTTTATCAAAAAGTTGTTATTTTGGTTTTCAAAATCTTTATACATGAAGATATCATAGATAATTCCAACCGCAAGAATTCGTTCATGTGGTTACTAGCTTATATTTGGGATGATCTCTGAACTGAAACTTGTGGAATGATCTATGAGTTAGAATTCACAAGATTTGTTAAATAACTGCTCACAAGATTTGTTAAATAACTGCTTTCTTTGTTTCCAGTTTTTTCGGTTAGGAGATTCTTTTGAATATCCTGATTGTTACTTATATATGTGTTATGCGTTTTAATTTCGTAGTTACTTCTCATTATTTTGGTAGCTCATTATATAGAAGTAGGGAGAAAACGTCTATAAATATGAATTTTTATTTATTTATATAATATATAAATAAAAATATATAAATTAATTATCATATGTCCCACTCGAATTCTGGATTTGCATTTTGGAAACACGGATAAAAAGCGGAACACTAAGAATTAGGGTGAATTTGGTGAATAACCAAAGTAAGATTATTAATTAGTAATCTAACCAAAATTAGGATATGTGGAGAAATCATAGCAATTAAATCTTAATGAATTGGTTAGTTATTGAATTATAGTATTTTTTTGGTCATTGATGCTAATTTCTCAAAGAATTGTTTTTTCAAAGGTTTTTTTGTCACAGTTCCGCATGCTCAAATCCGCTAAATATTAGCTGAATAGTGATTTGCTAATGCATCACCCTTTAATTATGCATGTTCACAAAAATATTAACTAAATTAATATTTACTTTTGAAATATATTACAACGATGTTATTACTGTAATCGAATTTTCATTAATTGCAATAGGAGAAAAGTCAAGAGTTATTATATACATTGAATCTGGGAATAAAACCTCATCATCTTCGATCTATATTCTCTTCTTGATATTGTTTTTGTTTAAATTGAATCAATTCACCATTTATATAGAAACTTAAATGATTTGAATTTTTAAAAATGAACACAAATTATTCAATATCGAATTATATATATATATATATATATATCAACACAAATTTTAGGATGTTATCTGAAAATGTGGGTTATGCAAATTTTAAATTTATAATCCTAAAAACTGTAAGTGCCGAGGCACAAACATAGTAAAATGTATAGATAAAATGTTAAAAACCATAGTAAAAGTGGTAAAATATAGAGTATATCATTATACTATATTCGTAATGTTGAAGTATGTTTGAAAATAAAGCACAAGCATAAATGTATTTGTATGTTATCTCCTTGTGAATTTTAATTGTAATAGTAAAAGTGATTTGCACACATTTTTCTTATAGAAAAAGGGTATATGGTTTGACGACTAGATCGGTGATCAGAGCATATTTTTGGAAAACAATATATATATATCACAATACGGCATCTTTGTAATTTTTCCTAACCACGAAAAAACTGAACTGAATTTGTAAAACTATATATATTAGATTAGGATCCGCGTAATACGCGAGATTTTAATTATAACTTATTTCTAAATGATAAAAAATAAAGTAAAACGGTCGGTCATCGATTAAATTTAATAAAGATAAAATTTATGAAAATGTACGAAATATATGTTAAATCTTATTGATGTAAATATTTAGATTTTGATTGTTACTCGCACACTTATTTGAGATGTTGATTAGTAACTTTATTTCAAACTGAATTTCAACTCCATGTATTTTATCTCGCAATACAACTCATGTATTTCATCCATAATATTAAAACTATATTTTACTCCATGCATTCCTTGTCAATCAATAATACCCAAAATTTTCATATCAAAATAATATATGCATAATACATTCTATCAAATTTATGTCTATATATGTCATTAGTGTTAAACAAATAGTAAGAAAATTAACAAAGTATATTAGTAAATAAATTTAAAAGTATTAACAAAACATGTCGTAATCTCATGAATATCAATTTTTTTTAATCGGCACTAATACTTTTAGAAATTGGAAATAATTTGTCTTATTTTCCTTTTTTAGTTTTTTTATTTAGTATTCCCTTTTAATTTTTTAATAATATCTCTTATTTTCTTTTTTTGACTATTATTTCATTTTAGTTACACTACAGTTATAAATAATTTGTCTTATTTTTCTTTTTTAGTCTTTTTGATTTACTATTTCCTTTTAATTTTTTTTAATAACATATCTTATTTTTTTTTAGACTATTATTTCCTTTTAGTTACACTACACTTTGATTTAAGAAATAAATAATGTAGAGAAAAAACATTTATATTTTTATATTAATATATTGACACATGTCACAATCTTAATTAAAATTAACACATGTCACGATCTGGTGAGTTGCGATTTTGCCTATGTGTCACACTCACGTTGGGAAAAATTTAAAGTAAAATAGCTTTGATCGATTTGTGGAACTTTTGAATTCATGATTTGCTTGAATGATGTATTTTTTTTCTTTTCTTTCTCGATTAGTTATGACATTTTTCTTTTTTTTAAAAACGTATTGACATGAAACAAATTTTTCTTTTTTAATGATATTTTTTTTATAAATTTTCCCATTTACCTTTATTTAATGACATTTTTTTTCTACAAATTTTTCCAATGATGTATTTTTTTTCCTTTCTTTCTCGATTTTTTTTATTTTGTTTTTAAACGTATTGACATGAAACAAATTTTTTCTCTTTTTTAATGATATTTTTTACAAATTTTCTCTTTTTCCCTTTTTAATGACATTTTTACAAATTTTTCTTTTACCTTTTTAGTGACATTTTGTTTACAAATTTTTCTTTTTTTAATGACAATTTTTTTTACAGAAGGACATTGACTTTTTTTTGTTACGTTAGGAAATTTTTTTTCTGGCGATGATGTATTATATTTTTATATTAATATATTGACTCGTGTCACAATCTCAATTAAAATTAACACATGTCACGATCTGGTTAGTTACGATTTTTGCCTACGTGTCACACTCACATTGGACAAAATTTAAAGTAAAATAGCTTTGATCGATTTGTGGAACTCTCGAATTCATGATTTGTTTGGATGATGTATTTTTTTTCTTTTCTTTCTCGATTAGTTATGATATTTTTTCCTTTTTTTGTTTTTAAACGTATTGACATGAAAAAAATTTCCTTTTTAATGATATTTTTTTTTACAAATTTTCTCTTTTACTTTTATTTTAATAACATTTTTTACAAATTTTCCCATTTACTTTTATTTAATGACATTTTAAAAAAAAAAAATTCCAATGATGTATTTTTTTTCCTTTCTTTCTCGATTAGTTATGGCATTTTTTTTGTTTTTTAAACGTATTGATATGAAACAAAAATTTTCTCTTTTTTAATGATATTTTTTACAAATTTTCTCTTTTACCTTTTTTTAATGACATTTTTTACAAATTTTCCTTTTACCTTTTTAGTGACATTTTGTTTACAAATTTTTCTTTTTTTAATGACAATTTTTTTTACAAAAGGACATTGACTTTTTTTTGTTACGTTAGGACATTTTTTTTTTTTTGCGATGATGTATTTTTCTTTTAACTTTTAGATAAAAAGGAAATATTATTAAAATTAAAATTAACGTTAGTATATTAATACGTGTCATCATCTCAATTAAAATGACACATGTCACGATCTAATAAATTATAATTTTGAGTGTATTCTCCTTTATTTATATAATAAGATATAAACAGAATCTGGATATGAAAAATAGGAATCATAATTTTTTTCTCAAAAAAAAAAAGGAGGAGTCATAATAAACCCTAATTAGAGGCCAACATCGGTTTCTGTATGGACCAGCAATAAACCCTAATTACAGGCCAGCATCGATTTAAATATTCTTCCACTTCCACGTATGCAGAAGCCGGATCTGTCCGTTTATTACGTCACCCCGATTTAATTATAAACCGTATCAATCCATTTTAAATTTCTTGTTTAAACTTTTTACTTTAATTTCACTGTACTCTTGAAGACAAAAAAAATTTCTCCGTACTCTTATTTTACTAGGGGTATGAAATGGACCCTACAGTCCGATTACCACAAACCACAATATCAAACCGGTGAAGACTGAGGTAAACTGGCGCCGGATCTGATTGCCTCGGAGTAGATGAGCTTGATCTCGTTGAACGTGTCGTAAGCTACGAGGGAGAGCCAGAGAAACCAAAGAAGAAGAAGGACGAAAGCAAACATCGCGCAAAAGACATAGACGAGCACGAGAGCGGCTAGAGCGCCGAACAGATGGCTGGTGTTTCCGACGAGCCTCGGGACTATTCCAGGTCGTAGCCGCACGTCCATGGCTTCGCAGACGCGAAGGACCGCGTAGAAGAAAACGAAGACACAGAAACAGAGGAATGCTGCTTTATGTGTTTCGAAAACAGAGGAGTTATGCTGGTTCATGAGCTGAAGTAATCCTATAATTCCGGTGTTGACCATAACGATGACTTTGTGGACTGCAGCGGAGTATGCGGTGAACTTGTCCGTTTCATCGCCGTAGATTGGGAGTGTTTGGTTACCGGCGGAGACAGGCTGCATAGTTTTCTATCTTCTCTATTTGTTTCAAAATTTTTTTTACATGAAGCTAGGCCAACCTTTCATATATTTTCTTGAGTTGTGTTGAGTTGTGCTGTGCTGGTATATAAAGACATTATTATCTGTTCTTCTACTTGCAGGTTGCATTGTTGACCGTTTTCATCACATGGGCGGGCTTGAGGTTGCTACTCAGTCTGTGCTACTCAGTCTGTGCTACTCAGTGTCGTCAGGCTGATTTTGAAGTTTGTGGTGGCTTTGACATGGACAGTTTTGTTTTCAGTCTTCTATCCAAGGATGTGGAGCCAGAAAAATGCGGATCGTGTTTGGTCTAGAGCTGCAGACGAGAGGATTGTCACGTTTCTCAAGGTAGTTTTCTTCTACAAACCTAGGCCAACCTTTCAACAATTTCTCAACGGGCCTACACGTTTGAAAACCTAGGCCAACCTTTCAACAATTTCTCAACGGGCCCACACGTTTGAAAACGATCTTCGGAACCCGTAGACTTTCAATATACGTTTGACAACGATCTTCGGAACCCGTCGACTTTCAAACATATGTACTCATTAATTTTCTTAACTAATTAAAATGTACATTGATTTCATTGGTAGTATATGTTAAATTTAGATTCGTCATATTTTTAAATATTGTAATGAATTTAAAAATGATAAAACAACAATTTGACAGCAAATTAAATATTTTAGAAATTATTTGTTTATTATAAATATACATAGAAGAAAAAGATAAGTAAAAAAAAAATTAAAGATGAACCAAGTTTAAACCAAAGAAATATAAATTATCTCAAATTTGATTAAAAACCGAAAAAACCATTCGGTTTTACGGTTTTTAACCAAACCAAACCTAAACCGAAAATTTCGTAAAAATGTTAACCAAATGGATTTTTAGGTTTAACCATAACCAAACCAAATCACGTATTTCGGTTTGGTTCGGCTCGGTTTTTTCGGTTAAGGTTTTTTTGCCCACCCCAATTGTACATATGGTCAAAAAAATAAAAGATCGATAGCAATCACACAAACAGGTCTAACATGTTACACCGAGGCAACACACTCAAATGGGGCAAACTGAGTCTGCAACCAAGAAGGATAACCTGTAGCTACATATGATTGCATCGGATCCTCTGAAGTCACACTTTGAGCTATCAAGAATGCACCTTTGTTCCTTTTTCTATCTTCAAAAATTAACTTCCAACCTGAAATTGAAACCAAGAGAGCCAAGATGACCGAAGAGTAACATTTGTAGGAGGGCCAAGCAGGTGGTCTTGTCACAGCTCCAATAAGATCTTTTGCTTCGGCCGCAAAAATGACTCTAGACACCCTCAAACTCTTCATACTTTCTATAGTCCACAACCAACTCTCCACATTTGCCTCAAGCTCTGAGTTGGTAGAGGCAAAAGCTCTACGGCTATGCTTTAGAACTATTCCTTTTTCATTTGATAGTACCCAAGAAGCTCTTCCAAGATTCTTTCTTTTATTCCATGAAGATCCAATATTACATTTCAACCACGATGAAGGTGGAGGAGACCACTGACCATGGTAAGCTTCAGAATAAGTATTAACTCCACCTCTTTCATCTTGGTCCATCTCCTGAGCCATGAACCACTGATTTGTGTCTTCTCTAACCTTCCCTATTGTTTCTGAGGCAAGAAACCTTAAGCCATCAAAGATGAGGCTATTACGGCTTTTCCATAGTAACCATAGTATCCAAGGGAAGGATCTCTTAATCTCCTTAGGAATATGTTCTCTTTTGTTCAGTTGTAACAAGTAGAACATGTTCTGAAACATAGATTCAGTATCAAAACCTGGTTCCGGGACTGGTATGTTTGACATAGTCCACACTTGCCTTGCAATGGCACAAAAGAAAAACACATGATTAATCGATTCTCCTTTCAATCCGCACAGTTGGCATCTAGTATCAATCTTCAAACCTCTTGAAGTAATTTTATCAGCAATCGGAATAGTATCACTAACCACTTTCTAGAGAAAGGCTTATTGTAACGCCCGTGTTCGGGAAAACGGACCATGGGATGATTTAACCGATCATTGGGTCATGTTGGATCGGAAGGGTCGGGTAGACTGGCTGTTGGGCGTCTGAGTGTGTGTCGATCAAAGTGATCGGGCTAAATCCGAACTGATTGGTCAGTTTTGGCCGAGAGAATGGAAGAAATAACTTAAACTGGACTGGGCAGTTTTTCTGAGGACTTAGTCAAAAACGCGCGTTGACTTTAGTTGACTTCGTGTTGACTTTTGTTGACTTGACTAAAAGAATATTCTGCAGCATATTCTGAGGCGGCTGGGAGCAGTAAAATGCCTATTTAAGCACCAGACTTGCCCATTGACTTCCTTTTTCACGCCCAAGAAACGCAGAGAAATACCTAGAGAGAATTCTGGGAGTTTTTAGAGAAAACTCAAGTCCGTGGGTCGTGACGATCGAGTCCGTGGGTAGCAACACGCGCGTCTGGGTAGATTCTGGGTGATCGGCGACAAGAGGTGTCAGAACCGAACTGGATCGAGGCAAAACGAGCCGACTGGCTAAGGTGAGTGCGTGACCGTGGTTACTGTTCTAGTATCGTTTGATTGCTAGATTTCTTACTGTCATAGATTGCTTGGGTGATTCCGACTGTTTGCTTGTCATGATTGTATAATCTGTTTGTCTGGTTAAGCCGCTTGGGAGTCGAGTGTTCTCGCCAAGGCTTAAGTCTGTTCATGATAAGTAATATTGACTGTATTAAATCGATAGTATGATTGCGATTCTGTTCTGTGGCCTAGTGAGACGGGATGACCGCATCACTAAGCAATTCTGTTGCTTATGCCTCCTTTATGGATGCAGGTATTGAGTCTGGCCGTGAAAGTGGCTGATCGTGAGACGAAGGCAGGAAGGAATGGATGGTTGGATTGGGTAGATAGGTTTATTTCAATGTAATAAGCTTGTTAGCAAACTGATCATTGTAATTAAAACCACCTGGTTCAACCCTATCAATCTTATGCTTTAAAAAGGACTTGTCAACTGAATTAAAACGCGAAAATGGCTAAGTAAAATGAACTGAGAAATTTGGCTAAGTATCTGGTTCGCTGTGAGACTTAACCGCGGGTGAGAATCTCGGGTTGGGTCATCACAAGTTTGGTATCAGAGCGTTAACGATTCTAGGACAGTCTAGCATAAACGGGTTAGTGGTTTAATCCATCCTTCCAATGCCTGATGTCTCGCGGTAAGTATGTTTCTGTGTGAAACTGTTTCTGTGTGAAACTTTAAGTTAGTGCTAGGCTAACTTACCTAGGTTTGGTCACTGTAGATGGCAAAAAGAGACCGAAACCAGAGAGCGAATGCTGGGGAAACTGGTGAAAACTCCGGGAATACTGTGGTAAGGAATACGACCGTGGACCATGAGGAAGTCCAGAACGTGGCGAATGAGAATGTAGCTGCTGCTGCTGGGAATGCTGCGAATGTTGCTGCGGCTCCAGTTGGATTGGAGGCAGTATTGATGCTACTGGCTCAAGTGTTGGAAAGGTTGCCTGCTGTTGCGCATGTTCCGGCGGTACCACCGCAAGTTGTGCCACCACAGGTTGTGGAGGAACCTGCTGTTGTAGTAGTGGATCCGGTGGTTAGGATTCCATCCTACCTCAAGGTGATGGACCACATGCTGAAATTGGGAACGAAGTACTTTTCTGGTAGATATGATCCGATTGAAGCAGATGAGTGGAGGACAAGGCTGGAGAGAAACTTTGAATCCATTCGTTGTCCAGATGAATACAAGAAAGACATTGCTGTACACTATCTGGAAAGTGATGCGCATATCTGGTGGAAGGGTGTGGAGGGGCGGTTGGATAACCCGCGCTGTTCTTGGGAAACATTTAGTGCTCTGTTTAAAACTAAGTACTTTCCACCAGAAGCGTATGACAGGCTGGAAGGAGCCTTCTTGGATCTGCATCAGGGGACTAAGACTGTAAGGGAATATGAGGCCGAGTTTAACCAGTTGAAAAAGTATGCTGGTCGAGAACTTGAGAATGAATTGGTTCAAGTCCGCCGATTCATGCGAGGGATGAGACTAGATCTGAAGAATGGTTGTTGTGTCCGCAACTATTCCACCGTTGCTGAACTGGTGGAGAAGGCATCGATCTTAGAAGCAGGCTTTGCCGAGGAAAAGGTGCTTAGGGGTGGGGCATCACAGACTGCAACTCGACAGCAAGGTCAGAATAATGCTGGACAGAACAAGAAAAAGTGGGAAAAGAATGCTTCCATGGAAAAGTCACCTGCTAGGCGCAGTGTGTGTATGACATGTGGAAAGATGCATGTGGGCGAGTGTAGAACCGCATCAGGTGCTTGTCATCGCTGTGGTAGCATGACACACAAAGTCCGTGACTGCCCAGAAGAGGATCTAAGGATGAAGAACCCGGGGAAAAATGGTGTAGCTCGGGTGTGCTACAACTGCAATGAACCTGGACATTTCAAGAGGGACTGTCCAAAACTGGAGATGGCGCAGCAAGTGGCTGGTCAGCTGAAGCGGAGAAATGATGGACTGCCACCGCCAGCTAAGAGGCAAGAAGTAATGCCCAGACTGTACAATGCTACTATGGAAGGGAATACGGATCCAAGTACTTCCCGTTCGATCACTGGTGAGTCCTATCACTTGGCTTTTAATTGAGAATTGCTTGTTGCATATTTCTGCTAGGCTCTTAGCATTCTAGGACGAATGTGTAGGGACCTTAAATATGGGTGGTGTGGCAACCCATGTTCTGTTTGACTCAGGAGCAAGTCATTGCTTTGTAAGTTTAGACATGATTGAAAAGGGTGGGTTTCGTAAGGAACCCGCAGAACAGTTTGGTCTAGTGAGAATGGCTGGTGGCCAAGTCATGTTGACACAGGGAGTGGTCAAAAACATCTCAATTTGGATTGGAGGTGTTGATATGCCAACCGATTTGATAATCTGCGAACTAAAGTCTTACGATGCCATCTTGGGAATGGACTGGCTTGGGAAGTTTAAAGCTCACTTAGACTGTCACCGAGGAAGGGTGCGGTTTGAGAGAAGTGATGGAAAGTTTCTGGAGTATCAAGGGATCAGGTCAACTTCAGGGAGTTTGATCATCTCGGCAATCCAAGCAGAACGATTGATGGAGAAAGGATGTGAAGCTTATTTGGCTGCGATCACAACCGCGGATCTTGGATCAAGTGCAGAAATCAAGGATATTCCGTTGGTGCATGAATTTGAAGACGTGTTCCAAATGTTATCAGGGTTGCCTCCAGCTCGTTCAGATCCATTCACGATTGAACTTGAGCCTGGTACAACTCCGATTTCCAAGGCACCTTACCGAATGGCACTGGCAGAGATGGCCGAGTTAAAGAAACAGTTAACCGAGTTAATGGAAAAAGGATTCGTGAGACCCAGTACTTCACCGTGGGGTGCACCGGTGTTGTTTGTAAAGAAGAAAGATGGGAGTTTCAGACTGTGCATTGACTATCGTGGGCTTAACAGAGTAACCGTGAAGAATAAGTACCCTCTCCCGAGGATAGATGAGTTGTTGGATCAACTCAGAGGTGCTACTTGGTTCTCTAAGATTGATCTAGCTTCGGGCTATCATCAAATTCCAATAGAGGAGTCAGATGTTCGGAAAACGGCTTTTCGGACAAGGTATGGGCATTATGAGCTTGTTGTCATGCCTTTTGGGCTGACTAATGCGCCTGCCGCTTTCATGAAGCTCATGAATAATGTATTCAGAGACTACTTGGATGAGTTCGTGATCATTTTCATAGATGATATTCTGGTTTACTCGAAGAACCGGGAAGAACATGAAGTTCATTTGAGGATTGTCTTGGGTAGACTAAGGGAACAGAAACTGTTTGCTAAACTCAGTAAGTGTAGCTTTTGGCAAAGAGAAATTGGGTTCTTGGGTCATGTGGTCTCGGATAAGGGAGTGTCCGTTGACCCAGAAAAGATTAAGGCAATCGCGGATTGGCCTAGACCTGGAAATGCAACCGAGGTAAGAAGCTTTCTGGGATTAGCTGGGTATTACCGATGTTTTGTTAAGGGTTTTGCAAGCATGGCTCAGCCTATGACCCGGCTGACTGGGAAGGATGTTCAGTACGTATGGACAGCAGACTGCGAGGAAAGTTTTTCTAAGCTAAAAGAAATGCTGACAAGTACTCCAGTGTTGGCTTTACCGGAACCAAATGAACCTTATGTGGTTTATACTGATGCATCGAGAAGGGGACTCGGATGCGTTCTGATGCAGCAAGGTAAGGTGATTGCTTATGCATCGAGACAGTTAAGGAAGCATGAAGGGAATTATCCGACCCATGATTTAGAGATGGCAGCCGTAGTCTTTGCTTTGAAGATTTGGCGATCCTACCTTTACGGTGAGAAAGTTCAAGTTTTTACGGATCACAAGAGTCTGAAGTATATCTTCACTCAGCCAGAACTGAATCTAAGACAAAGAAGATGGATGGAACTGATTGCTGATTATGACTTGGATATTGCCTACCACCCGGGAAAGGCAAATCTGGTAGCTAATGCACTAAGCCGAAGGAGAGCTAGTGTATCTTCTGAGAAAGAAGTTGAGGGAATGGTAAACATGATAAGGACATTACGGTTGAATGTCTTGACCGAGGATCTGGAACCATTAGGTTTGGGAGCAGCAGATCAAGCAGACTTATTAAGTCGAATTCGTTTGGCTCAAGAAGATGATGAGAATCTTGTCAAGGTAGCTATGAACGAAAAGACAGAATATCAGACTTCCACCAATGGAACAATCCTGGTAAATGGGCGAGTGTGCGTTCCTAACAATAAAGAACTGCGGGAAGAGATTCTTAAAGAAGCCCATCAGTCAAGATTTTCAGTTCATCCGGGGATGAATAAAATGTATCGGGACTTAAAACGGTACTACCATTGGGTTGGAATGAAGCGGGACGTGGCTAAGTGGGTAGCCGGATGTTCGACTTGTCAGATGGTGAAGGCAGAAAATCAAGTGCCGAGTGGGTTATTACAGACTTTACCCATGCCTGAGTGGAAGTGGGACATGATCGCAATGGACTTTGTAATGGGACTGCCAAAGTCACCAAACAAAAGAGATGCAGTTTGGGTTATAGTAGACAGATTGACCAAGTCTGCGCATTTCTTACCGATGAAAAAGAATGATGGAGTAGCCAAACTGGCGGAGCTTTACATAGATCAGATCGTGAAACTTCATGGAGTTCCGGTTAGCATAGTTTCAGACCGTGATCCACGTTTTGCGTCTCAGTTTTGGAAGGAGCTTCAAGGAAAGTTCGGAACTAAGGTCCACATGAGTACATCTTATCATCCGCAAACAGATGGACAATCAGAGAGGACAATCCGGACCTTGGAAGATATGTTGAGAGCATGTGTTCTGGATTGGGGTGGAACTTGGGAAAGTTACATGCCTTTGGCTGAATTCGCTTATAACAATAGTTATCAAGCAAGCATCGGGATGTCTCCATATGAAGCGTTGTATGGGAGACCTTGCAGAACACCGCTGTGTTGGACTCAAGTAGGGGAGCGGGGTGTAATGGGACCAGACATAGTAGAGCAAACCACTGAGAAAATCCGGTTCTTAAAGGTTAAGTTAAAGGAAGCTCAGGACCGTCAAAAGAGCTATGCAGATAAGCGGAGAAAGGACTTGGAATTCAACATAGGTGACATGGTTTACCTGAAAACAGTCACTTACAAAGGGAAAAGTCGGACTACTCAGAACGCGAAGTTAAGTCCAAGGTACATGGGACCGTACAAGATTCTGGGAAGGGTTGGCGCAGTAGCTTACAAACTAGATCTGCCTTCTGTTATGGACTCATTTCACGATGTGTTTCATGTTTCCTTGTTGCGAAAATGTATAACAGATCGGGAAAATGTCATTTCCCAACCACCTCCGGACTTACAAGAGAATATGACCGTCGAAGGTAGATCTGTTCGGATCATTGGTAGAAAAGAAGTTATGGAAAGGAGAAAACGGGTTAAGAAAGTCCAAGTCATTTGGGATTGTGACGGAGAAGAAGAGGTAACTTGGGAAGTGGAATCAAGGATGAAAGCAGATTTCCCTAAGTGGTTTGAAAAGCTTAAGGAAGATCAGAATGTTGGAACGAATTTCCTAAGTTTTTCGAAAAACTAAAGGAGGTTGAGACGAATTTGAGAACGAATTTCCTAAGTATTCTTTCGAAAAACTGAAGGAGGTTGCTGTAAAACAGAAAGAAGATTCGAGGACGAATCTTAAGCTAAGTAGGGGAGAGTTGTAACGCCCGTGTTCGGGAAAACGGACCATGGGATGATTTAACCGATCATTGGGTCATGTTGGATCGGAAGGGTCGGGTAGACTGGCTGTTGGGCGTCTGAGTGTGTGTCGATCAAAGTGATCGGGCTAAATCCGAACTGATTGGTCAGTTTTGGCCGAGAGAATGGAAGAAATAACTTAAACTGGACTGGGCAGTTTTTCTGAGGACTTAGTCAAAAACGCGCGTTGACTTTAGTTGACTTCGTGTTGACTTTTGTTGACTTGACTAAAAGAATATTCTGCAGCATATTCTGAGGCGGCTGGGAGCAGTAAAATGCCTATTTAAGCACCAGACTTGCCCATTGACTTCCTTTTTCACGCCCAAGAAACGCAGAGAAATACCTAGAGAGAATTCTGGGAGTTTTTAGAGAAAACTCAAGTCCGTGGGTCGTGACGATCGAGTCCGTGGGTAGCAACACGCGCGTCTGGGTAGATTCTGGGTGATCGGCGACAAGAGGTGTCAGAACCGAACTGGATCGAGGCAAAACGAGCCGACTGGCTAAGGTGAGTGCGTGACCGTGGTTACTGTTCTAGTATCGTTTGATTGCTAGATTTCTTACTGTCATAGATTGCTTGGGTGATTCCGACTGTTTGCTTGTCATGATTGTATAATCTGTTTGTCTGGTTAAGCCGCTTGGGAGTCGAGTGTTCTCGCCAAGGCTTAAGTCTGTTCATGATAAGTAATATTGACTGTATTAAATTGATAGTATGATTGCAATTCTGTTCTGTGGCCTAGTGAGACGGGATGACCGCATCACTAAGCAATTCTGTTGCTTATGCCTCCTTTATGGATGCAGGTATTGAGTCTGGCCGTGAAAGTGGCTGATCGTGAGACGAAGGCAGGAAGGAATGGATGGTTGGATTGGGTAGATAGGTTTATTTCAATGTAATAAGCTTGTTAGCAAACTGATCATTGTAATTAAAACCACCTGATTCAACCCTATCAATCTTATGCTTTAAAAAGGACTTGTCAACTGAATTAAAACGCGAAAATGGCTAAGTAAAATGAACTGAGAAATCTGGCTAAGTATCTGGTTCGCTGTGAGACTTAACCGCGGGTGAGAATCTCGGGTTGGGTCATCACACTTATATCTTAGGTGTGGTTTTCATCTGCCAAATTTGATCCTTAAGACAATTCAAAGAGAACTGAGCCTGAACCTCTCTTATCAACTCCACTTTGTAGGTTTTCTGAATGGCTTTAATTAGAATCAAATACAATCATTTAGCAAACTACCTTGAACAGGGGCCGGCCCAACATAAATCAAGGGCCTTCCCTTTTATTATATGAAATATCATTTAAAAAAATATTTGGGCCTTTTTGTTTTTGTTTTGTTTTTTTTAAATCTGGCCATTTGTGCACTATTTGTGATTTTTTTAAATGGCTATTTTTGGGCTATTTCTTTTTTTTTTTAAATTCGGGCCATTGATGAAAAATCACAAAATTTTGGTCACATTTAGCGAGAAAAACAAAATCACGGGCTCCTTATATATATATATATTTTTTTTTTTTTTTTAAATGGACAAGGACCCTTGGGCCATGGCACTTCTGGGCCAGACCTGACCATGAGTTTTTTTTTTTTTTTTTTTTTTTTTTTTTTGCGCTGCAAATCACCATTTTATTAATAGTAACCGTTACAAGCCACGACCGAAATCATACAGTTTGGAAAGATATTTTAGAAAGATAAAAAGCTTGGATTACATTATGTAAAAGAGGCAAACGAATCTTCAGCTTCGTTTGATTTAAGTAGTCAGGAGAGACATTTAGCCATGTCCACCACGGTTCCCACGTCCTCTGTTCTCCCGTCCACTGGGTTTGGAAAATGATTGCATCTCCATAACCTTGATGGATGGTTTAATCGGTCTTTCACGAATGAATCTTTGCCCGGATGGGGTCATAAGATCTAACATATCCAAATCTTCATCCGGATCAGATGAATCATCGACCGTCTCTAAAAAATCCAATGCTATGAACCGGTTAGAACCTTGGACATTTCCAACCAATGGAAATGCTAATTCAGGAGGAGTAGTTGGTAACCTGATGTTTGAAGTAGTCACATCTACCTCAGCTACAACCGCATGAGAAATTTGTACTCTAATCTGATCATCTTAAAAAGTGGTTACGGAAAAGGGGACAGCCTCAGCGACTGTGACAGCTGGTGGAGTTGATGTAGTAGACAAGATAGCAAGTAAGGTATGCTCTCAACATACTGCGTCAAGTGCAATGGAAGCCTCATCTGTGACTGTAACATTGTTAGGGACATGTTCTGAAGCAGGTCCAACAAATGGTGTTGAGACAGAGACTGGTGTGGATGCCGGATGAACACGGCTGACTGCATCCTCTATGTCTGAGGCGGAAACAACAACAGGAACACTAGCATCAACGGTGACAGAAGCAGCAACATGAACCGGAATAAAACCAGGAACTCCTACAGAGGTTGTTGGAGACTATTGTAAACATCGAGATTCCTTGTGTCCCAAATGTCCACATCTTCCATATTTTGTGGGAATCCATGCATATTCCACTTCAATTATTGATATCGTACCCTATTTATCATCCAATGCAATCCTCTGAGGAAATGGTTAATCCAATTCAACTTCCACCATGATCTTAGCTTTGCCCATAAGAGTTGGATCTAACCATGACTTATTAGTAAGTATTGGTTCACCTAGTCCTGAAGCAATACGACTAATTCCCGGTCTTGAATAGAGATGGTTGGGGATGTTCTTTAGAGTCACCCAAACCGGAACTATGGTAATCTCAGGAAGAGATAAAGTAGCTGCAGAGCTCCACGCAGCAACAAACAATAAGCAATCATCTACATGCCCTAAATCCCTCTGAAGAATCCAAGAATGAGTGGATTCATCCAGTATATGTAAAAGGAACGAGGATTCCCCTAACTTCCTAGTAAAGATTCTGTATTTTCTTCCCCAAATCCTATTGACTACATCGTGAATTAGGCCTCCAGATGGTGTGTAACAATGGTAAAACTGTCCTATGACATATTCTTTTTGGTTTTCAGGACCATGGAGAAGAGGATGACTCAGAATAGTTATCTTTGGTGTCCCATCTTCCAAGTAGGTAGGTGTTGCTGTTCTATAGAGATTTCTCATGGCAGGATTCATCTTGGTTGCCCATGGGAAACGCAAAGTCCCATCTTTCTTTAAAGCCGGAGGAGAGATTTCTTCACCTGGAAATTTAGGCACAACCAGGGATTTTGCATTGGTTTGCGTTGGTCTAATGTTGGCTTCTAGTCCTTTATGTTGCTTTTTTCTACCCGTAGATACTTGTTTCCCTGTAGGAATAGATGGCCACTCTTTCATTGATGAAAGCTATTCGAGGAGGTTCCAGCCAGCTTCACAAGTTGGGTTAGCAGCGATAGAGTGAGATGCATAATGGTCTTCAGTGGCCTCCCCAATGCTCCTAGACTAGGAACAAAAGGTGACGTTGGAGAACCGTCAGGTTCAGTGGTAAGAGGCACGAGATTTGTCTCAGCTTCCACATGCACTCCTGTCGCATGTTCCATAGAGCCGGCAAAGACTCCAACGTTGATCTCAATCCCGTCGGTGACCATAAGGTCATCGGGTTTTGCTACGACTCGAAGCTGCTCCGCCAATATGCTTTGCGTCAATGGTTGTGTTGACCATCGGTTGAGTAGCAGCCAACAGGGGTCCGGAGAATCAAGACTCATCCCGTCGGAGGAAACACCAGCCAAGACGACATGCTCGGGAGTAGGATTTGAAACCTTTGTCTTCCCCAATGATTTTTTGGTGAGTAAGTCCATGGTGGAAAAGCTGTCGGATTGAAGATATCTCGCCGTATCAGAAAGAAAGGAGAGAAGATTGCGATGACTCCGCACCGGTGGAATCGATGAGAGAGATTGCCGGAAATTTCTTAGGTTTTCGCTTTGAGATTCGTCGAATTGGGGGCGCGTGAACGACACGCTGATATATCATAGTTTTTACCGGTTTTCAACCATGATATTCATCGTTTTATCGAGTCTTTTCTATGTTTTAGAGTCTTTACAGGTTGAAACATGTTTGGATGGAGTATAAGGCATAAGGAGCAAGGAAGGGTTGCAAACGGATATGTGAAGATGCATGATCTGTAGAAAGGTCAAAAGTTTGGCACTCGATGAATATGTTTCCACCAATAAGTGTACATACTTTATTTTTTAGTTATTTTTTAACTTTTGGTTTTGGTTATAAGTGTTTCAGGTTTTTTTTTCAAAAAAAAAAAAAAAACCGTGCAAAAACGGGGCAGATCGATCGATCCGATTTGCCGAAAGTTTTTGGATCGACCTCCCAGCATTAGATCGATCGATCGATCCAGGCCAATGTATGTTTTCTGTACAAAAAAAAAAATCTTTTCTTTTATTTTTATATTTTGAGTCTATTTTACCTTTCTCTTAATTCATTTTCACACCGGGACGGTGTGAAGTAAGTCTGGGGGAGGGTGTTCATCGTTTACTAACACTATTTTCTTTTGTTTTCTCTTTGAGTCAGTTTATCAATTTATTGAGTCAAATTTGTTGGGAATGATGAAACATGTGCAGAAAAAAAGGAAATTTCAGTTTTTCTTTATTGGGCTTGGCTTTGCCAGAGATTTCGACCAGAACATTATTAAACCTATTTATATGTTATTTTTAGCCATTGTTTAGGCTACACTTTTATTTTTCTTTTACAAACACTTTCTATTCTATTCAGATTTCTAGTTTTCTGCAATTTGTAATCTTTGGGAAGACGAAGCTCTGACTCTACATCTCTGAGAAGATTTCTGAACCCTTTTGGAATTCTATTTATTTGATTATGAGTTTTTCTTCATCTCCTTCTTGTTTCTCTGCATCCATGTCTGAGTAGTTTCATAGTTAGGTTTAGGGTTTCAAGGGAATTTATGAATCATTGAATCAGACATAGATATGGTTTTATCATCTTGTCTTCACCTATCGTTGTTCTCATTGCTTAGATTAAATTGATCACTTAATCTCTGATTTTAGGTTTAATCTATTCATCAAAAGTGTTATAGGTTGCTTGATAGAACTTAGGCGAGCAAATTGTCCTTAACCAACGAAAGCTGATGTTAAGGCAATTTGTGAACATATCAAACCCATTCGTTAATGCTTGTTTAGAATTTTAAGATCAAACGACAGTTTAGATTCTTAGGTTGCTAGATAAAGTAGTTGATACCACGAAAGTGGATTGATTATACATTCATGTTTGAGTTGAGACTGCGTTCTATCGTTCCCTGAATAATTGTCTGGTTCATGATCTCTGAATTCCTGCGAAATGCCCTAGACTTAACGCTGTTTTTAATAGATTTTCACACCGTTTAAATTGCTATTTTCATTTGTTATTGCTATCAACATTATTTCTACCATCTTAGCTTAATTTCATTCAAAAGAATTCGTAGTGTTTCACTTGGTTCTCGTGGATTCGATTCCTAATTACTACTTCGTTTGCTGTGCACTTGCATTGATATTTAAGGTTAAACTCTGTGTATCACACGCTCAGTTGTTTTTGCCTAACCATGAGTTCACAGTTAATTTCTTTTACAAATGAAATATGTAGTTTTCACGGATCTCGACTTTCGACCCATAATCTCTTAGTAGAAAACAAAAAGTAACATGTTTTTCAACACAACAAAAACAAAAACTTATTTCTTATTTGTTTGTATGTTACATTGGTTTAGCTCGATAATCACCGGTCTATCCTCAATTATTTTTATAACTAATTTGCTTCGATGAATATTTCAGTCTATGTACGTCTACCCATTTGAAAATGAATAAACATAACACTGTTTATTCAATCTTCAACCAAATGATAGTTATTCTGTAAACTGGAATATAATTACAATTGACTGTTCATTGTTTTGATCTCATTTGCTAAAACAACATATTGATTAATGAAACGTTACATTAAAAAAACGTGAAAAAATGCTTTTCAAGAACCAATATTTTAATTTCGTTATACTCATGTTATGTCATTAGAAAATGCACACCTTAGATATAACCTCTTTCTAAATCGGATATAATTATCAATCTTTTACCGTTGCAGTAAAATGATAAAAAAAATTAGTAGTATCCAATATGATACTGTTAATTTATTTGCATATTAATTTAAAAATTGAAAAGAATCTTGAACAATTTTAACTCGAATCCAGATCAATATTGACGGTTATCAAAACCAAGAAGTATATCCGAAAACGCTATAAAAGAGAGAGATTTTCGTTTTTTGATGATTTTTTATTCACGACTGCAATTGATACCACAAAATTGCTAGCTTGTGTTTTTCTGCGATAACGAACGAACCATCTGCTTGATATATGAGAGGGAAGAAGTAAAGATGTCGACATTTGCGTTTCTTTCATTTGTTCTCACGTGAGAAGTTGTCACACACGTGACGGCGTGAGCACCTTGGAGAAACCCCCTAACTTACCAATTTGATTGACGAGGTCCATTATCCAATCGATTTGTGTTTCTTTATTTCAATTTTCATTTTGTTCTCACGTGAGAAGCTGTCACATATTAAAAATAAAAAATGTAAGTTTTTCTTATTTTGTAAAATTTTCTAACACTTCGTTATACAAAATTCTCAGTTACGTTTTTGTATACAGAGATATCATATGAATTTTTTTTAAGGATCCACCAACATAAAAAACAAAAAACACAAAAGACGTTAATGATCAAATATAAATATAAAAGATAGAGGGTGGTTAATGAATAAAAACAAAAGATGTTAATGATCCGTGTAAAAAGAAAATGAAAAATTAAAATAGAGGGTGGTTAATATGAGAGTGAACAAGTGCGGTCATTGATCAACTCGGCATTGTTGTTTCTTAGTTGGGACCAACATATACTTAATGCCAAATATACCATAGACTTTTCTTTCTATGCCCAATATAATAATAATTCGAGTTGGTGTTGGTGAGGAAGACAAAGAAAGCTTAACCAGATGTCAGATCAACTGAAATCTGCTTCCCAAAATACCTTATCAGTACAAGAAGCCAAATGAGCTTCAAACCAAAGACTTGGTTTGCTGCTTCTATCCTTCTCAGCCTCAATTCCACGTTAAAATGTCTACAATTTAATAACTTAATACAAGTATTAACAAATATTTTTCCTCCTATTATCACAAAACCGTGATATTCATTTTCTTTCTCAGAAAACTTCCTTTCAGTCATATTTATATCATTATAATTTTTTTTACATCATTTATATCATTATAATTTAATGATGTTACAAATTATATCGGAATGGTGTTAAAGATTATAATTTAAGTGATTGTTTGTCATTAAATCAAAAACATATCATATTAATACCATCAAAATATCACATAATCAAATTTTGTTATATCTTTAAAATCACTTTATCTTTTCAATCATTACAATGTTTAAAACACAGATTATCTCCTTATTAATTGTATAGTTAAAACTATTTATATCATAAATAATTTGCAACAAAAATTAGTCAAATTACTTAATATTTAGTTGTCTTCGCACACACCGGAAGAAATCATCTAGTGCATCATGAACTTATCCATGTGCGTCCAGAAAACATGGCAACAAAATTATGCAATAAAACACAATTTTAAAAAAATTTGTATCAATTTCGGTTTAGCATTCTTATTTTAGGAACTACTAAAGGAAGCTTAGCTCCTTTTTTTTTAATTTAACCTACCATTACCAACGACTTTAACTGGTTCAATGTGAACTGAAAAGAGAAAATTATTCATATCTTTATTAATTGATTTTCACAAGCTATGATGTTGGGATTCGTTGGAGCTCGCTAATTCGCTATGTCACAGCGATTTGCCACGTATCCATCTTTGAAACATCATGAAGCTTTCCTCTGGTTTATACTCTGCAGTGTGTCCTCCTCCCTGCAAAAATTAAATCAATTAAAACCTTTTTACAATTGTACACAAAAAAGGTTTTTAAAAACAACATTTGATGAGAAAAAGACTTGCTTTGATAGTGGCAAATGTCATATTGTTGGCGTAAGTCCTTGTATATCCCATAACTTGGTTATTAACAAACCATGGTCTCCATTGATCAATTATGGAATAATTGAGAGATTTAATCCAAGCTTGTGTTCCAAGAAAAGGCACCATCATGTCATGATCACCACTATAAACCAATGACCTCAAATACCCTTTGATGCTATTGTTTCGATGGTACGGTACACTACTCTTTATATCTTTCTCATAAGCCAAATCCCAATCGCATCTCACCCATTTCCCTATACTTCCCTGCAGGTTCCACATCCATTCATTGATCATTTGTTGCTTTATTTGTATTAGATGATGACATGTATGTCATGTATGTAATATGACTTACTTTCACCACATGAAGTGCTTTGTGTACATCTTCATCATTAGCCCAATCCGTAGCTAGCAAATATCTATACATCTGCAAATTTCCATCTCTATGATTTCCATTTTATAGCTAAAGCAAGATCAATGAATTTGTGTTTTTCCTAGTCTTACATAGCAATCAGGAGTTGGAAGAGAAAGATCTGAGTGAACAAGTTTCCTAAGATTTCTTCTTCCAACATGCTCTGTTGAAAATGGATTCGGTGATGCCAAATCGCACAACGCGATCAAAATAAATCCTTCGTTTATCCTTGAAACACACTGTCATCAATCATCAGCCCAAAAAGTCACAAAATTAGTCCTTTGCTATTCACTTTTGTAAAACTGTGTTTACCTTATGGTAGTCTTCCACCACTTTTAAGCATTGTGTATTAGTAGGATCTACTTTTTCATAATTTCCGTCGCAACTACTTTTAAGCGACTGCAAAAACAAGAAATTTATTTCAATAAAAAATACTTGCGTTTTGGTAGAGAAGAGACCGAATAAGACTTCGATATACCTCATAGAGTTCGTCAGAGATCAGTCCCATTCCATGAGCATATGGAATCTTGGAGTTATGATCTTCATCAAGATCTGTTGATGGGTTCCCAAGAACATAACCCTGTTGGTATAAATGATGCTTTCAAACAAGATTTATGTATATACAAAGTTATGATGAACATTAGAATAAAGATAGTGATAAACCTTAAGATTTATTAGAGGTTTGTAGCCATGTTCATTTTCTGCGTAACAGTAATACTCAAGGTTATAATAAAGTGGGCTAAGTAAAACCAAATCTAGAGAAGATAGAGTTTTTGGGGGAAATTGATTATAATGACAAAGGAAAAAACAAACAAACCTATTGAAATCTGTTGAACAATGGCTGGAACAACTATACCGGCGTAAGAGTCTCCACCTACATAGAGAGGATTTGAGAGAAACTCTCGATGCTCCACTAACCCCTACAACAACAGCAACAACAAGAATCGAAAAGATTTCTATGTATGCAATACTTAGACTCTCAACAAAGCTAAGAGAATAGATTTAGAGAATAAATTGAAGACCAAATCTTTTTCAGGTTTTTCGTTTTTCTAGAAATTACCGATTTCGAAAGCAAGAGCAGAGAGAGCAGAGCAAAAAGGTTTTCCAGTTAACCAAATCAGAAGAGGATCTTCTTCAGGATTGTTCTCTGATTTCATGAAGTAGTAGAAAAGTTTAACATTTTCTTCCTCACCAACACCAATGTAGCTTTTTCATAAGAAACATACAAAGATTTATCAAACTCATTTGGTTTGTGTTATTTGATAGTAATGAAAATTGAAAATGCAGAGCAAAAAGAAGAGGAAACAGACCCAGTTTCAAGGTGAAAAGGAAGAGGACCTTCGAAACCAGGAAGATAGCTAATCACAGAAGCTGATTCAACACTATGTTGAGTTTCCATGCTTTAGACATTCTTGATTATAACTAGATTTCTCTTTTTTTTGTTTTGTAAAAGTTTCCGATCCACGAGGACTTAATTACGCTAACAATATAATAATACTTCCTACGTACTATCACAGTGAAGTCCCTGTTGAAAGGTAAACTTCATTTTGGATCAGGTTTAATTATTGAACTAATTATCCAATAATCTAATAATTATATGTTGGTCCAAATCAAATACATAATCCAAGTTCTAGAGTTTTCTCTAGAAAATATCTAATATCTCCACCTCCTTCAAATATTTTAGAAAATTATAGAGAATAAATATCTAGATATTTCTATGAAACTATCTAGATAATTGTAATAAATAATCTAGATATTATGTTAGAACTCTCTAGATTTAGAATTAAAATATTCTAGATATTTTGTATTTTTGAAACTATAAATACCTCATTTCCTTTCATTTGTAAGCAAATTGTTTCAAACAAAATCAAAGTAATAAAAGCTTTCCACTTCCTAAAATTTTGTTCTCTCCCAAATTTCTTAAATATTTCCTTCAGCACCTTAAAGTTTTCTTTCCAACAAAGTGGTATCAGAGCTTCAAGATCCAAAAAGATGGCGAGTAACCGCATTCCCTTCCAAGTCCCGATGCTCACAAAGAGCAACTACGACAATTGGAGTCTAAGGATGACGGCGATTCTAGGAGCACATGACGTGTGGGAGATAGTCATGAAAGGATACGTTGAACCGGAGAACGAAGGTAGTTTATCTCAAACTCAAAAGGATAGTTTGAGAGACTCAAGGAAGAGAGACAAGAAAGCTCTCTGCCTAATCTATCAAGGATTAGATGAAGACACGTTCGAGAAGGTCGCTGGAGCAAAGTCGGCCAAAGAAGTATGGGAGAAGCTTCGAACCTCTTACAAGGGAGCCGATCAAGTCAAGAAGGTACGTCTTCAAACTCTAAGAGGAGAATTTGAAGCATTGCAAATGAAGAAAGGTGAACTCGTATCCGATTACTTCTCAAGAGTTTTAACAGTTACTAATACCCTTAAAAGAAATGGAGAGAAGTTAGACGAGGTAAGAATCATGGAGAATATTCTTAGATCGTTGGATTCAAAATTCGAGCATATTGTCACCGTTATAGAAGAGACAAAAGATTTGGAGGCTATGACAATTGAGCAACTTCTTGGGTCATTACAAGCTTATGAAGAAAAGAAGAAGAAGAAAGAAGATATTGTAGAACAAATACTCAAGATGAGGATTGATCAAATCAAAGAAAAAAGTGGTCGAACTCATCCAAGACGAGGTCGCGATCAATTTCGAGGACGAGGTCGTGGATATGGAAATGGACGAGGTTGGAGGCCCTATGAAGACTACACCAACAAAAGAGGAGAAAGCTCATCAAGAGGCCGTGGGAGAGGAAGTCCAAAATCAAGGTACGATAAGTCAAACATTAAATGCTACAATTATGGAAAGTATGGACATTATGCTTCCGAATGTAAAGCTCCAAGCAACAATCAAGTTGAAGAAAATTCTAACTACATTGAAGAAAGAAACCAAGAAGATGATATCTTATTGATGGCTTATAAGAAGGATGACCGAGATGAGGTTCACAAGTGGTACCTCGATAGCGGTGCAAGCAATCACATATGCGGTCGAAAAACCATGTTTGAGGAGCTTGATGAATCGATAAAAGGAAACGTGGCTTTAGGAGATGAATCGAAGATGGAGGTAAAAGGTAAAGGAAATATTCTCATCCGGTTGAAGAATGGAGATCATCAATTTATTTCAAATGTTTACTATATCCCGAGCATGAAGACCAACATCTTGAGCCTTGGACAACTCTTAGAAAAAGGTTATGATATTCGATTAAAAGATACCACCTTTCTATAAGAGACAAAAGAAGCAATCTCATTACCAAGGTGCCCATGGCAAGAAATCGAATGTTTGTTATTAACATTCAAAGTGACATCGTACAATGCCTCAAGATGTGCTACAAAGAAGAGTCATGGCTTTGGCATCTTCGATTCGGGCATCTCAATTTTGGAGGATTGGAGCTACTTTCCAAGAAAGAGATGGTGAGAGGATTGCCTTGCATACATCCAAACCAAGTGTGTGAAGGATGGTTACTTGGAAAGCAATTCAAAATGAGCTTTCCAAAGGATTCAGACACAAGAGCACGAAAACCACTGGAACTCATACACACGGATGTGTGTGGTCCGATCAAACCAAGATCACTCGGTAAAAGTAATTACT
Organism: Pseudoturritis turrita; assembly: GCA_900406555.1. Classification (NCBI taxonomy): domain Eukaryota; kingdom Viridiplantae; phylum Streptophyta; class Magnoliopsida; order Brassicales; family Brassicaceae; genus Pseudoturritis; species Pseudoturritis turrita. The sequence continues at coordinate 62,160 of OVBL01000058.1, forward strand.
TTCTTCTCTTTATTGATGATTTTTCAAGAAAGACATGGATTTACTTTTTGAAAGAAAAATCAGAAGTGTTTGAAAACTTCAAAAGGTTCAAAGCCCTTGTCGAGAAGGAAAGTGGCCTTGTGATCAAAGCCATGAGATCTGACCGTGGAGGAGAGTTCATGTCCAAAGAATTTCAAAAGTATTGTGAAGATAATGGTATCCGAAGACAATTGACGGTGCCGAGATCGCCTCAACAAAATGGACTAGCAGAAAGGAAGAATAGGACAATCCTTGAGATGGCAAGAAGCATGCTCAAAAGTAAGAAACTACCAAAAGAGTTTTGGGCAGAAGCAGTTGCGTGCACGGTTTATCTATCAAACCGATCACCAACAAGAAGCATTTCGGGAAAAACACCACAAGAAGCTTGGAGCAGAAGGAAGCCCGGTGTTTCTCATTTAAGAGTCTTTGGAAGCATTGCTCATGCCCATGTACCAGACGAGAAGCGGAGTAAACTAGATGACAAAAGTGAGAAGTACATCTTCATTGGTTATGATGCCAACTCCAAAGGCTACAAATTCTACAATCCTGATACGAAGAAGACAATCATGAGTCGAAATATCATCTTTGATGAAGAAGAAGAATGGGATTGGAGATTAAATGATGAAGATTATAACTTCTTTCCATGTGCTAAAGAAGATGACTTGGAGCAACCAAGAGAGGAGCATGTTACCCCACCAACTTCACCAACAACGAGTTCTCAAGGAGATGAAAGTTCAAATGAAAGGATTCCACGTTTTAAAAGTCTACAAGAGCTTTACGAGGTAATCGAAAATCAAGACAATCTTACTCTATTTTGTCTGTTTGCGGATTGTGAGCCCATGAACTTCCAATAAGCTACGGAAGAGAAGACATGGAGAAATGCAATGGATGAAGAGATCAAGGCAATACAAAAGAATGATACTTGGGAGTTAGCTTCACTTCCAAATGGGCACAAGGCGATCGGTGTGAAGTGGGTGTACAAAGCAAAGAAAAACTCTAAAGGAGAAGTTGAAAGATACAAAGCAAGATTGGTAGCAAAAGGCTATAGTCAAAGAGCTGGAATAGACTATGACGAGGTATTTGCTCCTGTTGCTCGCTTAGAAACTGTTTGACTAATCATCTCATTGGCGGCTCAAAACAATTGGAGGATACATCAAATGGATGTCAAATCAGCCTTCTTAAATGGAGATCTTGAAAAAGAAGTTTACATTGAGCAATCACAAGGCTACATAGTTAAGCGAGAAGAAGACAAGGTCCTAAGATTAAAGAAGGCACTTTATGGCTTAAAACATGCCCCAAGAGCTTGGAATACTCGAATTGATAAGTACTTCAAGGAGCAAAATTTCAAATTTCATCAAGTGTCCATATGAGCATGCACTTTATATCAAAACTCAAAACAAAGATATATTGATTGCATGCTTATATGTAGATGACTTGATATTCACCGGAAGCAATCCAAGCATGTTCGAGGAATTTAAGATGGAGATGACGAAGGAGTTCGAGATGACCGATATTGGATTGATGTCTTACTACCTAGGAATGGAAGTAAGACAAGAAGACGATAGAATCTTCATTACCCAAGAAGGCTATGCTATATATGTACTTAAGAAGTTCAAGATGGATGACTCAAATCCAGTTAGCACACCAATGGAATGTGGAGTCAAGTTGTCAAAGCACGAAGAAGGAGAGAGTGTAGATCCAACACTCTTTAAAATCTTGGTTGGAAGCCTACGTTATTTAACGTGCACAAGACCTGACATCCTATATGCGGTCGGAGTTGTGAGTCGATACATGGAGCATCCCACAACAACTCATTTCAAGGCAGCCAAGAGGATTCTTCGCTATATCAAAGGTACCTTAAACTTTGGCTTGTATTAATGTATTTCTAACGATTACAAGCTTGTTGGATATAGCGATAGCGACAGGAGTGGAGACATAGATGATCGAAAAAGCACAAGTGGATTTGTGTTCTTCATTAGAGAAACAGCCTTCACATGGATGTCAAAGAAGCAACCGATTGTCACCCTTTCTACTTGTGAAGCGGAGTACGTAGCCACTTCATGTGTTTGCCATGCTATTTGGTTACATAACCTGTTAAAAGAGTTGAGTTTGGCACAAGAGGAGCCAACGAAGATCTTTGTGGACAACAAGTCAGCAATTGCTTTGGCGAAGAACTCAGTCTTCCATGATTGAAGTAAGCACATTGACACGCGCTATCATTACATCAGAGAGTGTGTCACCAAGAAGGAAGTACAATTGGAGTATGTGAAGACGAATGATCAAGTAGCTGATATTTTCACCAAGCCACTTAAGCGCGAAGACTTTATCAAGATAAGGAGTTTGCTTGGAGTAGCAAAATCAAGTTTAAAAGGGGGTGTTGAAACGTTAACTTGATTTTGGATCAAGTTTAATTATTGGGCTAATTATCCAATAATCTAATAATTATATGATGGCCCAAACCAAATACATGATCCAAGTTCTAGAGTTTTCTCTAGAAAATATCCAACATCTCCACTTCCTTAAAATGTTCTAGAAAATTGTAGAGAATAAATATTTAGATATTTCTATGAAACTATCTAGATAATTGTAGTAAAATAATCTAGATATTATGTTAAAACTCTATAGATTTAGGATTAAAATATTCTAGATATTTTGTATTTTTGAAGTTATAAATACCTCATTCCCTTTTATTTGTAATCAAGTTGTTCCAAACAAAATTAAAGTAAATTAAACTTTCCACTTCCTAAAATTTTGTCTCTCCCAAATTTCTTAAACATTCCCTTCATCACCTTAAAGTTTTCTTTCCAATAGTGCCTTTTTCCCTCATCTTGTCGTTATATAAATTTACAATAAAATAATAAAAAAATTTATAATATAGTCGATGATCTTGGACCAATATCATCGACTAGCCAGTCTCATTTGATACTAATAAAAGAAATTTATTTAGAGTCCACTAAATATTCACTATCTTGGATTTAAGCTATATGAAAAAGTTGCTATTTGCCAAATATTAAGCGTAAGAATTATTTTTGAGATCACACATGTATACGTATCAACTCACGAACATCACAAACCAAAGAAACCACCAATTTTTTTTTATGAACAACCAGATAAAGGAGGAAGCAGAAAAATATGACACAAGAAGATTTGCGAGTTTCAAAATTCTATCTGTCAATGAGAATCTCTTATGTTTTTATTTTTTGGATTTGTTTACTGTTGGGAATGGTTTTACATTCCTCGGTAGGAGGTTTTCACGTCAACAAAACAATAGCTTATCCTTATCCCGGAGAAGTTGACGTACTCCCCGGGAAGTGTACGTTTTAGCAGGTGAAAGACAATACACGAAGAGCCCACCTATCGCCGCTTAGGGAAGCTTACATTCAACTCCCTATGGAGCAAGACTTCGCCTACCTACGAAATTTTTAGGTCTAACTAGGGGTAAAGCCTCAAGATAAGACCTCTATAAATATTTCTCTATAACAAAGAGGAAGAGAAAGGGGTGGTAGGAAAAAGAGATTCCAAAGGGAGGCAATGAATGCCTCTAGAGCAAGAAATCCATCCGTGAAATATCTCTCACGGTCCAACCTAAAGAAAAAAGGTTGCAACTCCACTCTTCTCAAAGGGATTATCTCTTCTATTTTTATGACACCTAAAACATCAGACTGAGACTTCGATCCTCGTACGAAGCCTCACACTTAACTCAGACTCTCGATAAATTCAATCTTCATGGTTTCTGTCCGATTTAGGCGCCAGAGAGTCTTCGAGAGGGAAACTTCTTCTCGACTTCCCAAAAACCATTATGACGATGTTACTTGTGCATGTCCGACTTTTCACCTAGGACGACGACATGACATTCTTCTTGGGAACATCATATTTGGCGTGGACATGCCTTATCCTCCAAAGGACGGAATTTCTACCCTATGCTCACCCAATATTCTCGAAGATAGCCACAGTCAACGCATGAGACTGCAAGACAATCCCTCCAAAAAACTCAAAATCCGACCCTAATACTGATACCTGGTCCAAATGGAAGTTCTAAGTAACCATATATGCCCTGTTAAATTTGTTGGCAGTGTTGTAACCATAAAGAGCCTCATTTCGTTTGACTTTTTCTCTCGTTTGGTTAGAAAATAAGCACATATATCATTTAGCATATATAATTACATTATTGCAAAGAAAATCTAGTAGATACTTAATTGTAAAATCCGGTTGCACAAATGTTATACAAGAAAGAAAACGGAAATTGATTATGGCAAAAATGTGTTGTCATTGTATTACTATCTGAATTTAAACCCGTACAATGTCTGTTACTAACAAAAAAAAACTACCTCTTGATATGCAAATTTTATGCAACCACTACAAGAAAACAAGACAAAATCCGATGGAATTTCCGACGGATTCCATCCGTCAGTAATTTTCCGACGTATTTCCGACGAGTTTTCGACAAACCAAATACCATAGGATATCCGTCGGTTTTTCTGATGGATTACCGACCGCAAGAAATCCGTAGGAAATTCCGACGGATATCCGACGGCTTTCCGACGGTTCGTATAATTTAAACATCCGTCGGAAATCCGTCAGTTTATTTCCGACGGATCGTAATTTCAAAATAGCCTTTTAATAGATCCGTTTGAAATTTGAACATCCGTCGGAAATCCGTCGGTTTAGTTCCGACGGATCGTAATTTCAAAATAGCCTTTTAATAGATCCGTTTGAAATTTTAATATCCGTCGGAAATCCGTCAGAAATCCGTTGGAAATCCGTCAGAAATCCGTCGGTTTTTAGGTATATATCCTACATCAGACATCTTCTTCCATTCATTCATTCTTATGCAACAACATTTTATAAAAAAAGAGAGAGAGTAAAATATGTGTTCTTCTTCTTCAAATCCGTTTAATTATTTTCGATCGTGGATGGACAAGCCGATGCGAGATCAAGCGAGCGGATTGGTAACAGAGAAGTACGAGGCTGGGATTAAGGAATTTATGGAATTTGTTGGGCAAAATCCGCAAGCCATTCGAAATGGTAAATTTTCTTGTCCTTGTACAGATTATTTGAATCGTAGGAGAGGAACGTATAAAGGTGTATATGGGCATTTGTATAATCATAGATTTATGCCGGGTTACAAAATTTGGTATTCACATGGAGAAACGGAGGAAATGGTAGATTATGGTAGTTGTAGTGAACCTTATGCAACTGATATGATAGAAGAAACGGCAACAGAACCTCCTAGCATAGGTATGGTGCAGATGGTCAATGATGCATTTCAGGAAAATTTATCAGGATTCGGAGAGGATGTTGAAAGGGTATTCGGGGAGGATGTTGAAAGGGTACATGTACCTAATTTAGATGATAGAAGATTTTTTGATATGTTGGATGCAACGAAACAGCCGTTATACGAGTGTGATTCTCCTTTGTCAACCGCGACTAAGTTAATGACCATTAAGTCGAATTACAATCTTAGCGAGGAGGTTGTGGATGTGATTGCGGATTTCGTTAAAGGTCTTTTACCGCAGGATAACTTTGCACCAACTTCGTACTATGAGATACAAAAATTGGTTGCTGGTCTTGGTTTGCCATTTCAGATGATAGACATTTGCGAGGAGAACTGCATGTTGTATTGGAAAGCGACCGAGGGCCTTCTGTCTTGCCAATTTTGCGGTCATCCTAGGTATAAGGATACAGGAGGAAGAGTTCCAATCCAATTTAAGCGGATGTGGTACTTACCATTGACAACGAGGTTAAAGCGGTTATACCAATCTGAGCGAACTGCGACCGCAATGAGATGGCATGCAGAGCATAGAAGGGAAGGAAAAATAGGGCATCCATCAGATGCAGAAGCATGGAAATATTTTAATTCAGTCTATCCCACGTTTGCGGCAGAACGAAGGAATGTATACCTCGGATTGAGCACTGATGGCTTCAACCCTTTTGGGAAGCATGGGAGGCAATATTCACTATGGCCTGTAATCGTGACACCTTACAATTTGTGCCATCTCTTTGCATGAAGAGAGAGTTTTTATTCCTGAGTATCCTAGTCCCCGGGCCATCCCATCCTAAGAAATCACTTGATATTTTCCTACAGCCATTGATCGAGGAGTTGCAGATGTTATGGCACCACGGCGTTGAAATGTGGGATGTCTCACTGAAGGAAAATTTTGATATGCATGCAGTTTTAATGTAGACGATAAGAGACTTCCCGGCCTACGGGATGCTTTGCGGTTGGTCAACGCATGGAAAATTGGCGTGTCTGTCCTGTGGAGAAAGCACTGATGCATTCAAGTTGAAGCACAGAAGGAAGACGTGTTGGTTTGATTGTCATCGGCGGTTTCTCCCCCATGACCATCCCTATCAGCAGAGTACCACTCTGTTCAGGAAGGATGTAAAAGTTTTACATGGTCCACCGCCTGTGTTAGGTGGGCAGTTTATGTTGGATCAGTTACGAGATTTTGGAGCGGATCAGACTGTTGAATGTGGTGGTAATGGACATGTCCGTGTAGATGGTGCTGGAGAGTACCACAACTGGCAGAAACATAGTATCTTTTGGGATTTGCCTTATTGGAAGGATCATCTTCTGAGGCATAATCTGGATGTTATGCACATTGAGAAGAATGTTTTCGATAACATCATGAACACCATCCTCAATGTGCAAAAAAGACGAAGGACAATTTGAAGTCGAGGTTGGACCTTAAGGAGCACTGTTCTCGAACGCAGCTTCACGTTAATTCCCGAGGGAAAGCTCTGATCCCTGCTTTTCGGTTGGACAGGCTTGCAAAACAAGAGTTCTTCGAGTGGATATTGAACAACGTAAAATTTCCGGATGGATACGTATCAAATTTGCGATATTGTGTTGATAAAAGAGAAGGCAAATTCACAGGGATGAAGAGTCATGATTGTCATGTTGTTATGCAACGCCTCCTGCCATTCGCTTTTCGAGGACTTTTACCCCGACAAGTACACATAGCTATCGCAGGTATATTCTCTATTTCTTTTGTATGTTTTGTCTTATTATGTCCATGTTCTTTAATCTTTGCGATTCATTTGATAACATAGATTTTTTATATTACAGGGATTGCTTCGTTCTTTCGGGATTTAAGTTCTAGAACACTTACAGAAGAAGGTATTCAGAATTTGGAAGAGAAGATACCCGAGATCCTTTGCAATTTAGAGAAAATATTTCCACCGTCCTTCTTTGATGTTATGGAGCATCTCCCGATTCATCTCCCTCGGGAAACAGCACTTGGTGGGCCTGTTCATTACCGATGGATGTATCCATTTGAGCGGTATATGTTCCATCTAAAGAAGAAGGTGAAGAATTTGAGCAGAGTCGAGGGTTCTATCGTTGCGCAAAACATTAATGAAGAAAGTGCTAACTTTTCCGGATTTTACTTCCCACCTGAAAGGCAAGCAAAGAGTCGTAAACCCACGAGAAATGATGATGGTGGTGTAGCCCCAACTTACTCTGCTAATGTCACAAATGAATTCGCCCAAATTGGACGTCTTAGTGGAAGAAGCCGTAAGAGAAGGCTTACACAGGAGGAACGAGGTCATCTACACTTGTATATCCTTACAAACTGTGAAGAAGTCTTGGAGTACGAGAGGTATTTAACTTCAATCTTTGGATATATACTTTTTTTTTAGTATATAATTTTTTTACAATGGTTAATGACATCAGGATTTACAAAGTTATACAACGGCACAAATACCCTGCAATAACAGAGGACCAAATTGAAGAGCTTAAGGAAAATGAGTTCGCGGAATGGATTAGTTCTTATGTAAGTTAATGAATTCATTTTCATATCTTTCTTATTATGTATACAAGTTCTTCACTCATGCAATGACCACAGGTTCAGGACATGATGACTAGAGGACATACATTTCCCACATGGTTCGAAGAGTTGCTAAACCCCCCCCCCCTATATGTTGCACATTCGTACACGGTATATTTTACACGTGGATATAAGTTTAAGGTGTTTCAAGAAGGAAATACCAGATCAACAATTAATTCGGGTGTTTCATCGCAATCAAGTGACATGGTTTACTACGGCGTACTTCGTGAGATATTGGAAGTCCATTTCCCAGGCATATTAGACTTAAGGTTCATTGCATTTAATTGCGATTGGTATAACCCATAAGACGGCTATGGAGTACGACATGACGAATTTGGTGTTACATGGGTCCATTCTGGAAGGAATCTCGAGAAGTATGATCCGTTTGTCCTAGCATCACAGGCAGATCAGGTTTGCTACATTCGCCCCCCTACAGTGTCAACGTCTGTTCCCGACCCATGGATCACAGTCACACAAATTCATCCCAGAGGAACGCTTGTTGGGGTACCTGAGCACGATCCTTTGCAACAAGACGCAGAAGGTGGATTAGGTACTATTGATCTTTCTCTGAACGTGGAGCTGGTTATCGATTTTACAATCGGACTAGAGGAGGAGGTGTTTCCCGAATCTGAGGAAGAGTTAGGAGAATTTGATGTAGATTCTGATTTTGCGGCTTCGGACTACTCATCAGATTCAGATTATAGTTTACCATAATCTCTCCGAATGTTTCGGTTTATTTAATTATAATATGTAATATTTTAGAAGTCTTTTCAAGCTTTTGTAATGTTATTATTAAAACTGTAATTTTTTTTATGTAAATAAGCAAGTTTTCGGATTTTTTAAAAATCGTCCAGGCTTTTATAATTCAGTAATTTTTATTGGGTTTTTATAAATCCGTCAGAAATCCGTAGGAAATTCCAATGGATTTCCTACGGATTTCCGACGGATTAGGGTTTAGAAAAAAATATAAATTATCGGATTTAGAGTTTAGGGTTTCATAAAAATATAGATTTTATTGATTCCGTTGGAAATCCGTCGGAATTTCAAGAAACAAACCGACGGATTTCCGACGGATTTATTGGTTTTTTGTTTTTGTTGATTCCGTCGGAAATACGTCGGTTTTTTCCAATGAAATCAATAAAATATAAATTGTCGGATTTAGGGTTTAGGGTTTCATAAAAATATAGATTTTATTGATTCCGTTGGAAATTCGTCGGAATTTCAAGAAAAAACCGATGGATTTCCGACGGATTTATTGGTTTTTTTGTTTTTGTTGATTCCGTCGGAAATCCGTCGGTTTTTTTCTTGAAATTCCGACGGATTTCCTACGGATTTATGGTTTTTTTTTTATTGATTCTGTCGGAAATCCGTCGGTTTTTTTCTTGAAATTCCGACGGATTTCCAACGGATATATGCTTTTTTTTGTTTTTGTCACAAATTTGGTAGTTTACGGCCTACGTCTCCCAAATATAAACAAATTAGGTTGTTGACAAAGTTATTCAAACACTTTTTAAAGCATGTTTGTAATTTTCATAACATATGTACATATTTGAATATAAATCATAAAGTGTACATGTATGTTTACTAGGATTAGAAAGTGTGATGAAATCAAATAATTAATTGTTATAAAATTGATTATAGGTTGAATCTATAACACAAAAGAAATGTTGTAAGTGGTTTAAACATGTTCGATGCGAGAATCGCAATCCGTAAACACCAAATTGAGTGGTGGCCGTCGGAAATCCGTCGGTGTTTTCCTAAAAACCGACGGATTTCCGACGGATACTAGATAATCCTTTATGTTCACCGACCAATCGTATTGCATGCATAGAATAATTAAATCCGTCGGTTTTCCGTCGGTTTTCCATCGGTTTTCCGTCGGTTCACAATTACCGCCTTATTTTTCATTTCGGCGGTAAATTTATGGTCAATATTTTTTGGAACCGACGGAAAATCGACGGTTGTGGCCGTCGGTTTTGTAAAAAAATATAATCCACACAATCTTCTTCTTTCCCACAACCGAAACTTTCTCTCTCACTCTAACTCGATTTCTCTGTCTACTCTCTCTTTAATCCGGCGAAAAAACCTATGTAAATCTTCTTTATCTATATGATTTCATTGTTAGTTTGGTAGATTTAGTTTTAGTTTGGTAGATTTAGTATTAGTTTCATAGATTTAGGATAACTTCTTCAAATTTATTGGTTAGTGATGAGTAGGAGGATTAGTTGGATTTGTTGAGGAATTTTAGATTGTTATATAGTGTTGATATGTTAATACAACTCAAAATTTTAATTCAAAACTTTGGATAACAAAATTTTATGAATTATTATGCTTTTTAGATTTTATTTTTGTTGATTTTAATAATTTGTATTTTTTCATATGGAATTTTGGACAATAAAAACGTTTTTATTGTTGTTGATTTTTAGTTTTTGTTACTAATGTCTATATTTTTAGTTTTTATTGTTGTTGATTTTAACAATTTGTAGTTTATTGGATTTTGGTATATAAAAATATTTTTTGTATATAATTTATATGTATGCAATTTTTGATATAAAATTTTATCAAACTAAAATTTTACTATATAAAATTTTAGATTGTTATATAGTGTTGATTTGTTAAGAAAACTCAAACTTTTAATTGAAATCTTTGGATAACAAAATTTTATGAATTATTATGCTTTTTAGATTTTATTGTTGTTGATTTTAATAATTTATATTTTATTCATATGGAATTTTGGATAATAAAAACGTTTTTATTGTTGTTGATTTTTAGTTTTTGTTACTAATGTCTATATTTTTAGTTTTTATTGTTGTTGATCTAAAACGTTTTTTGTATATAATTTATATGTATGCAATTTTTGATATAAAATTTTATCATGTAAATTTTTTCGTCACTATTTTTAAAATAATATTAACTCGTGAAATTTTTTTATATAACGATTTTTTTAAAATCGTTTTAGATGCCTTTGCAAATTTTTTTTAATTACTTTGAGCTTGATAAATATAAAAAAAATTTCTTAATTTTATTTTAAGTTTTGTTAATTTTTATATTATTAATGTCAATATTTTTTTGTAGATCTCATTCTAGTAGATCCATTAGAGGCGGTTCCCGATTCGAGGGACCGGAGTCACAGACGTCCGGTACTCGACGTCCATTGTCACTCGAGGAAATTGTCTTATTACCCGGACGTGAGCATTGCTTTCCGCTGCATCCTACCCGGCTAGATGGAGGGCACATTTGGTAAGTATAACAAATTCATATTTTATTACTTTGTTTACCAAATATTGTAATTTGTTTTATTTTTATTTTTTATGTTTTCAGGTTTATATGTGATCCGCAGGGGAAAATCAGTAAGGCAATTCTTTCTATTTTCAAGACGCAGCTCTCCCACCCGTACGAGAAGGCCTCTAAGATCCCCGAGACCGAGATAGAAAAATGGTTGCGTACTTTCTCGGTAAGTTATATTATTTCAAGCATCTGTATTTATATGTGTTTTTCATATTATTGAATATTAATAATTCTTTTTTTCGTTTTACATATTTTCAGCAACATTTCACATGGGACCCAGCGTTGACCTCCCAGGTTCGAAAGGGTTTCGGAGAGCAGGTTCGAGAGTCATACAAGAACCATAAGTTTGAGTGGAAGCAGAAATGACTAAAGAACCCGGCAGACAAGCCAACAGACTTGCCACTGCACGTTTGGGAGGGCCTCATACATTACTGGATGAAGCCCAAGACAAAGGCGCTATCAGAGACAAACTCAAGGAACCGGAAGAGCAACCGAGGTGGAAAAGGGATCGCTACTCAGAACGGTGGCCCGAAGACAATCGAAAGCCGAGAGCGAGCTATGGTAAGATTTATTAATTTCATATAAGTGTTATTTCTTATATTTATCACTTAAATACTACTAACATATGTTTTGTCTTTTGCAGACAATCGCTAATGATGGTGTGCCACCGCATTATAGGGTCTTGCTGAGAGACACGCACACTAATCGAAAGACCATGGTTGTTCAAGATCAGTTGGCTGCAGAGACCCTCGACGCGATTGAGGAAGAGCGCCAGACCCAGCTGACTCAGCTCTCTCAAGCTGGGTCAAACGCGGAAGACTTACCCCGCGACGAGATGAACCGTATCGTAATGAGCGTAAGTATTCAATTTATTTAGTTTTTTCTCCTAAATTTCTAAGTTTTGCAAAACTAATTCTTTTTTCTCTTTTGTAGCATGTTCCAACAAAAAAAGGGTGTAAGTTTGCGGTTGGTCGACTTCCGGATCGAGACCAAGCGACGTCTTCTTCTAGCAGTTACGGCTCTATGCATCTTGTGGATGAAATCGAAAGGTTGACCGAGCGACTCAACGAGGAGCGGGCAGAGTGAGAAAGGAAGGATAAGGAAAATGAAGAAACCCGAGCATGTTTCGAGAGGATGAAGGCGTTTCTCGAGTCAACTTTCCCGGGACAGAAGTTTTAGACATATGATATTATTTTAAATTCGCTTTATGTTTTTATAATTTCAAAACTAAATTTCATTACGTTTTTAAGACAAATTGAATTTTAATTTTAATGGTATTATTATAATTAAATTTCAATTACATTTTATTTTTATTTTTGATTTCAAAATTATATTTAAATTATTATTTTTCAATTTAATTAATATATATTTTTTCGAAACCGTTGGTAATCCGTCGGTTTTTGATCCGTCGGATAACCGTTGGATTTATTTTCCGACCGATAAGGTCGTCGGATAACCGTCGGAAAATTCGACCAAAAATTTTGTCGGTTTTCCGTCGGAATTTTCAACGCAAATAGTTGTCGGTATTCCGACGGATGTAAAGCTTCGGTTTTCCATCGGTTTTTCCGACGGAAATAAAACCTCGGTAATCCGTCGGAAATTCCGACGGAAAACCGACGGATTTTTTTTTCCCGACCACACGGATCCGACGGATTTTCGCGTTGATTTTCCGTTGGAATTGGCTCTTTGCGACGGATATCCGACGGTTTTGCCCGTCGAATCCGTCTTATTTTCTTGTAGTGAACGTTTTATAAGCAAAATTCTGCAACGGTTGATGTCTTCCGTATTTTAACTTTCTGATATTATACAAACAATCAGACGCAATTGATACGCTTGTGTTCGCGTTTACATGACAAAAGAAATTATATTTTGATTATAAAATATTTTCAGTTTTATCATATAATTCCATCTATTGTTTACCAGATTTCTTACAAAAATTCTCACATTAAACAATTTTCAATATATATATATAAGAAGTTTATTTAGGGAGGATCCTCATAATATAGAGGCTAATTCAAATGTTACAATAGACAAAAGCAAATTCTTCATATATCTTTATTATTTGATTTTCACAAGCTATGATAGTATGTTCATTGAAGCTCATTGTGTTACAGAGGTTGGCCACGTATCCACCTTTGAAACATCATAAAGCTCTCCTCTGGTTTATACTCTACAGTGTGCCCTCCTCCCTGCAAAATCAAACCAAACCTTTTACAATTGTAAAATGTAACGACGAAAAAAAGAAGAACACTTTAGCAAAAATATGGGACTTGCTTTGATAGTAGCAAATGTCATGTTGTTGGCGTAAGTCCTTGTATATCCCATAACTTGATTGTTAACAAGCCATGGTCTCCATTGATCAATTATCGAATAGTTGAGAGATCTGATCCATGCTATTGTTCCAAGAAAAGGCACCTTCATGTCATGATCACCACTATAAACCAATGACTTATAATACCCTTTGATGCTATTGTTTCGATGGTACGGTACACTACTCTTTATGTCATGTTCATAAGGCAAATCCCTATCGCATCTCGCCCATTTCTCTATACTTCCCTGCAGAAATTTATGTATTAGATGATGACATGTATGTATGTTTTAGATGATGACATGTATGTATGTAAATGTAATCTAACTTACTTTCACCACATGAAGTGCTCTGCGTACATCTTCATCATTAGCCCAATGCGTAGCTAGCAAATACCGATAAGTCTACACATATCTCATCTTAATGGGTTAGCTAAATGATTTCCATTTTACAGTCAAAGCAAGATCATTTCAATAGAGTATTGTTTTTGCTTACATAGCAATCAGAAGATGGAAGAGAAAGATATGAGTGAACAAGTTTCCTAAGATCTCTTCTTCCAATATGCTCTTCCGAAAACGGGTTCGGTGATGCAAACTCACACAACGGTGTCAAAATTAATGCTTCATTTATCCTCGAAACACACTGTCAATCATCATTATCATCAACCAAAAAGTCCCAAATTAGTCTTTTGCTATTCACAACATTCTAAACATGTGTGTTTACCATTTTGTAGTAGTCCATCAATATCAAGCATTGTGTGTTAGTAGGATCTATTTTTACATAGTTTCCTTTGCATCTTCTTTTAAGCGACTGCGAACAAGAGTTTCAAGAAACTATTTCAAATTTAAAAAGTAGTTACATTGTGGTGGAGAAAAGAAATGAGATGACTTTCGATATACCTCATAGAGTTCGTCAGAGATCAGTCCCATTCCATGAGCATAAGGGATCTTATGGTTAAGATCAATATCAGAATCTGTTACCGGGTTTCCAAGAACATAACCCTGTTGGTACAAAATGATTCCTTCAAACAAGATTTCTCTATATACGTAAAGTCATGATGAGCAGATGAGTGAAGATATTGATGAACCTTAAGATTGATTAAAGGTTTGTTGCAGTGTTCATTTCCTGCGTAACGGTATTGTGTAAGACTGTAATAAAGTGGCTAAGTAGTAAAACCAATTCTAGAAAAACAAATTTGGGGATTGATTATAATGACAAAAAAAAATTTAAAAACAAACCTATTGAGATCTGTTGAACAATGGCTGGAACCACCATACCAGAGTATGAATCTCCACCGACATAGAATGGATTTGAGGCAAACTCTGGATACTCCACTAGCCACTGCAACAGCAACAACAACAAGAATTGAAAAGATTATGATATACTTTAGAATCAAGAAACACATATGTTGATGCAATATTAGTACCTTCTGAAGAAACTCATAAGTCTGTTTTGCTTGTCCTTTGTCACTAGGCTTATCAGCAAGAGGAGTTGTTGAGTAAGAGAAGCCAGTCCCAACAGGTTGATCCAAGAATATTATGCTCGCTTCCTGAAATATCATCAAATCAACAATCTTGAAACCGATAAAACTGAAAAGGGAAAAAACACAAGCCTAGTTATAGTTTGTGATGGTCAATCACCTTTGTCCAAGAATATGAAGTGGAGACAAGAGAAGGCAAACCTCCATTATAACCCTCAGTCTTGAAAGTCAAAGGCCCTGCACTTAACCAATATGTTGATTTAGATTTAGAGAATCAATTAAAGGTCGAATCTTTTTTAGTTTTCTTTTTCTTGAAAATACCGATTTCGAAAGCAAGAGCAGAGAGAGCGGTGCAAAAAGGTCCTCCAGTTAACCAAATCAGAAGAGGATCTTCTTCAGGATTGTTCTCTGATTTGATGAAGTAGTAGAAAAGCTGCACTTTCTCTCCCTCACCAACACCAATGTAGCTTTTTCACAAGAAACATACAAAGATTTATTAAACTCAGTTGAGTTGTGTTAATGACAATAATGAATATTGGAAAAGCAGAGGAAGAAGAAGAAGAAGAATAGGAAACAGACCCAGTTTCAAGGTGGAAAGGAAGAGGACCTTCGAAACCAGGAAGATAGCTAATCACAGAGGCTGATTCAACACTATGTTGAGTAAAGAGGAACACTTGAAGCAGAAGAAGCAACTTCAGTTTCCATGCTTTACACATTCTTGATTATAAGGACTTTGATTTCCTTTCAGGCAACAAAACAGACATAAAAATGATGGTTTCTTTTAGGACTGGACAAAATAACTGAACCGATCAAAGTGGAATTAGTCTTGTTTGGTTTTGATTAAACCTATATATTCTACTTATAGCAATTCTTCTTCTTCTTTTTCTATTTCTGGTTTGATTAAACGTATCACTAGCGCTCTCTCAAAGAACCACACAGCCTCTGTTCTTTAAGATAAGATGGAGACTGTCTTCAATTAATCATTGATCACGAGACACTCTAATCCAGCTAGAGTCTTTACTTGACTAGTCAATTTCAGCTTCACTTTCCCTCCAATTCCACTTCTCTCTTCAAGCCTAATCTCATGTTGAATCAAACTCCAACATTGTTGCATCAAAATCTGATCCAAGAGGAGTACTTAATTACGCTAACAATATATATAATAATACTTCCTATAAAATAAGTATGAATGTTTTACAATAATCTAGTAAATACCCCTCCTGGATCTCATTTATTACAAATATATTACTATAAAATTAAGAATATACAGGTAAATTATAATCTACGATCTATTGATCTCCTCGTAACCCATTCATCAAAAGTGTCATTTGATGCTAAAAGAAGTTTACGTTGAGAGATTAATCATGAGATCAATGCATATTGAATTAACCGCTATAGTCTATGCCCGCCTAGCAGCTAAACAGCCACCTATACTACTTTTTAGAACATTAATTTTCACGGTATAATACTATCCTATTATCAATAAATTGCAATTTCGTATCTTACAAATATTAGTGTTGGACATTTTTTCTGTTAATGACACTTTTTTATACGTCTAAATTAATGTGTAGATGAAAATATATTAGATATACTATGGTTTTTTTTCAAATACAATCCATAGGACAGAACAGAATGTTTGTGTTTCATATTTTTATTTTCTCTGTAATTATATAATACTGAATGATGTTTTAACTATTAAACGTCTAACAAGAAAATTACATGATTGATATAATCCCTACGCGTCTATGCATATTTAGACTTCTTTTTTTTTAGTGACATCGCATGATTTGGACATTCCAATTGTTGGAGGAAATAAAAAAGGGATTGTATGTCTGCTATGTTTTGTCTTTGGAAATGGATCCACGTGAAATAGGATAAATGACAATTATAGCCCTCTTAATTGGGGTCGGCCGTCGGTGTTGTGGAAATGGTAAGCTTCCAAGAAGATTTACTCGCAAAGAGCCTTCTCTTGTTGGTCTCTTAGAAAACAAACACATCATTTTTCATAATTAATCTTTCTATTTAAATTTTTTTAATGTGATTTGTACTGATATGTTTCCTAAAAAGAAAATAAAACAGGTGATCACTAAATATTTTCAAAGTTTTTTTTTTTTACAATTCTGCATCTGCTAAAATTATTTGAGAATAATTTTTCAAAATTTACCGATGTGTTATTCCCATTTGTCTTTCGACAATAGACTAGCTACAATAACATAATTTTTGTAAAAATATTACAAAAATACAATTTCTATAATGAACTTTTTATTAGTTTTAATATAAAAATAATAATTCTAAGGATCAAATCTTGTCGTCTTCAATCTATATTTTCCTTTCATTCTTGTGTGATCCTCTTTTGAAAGATTAAATCATCTATATAAATAATCCATAACTCAAATTTTTTAAAACGAATACAAGTTACACAACCGGTTTATTAAATGTTGAAACATAGAATTACACATATTATATCAATACAAATATAGTAACTGATGTTATACTATATTTTTAAAAATAGATTGCTTTTTTATTTTTCAATATAGAATTCTACTCGATATATATTTATTATGTAATTATTTTGTAATGTTGAAGTATATTTGAAAATAAAGCATAAGAATAGAATGTTATGAAATCTCATTGCTAAAAATAATACAAACTCAAACAATTTAATGGAATTTTATAAATTTGGGCTAGGGTTAAACTACAATGTTAGGGTGTAGATTTGATTAACCGTTAAAGATTTATGATATATAGTTTAGAGTGTGACAAGTAGAAATAGGCTTTATAAAAAAAGACATGTAAAAATAGGGATTTTTTTGACATCAAAATGAAATAAGACTTAGTGGTTTAAATTTGAGAAACCCATAAAAAACTTTTGAGACACTTGTCTTTTCGAGTGGTTTAAATTTTGTCTTAATTAAAATTTCATGAAATAATTATATTATATACAAAAATTATTATTGAGACTCACCGATAAGGATGCTCTTACCATTATTGGTCATGACTTTCTTTTTTTTTTTAATTAAGGGGTGATTCGGGTTTTTACCATCCAATTATTCTTTCAGTATGAGTGTAGTCGTCGAGTAGTCCATTCACCGAGTTTTCTAATGGACCTAAAGCGTGGCACCATTTCGACTGACCAAATAGAAGTGAAAGTGTTCGCAAAAAAAATCGAATTTAGATTGAAAAGGTTTACTCCTTTCCCTGAATCCTTGTGTCATTAAACCAACACCACTTGGTTATTGGTCATAACTTGATTCAAACAAATCTCTCAATTGTTTTTTGTTTTGTTTTTGGTTTGCTTACTTATTTGCATGGGTTTCAAATGAAGCTACCAAATGACATTTACGCCCTTGTTAAATTGTGTCCCTGTGGTGTGGAAATTAGGGGATGAGATCTGAGAAACTACCAAGAACCTTTTCACCCACAAAATAGCCTCATCTTGTTTGACTCATTTTGGTTAGAAAATAAACACATCATTTTGTGTACTTTTAATTTTAATTGTAAATACAGAAAAATGTCTTTAATGGTTTGACGACTAAACGGCCTAAACCGGTGTCAGAGCATATTTTTGGGGGAAAAAAGTATCTCAATTCGGCATCTTTGTAATTTTTTCCGTACCACGAAAGAACTGAATCTAGATATGACAAGTAGAAGTCATAATAAACCCTAATTACAGGGCAACATCGGTTTCAGTATGGACCAATCAATTCTATAAACGTAAATTTAACAAGTAAAATAACATAACCGAAGCATCCAACAATCTAGTAAAATATATGAAAAAAAACACCCATGGAAAAACTCAAACAAAACTTATTTATATATAGTTTTTTCCCTAAAAATCGCCAATATAATAGCATTCTTGATTTATAGGCTCTTTTCTTCCACTTCCAACTACATAAGTGTTTGGAAACATTCTTCCACGTATCAATTGGTTTATGCAGAAGCCGGTTCTGTCCGATTATAACGTATCAATTGTTCATCCATTTTAACTTTTATTTTATTTTTTGTTTAAACTTTAACTTTAATTTCACACCACTTTTTGTTTGTTTGTAGGGATACGAAGTGGAACTCCAACAACCACAAACCACGAGATATTAAACCGGTGGCAACTGAGGTAAATCGGATTTGTTTGCCTCCGAATAGATGTTATAGCCGACAGCGAAAAGCCAGAGAAACCAGAGAAGAAGAAGGACCAGAGCAAACGTCGCGCAAACCACAGAGATAAGCACGAGAGCGGCTAGACCGCCGAACATATGGCTCGTGTGTCCGACGAGCCTCGGGGCTAACCCTGGTCGTAGCCGCACGTCCATGGCTTCGCGGACACGAAGGACCGCGTAGAACAAAACGAAGACACAGAAACAGAGGAATGCTGCTTTATGTGTTTCCAAAACAGAGGATTTTTGCTGGTTCATGAGCTGAAGTAATCCTATAATCCCGGCGTTGACCATGACGACGACTTTGTGGACTGCGGCGGAGTATGTGGTGAACTTCGCCGCTTCGCCGCCGGAGATTGGGAGTGTTTGGTTATTGACGGAGACAGCTTCCATCGTTTAGATATTCTATGTTTATCCTCTGTTTTTTTTTTTTTTTTGGTTGATCTTTTATCTTATGATCTGCTCTCAAACTCCTCTTATAAAACGTTGCATAGATCATAAGATAAAATGGCGACTATCAAAAAGATAGCTGTTGAACAATGACCGTCCGATATGAGATGTGCAACGATCAAGATCTTACCACCTCTGAATGAAATGACGACTTTCTCTCACATCTTACCACCTCTTAATGAAATGACGATTTTCTCTCACATGCATGCCATTAATATTTTCTATTATTTATTTATTAATTTTTGGTCGACCTTACACAATTTGAGCATTTCGGACGAACGAAAATGAGACTCTTGATGAGTATAAAAATTACTTAAATGAGACTCTTTATGAGTATAAAAATTACTTACATGACCCCATATAAGCTAGTCGTGTGTGCTAAGGTCCCTTACCCACATGAATTCAAGTCTCCACAATATTTATTGTTAGAATTTTTTTTTGCGTCGCCGCTTTTTTTATTTAACTTTAAATCCCAAAAGATTCAAAGAAAATAACTAACATTATTATAAAAAATTAGAACAGAAAAAAAATTTTTTAGAAAGGTAGCGTCACTTTTTTTAGTTTTCTACAAAAAAAAAACATGATTTAATATTTAATAAAAAAAATGTATAGAAACTTGAAAATATCAAATAAAAAAAATTCTAAAACATCTTACAAAATGAAACAGAAAAAGTACAGTTTTTTATAGGAGATTAACCATTTTACCCATGATTAATAAAACATTAACTATGCCATTTGCAAACCATTTTTAAAATCTTATTATAGTCATGTTATGACATTGGACAATGCACACGTCACATATAACCCCTTTTTGATGAACAAAATAAATGAAACTGATAATAATTTATCGACTATTTGCTATCTCACAGAATTCTTTTTTTGTTTGAAGGTTAAACCGTAAAATTCTCTGCCGAATTCCATCCATCTCTTTATCGCAAAACATTTGTCTTTCTCAAACGAAATTGAAATAAAATGCTCAAAACACACATTTTAAAAAGATATGAAAACTTCCTGCTAGTCCAAAACTCACTTACCTTTTTTATTTCCTCTCCTAATGGCCGGTGATACGTTTCCATCAATACCCTTTTTGTTCAGCCGCTTACATGCGTTGGTTTACTTTAATCATGGTTAAAGATTGCTAACTATAGTTGGTACATGGAGACGGTCGGGTCAATGGTAACGCGCACGTATCCATGTTAACAATTATTAATTTATTATAGTTGGATATTTGACCATCTCTCACTCGACAGAAATGAGAGAATGAATAGATAGGAGCAATTTAGTCTTTTGGTAATTGAAAAAGACTCAATTCTACAATGGCTACATGTCCTTGTTGGAGCCTATTGGAATGTAGATGCTCTTTCTAATTGTTGGCAAATCTAAAGCAAGTGTTTATTGCTCATTAAGAATTCAATAATATTGATAAAAAAGAACGAAAATGAAATAGCTTACGAAGAGCTTTACAGTCGCCGTAAAAAATATACTGGTTTTCTAGTTACAAAACATAAAATAGTAATAACTACACAATACTTTTATATAACTATTTGATATCGCTTACCATTCTCTTTTTCTGTTAATTTTTTTTCATGTGTCACCAGTCGAATTCACTATACTTTTTACCGCAAAAGTATGTAAAAGTAACAATTCACTCATGGTATAAATATTTACCTAGTAAATTAATAATATTATTTTCCTTAGTTGTTTAAAATCCAATTTTTTAAAACGTATATTTTATTTAAAATTGAGAATATTTAAAAATGTATGATCCATTAAATGTTTTTAGAACAAGAAAATAATTTAATTAATGGGTGATTCTCAAAATATAACATTTTTAGTTTTTATTCCAAAAATAGCACCACTAATTTAGATTTCCAATAATAATATAAATTTTCTTAATATGATATTTTAAGGTATTTCTCTTAATGATATAATAAAAGCATACAAATAAAATGAAAATGCTGAAACAAAATTATATGTTATTCGCGCCAAGCCGATACACAAGAGAATCAAATGCAATTTTTTCATGTCAAAGTAACTATAATAATAATAAAAATAGTTAAAAACAAAAACTTAGTCTTCGTCGTCAGAATTATCGAATGTGATCTTCTTAGCCTTTGGAGCATCAGCTGCTATTTCTTTGAAATGAGCTCCGTACAGTTTTGATTCCTGCAAATTTGTATCAAACAAAATACACATCATTCATCACTCCAAAAGAAGAAGAAGAAGAAGCAAAATTTGTGTGGAGAATCAAGAATGTGATTCAGCTAGAGTCTTAGCCAATTTCAGTTTCAGTTTATCCCCACTTCCAATTCTCTCTTCAAGCCTAATCTCATGTTGAATCAAACTCCAACATTGTTGCATCAGAATCTGATCCAAGAGGAGTACTTAATTACGCTAACAATATATATAATAATACTTCCTATAAAATAAGTATGAATGTTTTACAATAATCTAGTAAGTACCCCTCCTGGATCTCATTTATTACAAATATATTACTATAAAATTAAGAATATACAGGTAAAATATAATCCACGATCTTGGATCAATTGATCTCCTCGTCCTTTAGTGTCATCAAAGTGTCATTTGATGCGAAAAGAAGTTTACGTTGAGAGATTAATCCCGAGGCCAATGCATATTGATATCTTGCATTTGAGTTATATATGAATTTACGATTTGGATCACCTTTCGTAGCGCTTCTTCAATGTTATAATTAAAAAGCACTAAAACTACTAAAAAATCCCAACATCTGAACTGTTTATAGAATCTGACGAGACATATTTAGTTTTGGGTTTTTGCTAGTGTTCAAGAAAATACTAAGGCAACCAAGTGATGTAGATTAGTGGTTTCTATTAGTGGAGGAGTTGCCATGTATAGGTCAGTGATCAATTCTTTTCAAACGTGAAATTATTTAACCACTCTTATTTGGTCAATTAAAATGATGTTATACTTTAAATTTATTAGAAAATTCGATGAGTGGGATACTCGACGGTGATATGCACCCTGAAATGACTAATCGGGTAGTAAAAAATCTGAATCATCTCTTTTGTTATATAAAAAAAACATTAGGTGATAAGTGGACGACCATTCGAGTCTTTTTAAAAATCAATAAATTAGATACATAGTATAACATAAAAAAAAAAAGGTTTAAATGGTATCGGCTGAATCCGGCTGAATCTGGCTGAATTGTAGAATCTGTCTGAATTTTTGGTGATTTTTTGTAGAATATGGCGGAATAACTTAGAATTCAAATAGTAACAGCTGAATCTAGCTGAATTTTTAAGAATAAATAAATAAATTAAATTTATGAAATTATTAATTAAACAATATTGTTTGTCAAAGTTAGATAGACTAATAGAATATTAAATTTTAAATTTGATATATTTAATAATTTTATTAAACATAAGATAACAACATAATTTGGCGAAAAAGCTTGCAACTCATTAGAAAATAAATGTGAATTTTGACAGAATTTGAAGTTAACATATTTAATAATTTTATTAAAAATGATTATCATATAAAATTATAAGTTATCAAAATTAATTATTAACTGTTTACTTTTTATAAAAAAAAATATTTTTAATTTATGTAGTTTACAACTTTTTATATTAAAAATTATAATATTGAAATTAGATATTGATAATTTTAATAATAATTTAGTTTATCAAGTATGAGAAAAGATATCCAAAATAAATGTTCAGATAGTTTTGTAAATATAAATTTTTTACATAAAAGTTATTTGTAGTTACATGAATTACCCCAACACGAATCTTATATTTATCCGTTTGGTTGGTGATTTTATATATCTTAAATTATCAATACCATATATGTACTGTCCGACTAAATTTTAAAAATATATTGCATAAGTAATTATTTATATCTTAAATATTCTTATTTAGTCTGCATATATGCTATTATTTGATCTTTTATCTAAAATAAATATATTTATGTATTTGGAAGAATTGTTGAATCTAGTTAAATTCAATTTAATCTGACATATTTTTTTTCTCAAGTATTGAATCCGGCTAAATTTTTTAGATTGCACATGGTACTAGCTGAATTGCTAATCTAGCGAAATCTGGAAAAATATTTTATATGTATTACCATTTAAGCCCTATATTAGATACATACTAAAAAACCAAATTGCTTTGGGCTAATTTGTTTCCTGCGGGAGAGCTACTCTGACTTGCTTACTTCAAGAAATATGTTTAGTTCTTCATCCATAACAAATTACAAATCAAATCTTTTGAATCGGACGAATTCTCAAATAGAGATTTATCCTTTGAAATTTCTGAAAATAAAAAAATCTGAAAATAAAAAGCCTAAAGGCATTGGATCGAAAAGGTAATCCAATTTATTTTTGGGTGATTTTGCTAGATAACCAAATTTTTTTTTTTTTTTAGCAAACTAATAAAAAACCATCAGATGTGGGACTAGAATTAGGGACACATAGAGAGGTTTTGTTAGTTTATGAGTTATAATTTTTTTTAGGTTATTTGGCTTAATTTCTCTTTATTTTTATAGTAAGCGTTACTATTTTTATTTTTACGTCACTCACACTTTTACAGTAAAAAAAAATTATGAAATCTACCATTTATTTAAATTTTTTTTTTAAATCTACCATTTATTTTAAAAATTTTGAAATCTACCGCACGACCATTTTACTCCACGTTTCTACCTCTATCTCTCTCGCATGAACCTTGTGTGTTGTTATAGGTTGGTGTAGATCAGAAAAATTTCTCGATGTAAAGAAAATAAAGGAGCGAAGGAGGAGAAGGGCACGTGGAGAGAGGGGGAAGAAGACAATTGGAGTTTTGTGTTTATCTCTCTCACTCCAGAACTTATTATCTATGTCATAATTTTAGTGGACAACTTATTTACTATCTACACATACATTTGGACGTGAAAATTTTCTTCTATTCTTGATGTAGACAAAAATGTTACTTATTTTCGATCATGTGGACGATAAATAATATGTAGAGACAAATACAAACTTCGAAAGTGTTATGGTATTCTCGTCCACCAAATTTTCAGACTTTTAATGCTTCATCAGTTATTCCTCTAATTTCTTATGTTTTGTCCGTTATTTTCGTCCACCAATTAAATCTACCACAATTTAATGTATTAATGTCAAGAGCAAAAACGTCAAATAACAGTACTGAAAAATAGTTTTGCGGTAGATTTAGAAATATTTAAAATAAAATGGTAGATTTAGAAAACTTTTTTTGAAAAATGGCAGATTTGAAAATATTCCTTTTTAGTAAGGGTTTGTTAACAAAAGAAAAGAGATTTAAAGTAATTTTGACAAAAATAATGCCCGAACCCAACATTCTTGATCTCTCGGATACTTGATACCATAATTGTCTTGGCCCACATTTGAAATTTCTTGATTTATTTTTGAAATATTTCATATAACTACAAATCCCGTTCGTGGCTGTCATTTAACCGAGATAATCTTCCGTACGGAAACAAGATTTCATATATTATATTTGTCTGCTTATCTTCTCTCGCTTCCTCCAGACATGCCTCCATACGGCAAAGCTCAACGATGTCTGAGTCTGAGCTAACGGAAACACCGTCCCAAGCGTTGGAAACGGCTTCGAAACCCTAATCCTCCTCAAGACGTGCGTCCGGTGACATTGTCGGTGACACAACAGCAACAACACCTCTCTCCGCCTCCACCGGCGTACTCGACACCATAGCAACAATACTCTTCATACACTCACTTCTCCTCTGCATCATCGCCATTACTATCTTCCTCAGCAGCTCCGACCTCTTCTTCTTCTTTGTCTTTTCATGGCGGCGCGACCCTGAGTTCAAGCATACCAAGCTTGGACTTGCGACCCAAATTATATTATATAAATGTACATATAGTGTAAGGTAAAGTTCTGAAATTTGGAGAAAACGGGTGCCGGGTTCGATCTTGCTTGCTTACTTTCAGTGTATTTTTGTTTTTCAGACTCAGCCCAATTTTTTTTCTTTTTTTGTGGCCATCATATTCTCAGGAACGGCTAGGCAGCAAAGATGCGGCATGGGCGAATTGCGATTGACGTTCCAGCCTCCCCGATTCCGAGTCTAACGAATTGTTGTACTCACTACTCTTAGCTCACTATATATTTACCTTTTTAACCTTTTAAGCATCAAATTTATTTTCTGTACTATAAAAATTTAATATATCTTAATATATTTAACTTCGGTAAAATAATTTTTTTGGGACCATCACTGGACAATGGACATGGTAGTTGACGTTCCAGCCTTCCCGATTCGAGTTTAAAGAATTGGTTGTACTCTAAGCTCACTATAAATTTACCTTTTTTAACCTTTTTAGCATCAAATTTATTTTTTACTATAAAAATTTAATATTTTAATATAGTTGACTTCGGTAAAGTAATTTGTTTGGGTCCACTAGACATGGTGGTTGACGTTCCAGCCTCTCCGATTCCTAGTCACTCTCCTACACTTTCTCAGCCTTTCCCTTACGCTTTTCCGGGCTCTTTGGGGAAGCAACACGGCGGATTAGGTCGTGGAACCGTCGGAATGTGAGAAGCCACGCAGGGAATTGAGATGATAGAGACGATTGGCTCAGGATTCCAAATGCGGAGGAAGAAGACTAAGAATCGGACCGCCACGATCAAGTTTCTGAAGAAGATTTGGCCGATCTAGCCTCTAATAGCCTTGATGTCGATGCTTACAGTGCAAGGTAAGATTTAAGATATCTATATTTGATTTAATTTATTGAAAATGAAATAAAAAGCAACAGGAAAAGAATTACATAGCATAAACAGATAGCAACAGGAAAAAATGGAGATGATACAAATAAGCAAGACGAGACTCTACAAACAGAATTGAAACTTAAAACTTCACACATGGGAGAGATCTTATTTTTTTGGCCGCCGCGGGGAATGTATATAAGGTATACACAATTATTAGACTTGAGCGAGCTGATCAGAAGTAGAGAGTAGGAAGGTCCGAAATTGGATTTTTAACAAATATATGAGTAGGTTTTATGCTTAGCCTGGAAAAGCAAAGATCATACCCCTTTTTTTTTTGGATAAAATGATTAGACTGGAGGAATCTGATCATCAGATTGATTGGCAGTTTCGGTGGTCTCGTTGTGCTTGGTATAGAAGCTATACGCAACCAATAGGAACCAAAAGACACACATAATAGCGACGACTAGGGCGAAGACGGGAGAAATGAGCGAAACGAGGATGTTAGCCGCGATTGCGCCAAAGAAGTGACTTACGTGTCCCACAAAGTGATGGATGAGAGATTGGTTTCGTCTGAGCCTTCCTTCTTGTACAAAAAGGGCGAAATAGATGAGGGAGAAGGGCAAGAAGCAAAGCAGTGTGGGATCACGAATCTCTGCCTTTGGTTGGGTGATTTGGAGCAAACCGAGAACGATTGCTTTGAAAGTTAAGATAACGGTGTGAAGTACGGAGGAGTACACAGCGTAATCTGTGTTCTCATCGTCACCGGAACTAATTTGAAAGGAAGAATTGATAGTCGACATGCTTGTGTTTTGCCCTAAATGAGCAATGTGGGATTATATTGGGGAAGAAAAAAGAGTAGAATCCGCACAATATATATGATATCTTTGTAAGGGGAGGGGAGGGGAGGGGATTATATATATTGGGGACCATCTTTGGTGTGAATCCGCACGTACTCCGGACTTACGTACTCCGGACTCTCGTTTTGGTCTCTTCCTTCACTTTTCTCTTTCTTTTTGGTCTAACTTCAAAAAAAATAAATAAATAAATATATATATATATATATATATATATATATATATATTTATATCCCCTTCACATCTTTTTTAACTCATATTTCTTTGTATAAATTAAATTAATTTCATGATCTGCAAAAATTATATTTTTTGCATATGTCATGATGAAAATTTTAAAACGGACATGTTTTTCAGAAGATAGATAAATGATATTAATTACAAACAAATATTCCATGTAAATAAATGAATTGACGGATATGTAATTAAATAGAAATCTGTTAGTATGTATAGATTTCAACAGATTTGTTAGTGAGAAATTGTTTATATATGTATAGATTTCAAATAAATGATATATATATGGTTCTATATAGGTAATAGGTGCATAAAGTGTATTCGCACCGTGAGCCAGATTTTTTAAAAAAAAATTCTTTACTAATTATGGTTTTTTTTTTTGAAAAAAAATGGCCAGATCTGAAATTTTTAATATATAAGCACAGTTTTTATTTTTTAAAAACAAATTGCACTGGATCATACCTTGCACTAAGCCGGGCCTATAAACGATTTCTCACTTGAGATATATGTAATTGCAAACTTTTGAGGCCACCAATAGTCGACATGCTTATGTTTTGCAATAAACGAGCCGTCTGCTTAATTAGAATATATAGATATAGAAAATATGCGAGAAAGAAGACACTTGTAATGTGCGAGAAAGAAGTCACTTGTAATGTGCGTGCGAGCAAGAGAAGAAGAAGACTACGAAGGCCATGTCCAATTTTAAAAAAGCAAATCCTTTGCTCTCTTTTGACTATTCAGACTCTGTTTTTTTTTTATATTTCTTCTTCAAAAATTCCAGCTAGTTTTCAAAATTCCCATATCACATTTATTATAACGAAGGTTTGATTTGAATACAATTTTACATTCAATTAAAAAATATATATATATAGTTTTCAAAATTCCAGCTAGTTTTCAAAATTCTCATATCACATCTATTGACTCACGTACTCCGGACTCTCGTTTTGGTCTCTTCCTTCACTTTTCTCTTTCTTTTTGGTCTAACTTAAAAAAAAAAAAATATATATATATATATATTTATATCCCCTTCACATCTTTTTTAACTCATATTTCTTTGTATAAATTAAATTAATTTCATGATCTTAAGAAATTAATTTTTTTGCATATGTCATGATGAAAATTTAAAAACGGACATGTTTTTCAGAAAATAGATAAATGATATTAATTACAAACAAATCATTCCATATAAACAAATGAATTGACGGATATATAATTAAATAGAAATTTGTTAGTATGTATAGATTTCAACAGATTTGTTAGTGAAAAATCGTTTATATATGTATAGATTTCAAATAAATGATATATATATGGTTCTATATAGGTAATAGGTGCATAAAGTGTATTTGCACCGTGATCCATATTTTTTTTTTTTGAATTTTTTACTAATTATGGTTTTTTTTTTTTGAAAAAAAAATGTCCCGATCTTAAATTTTTAATATATAAGCACAGTTTTTATTTTTTTAAAACAAATTGCACTCAGTCCTACCTTGCACTAAGCCGGGCCTGCTATAAACGATTTCTCACTTGAGATATATGTAATTGCAAACTTTTGAGGCCACCAATGAATTTGAAAAAAAAAAAAAAAATTACATCCGACGGTGATATATAGAGTTCTTGTTTGAAATCCAAGGGTTGAGACTTGAGATGCTCTCATCCCCAGTTCACGACAACTATCAGCCGAATAACGAAACTCTGTAGATCGTTTGGTCAAAAGCTTTTCACAAGAATACAAGATAATAATACTTCCTATGAAATAAGTATGTATGTTTTACAATAATAGTACTTCGTGAAGAAATCGCGAAGGCGAATCCGTTGGTTAAAGCAGCGAAACTTCGGAAGATTTGATCAGAGCTTCGGCAACAAGTCGAATCTCAGATCCGAGATAAACGAAGGAGGAAGAGAAGATTTTTTTTTCTTCTTTTTTTACTTTTTTATTCACTTAATTGTAAAAAATAATAAAAATATTTTATTTATAAAAAATTTCTTTGTTTCTTTTTTTTTTTCGTTTTATTTTTATTTTTCGGATTTATTTAGATTTAATTAGGAATTATACATAATATATATAATTATTATTTTAATTGAAAATTAAATTAAAAGTCACTTCATCAATTTTAAACGGAAAATAAACAGTGCCGTTAAATATTATGGCGGCGCATACTCGAAAGCACACGTTGGTGGTTTATAGTGTGAATAATGCCATGTTGGAGATTTAAAGTGCTAGTTGAAAACTTTGGAAGTTTAAAGTGTCAATTGTTTTGCGAGATTTTTTATGCGATTTTCCCCTAAAATATCTTCTAACTAAACTCTACGCTATTCAAAGAGCCATCGTTTCAGAGAAGAGTAGTTACAGTGGGTTTTGGATCTGATCAACATCGGTGGAGATTGTTTTTCCCTCGCCGTCGTCGACTAAGTGCATGTGATGACCGCTTAACAAATATTTCCATGAAATTAAGCGAGGATTCACGTAATTGAGACTTCTAGAAGAAGGAGAAGAAATTGAAAATCTGGAGAAATCATCGAGTAAATTCGAAGAATTCATTGAAACTGAATGTGAAACGGATGAGTAACATGAAGAACAAGAAGGAGAAGAGGTCAGATTCGTCGACGAAGCTTCCGAAGATGGTCAGATCCGTTCTGTTTTCCTTCTATTCAACCGCGATCTCCTATTCGATCACGAAAACGACGACGTCTCAGTGACCGCCAACCACAATCAGGCTCTACGACTGCGTCTAAGAAACTTTTTTATGGAGGATCATCCTCACGATGGCGATGCAGCGATAGTAGGTTCGCTGATGACAAATCAGGAATCGTCCGTTCTCGTGAAAATATTGAGATGCTTCGAGCTGTTTTTGGTAAATTCATAATCGTTTTGTAGAAACATAAAAAAATTTGATTCGAAATCTCAAAATTTAGGTCGTGTTATCAGGTTTTAGTTTTAAACTTGGAACATGAAATTGATGAACTGTATATGTTTCTAAGGTCAAGGCTAAATGTATACGTTGATATGAACAAATGAAAAACAAGCTAATGATGGAAGCTGGCAAATGTGGAAGAGTCCCCTTGGCCAAAACGGTCTCGGTTTAGTTGGTGGGCCAGCAAGCTGAATTATACCTCCAGTGACAACTAAATATAACGAGGAGAGTGCTATGCATCATGTGCCTCAACATAGAATAGCATCATGTGTTTGTCCATACGGACAATTCGAATGGTCATGATTTTATGGTCAGAAATATATAATCCATCCACGTGTTGATGCTTTTATGGTCAGAATAGACAATCTTCTTATTAATATGGATACATATAAAACTTGCTGCGATTTGTATCAAAAACACTTGCCTATATGCGATCGTGGACATGTAGCATGGACATTGTTTTTTGGACAATATCTCGTGGATAAATAATTATGGATACGTTCTTGTCTGAGGTTATCGATTAAAAAAGCAAGATTCACACAGAACATTGTGAGTGGCGATCGATAAAAATTAATAAAGCTAAACTAAAGATAGTGAGGAAGATGTTAAAGTAGTTGACAAGCCTTGTTTGCCCTATTCATATATACATATCACTATTAGTTATATTTTTGATCATATCTATGATAATATGACCACGCAAGCATGTCCACGAGACAATGTTCATTGCTTATTGTCCATAGAATGCTCATACTTTCATCTCATTTTATATCATAAGATCAACATATATGAATCCAAATTCCACAAAATAATTAATTTCTATAGACTAAACCCCTAATTCCAGCCACGGCCAATCGGTGATGATGGATCATCTTCTTCCCCTAAAGCCTTAACATAGATAAAGCAATGTTCCTCCAATCTTTGAACAAACTCTGAATGTTTTGTGGCAGGAAAATGAGTTTCAAGTTGTTATGTTAAGACATGAATTATCCAAAACAAAGGAAAAGGAAGGAGTGCATCATTGTTTTCCACAAAACCATTTCCATTCAATGCATCCCATATAGACAAATCGCTAAATAGACAGCTACTGGAAAAAAAGATAAGGCTTTGAAAAAGAAATCTAAAGAAAAAAGGTCAAACATGAAGCAAAAGGTGAAGAATGTGAGTTGCACAAATACATTGTTTTGTGGACAAGTCTACGTAGACAATTCGTCTCAGCTTCAAGCGAAGAGTCACATGAAGAAGGACATTGTTCTGGGATAGAGAAGCGCAATTTTCAAAACAAGAAGCTAGTTTGGTAAGTCTCTTCGAAGCCGTGCAGCAACAAGAACTCGAATTTGGAGATACCAACTCGCTTTTCCATCATGATTTGATGAGTTGAAAGGATCAACAAAAATAATCCCTCGGTTCTTCATGATAATTTGATGTAAAATATGTTTTGTTGGCTTGATCGGTGAATGTAGTAAGATGATGGACTTGAGTTTCCTTTCCAGAAATCTTGATTGGTTGGTTGGTTTGGTTGATTTGATATGTAAATTACAAATTTTTGTTGATTGTTAGCTCCTGGCTTGCTCGGTTTCTGAGAAACATGGATGAAACATATCCATAATTGCAGTCTTTGTACCATTTTAATCTCTTTTGTGATACTATTACACTCAGTGGTAATGAACATGAGAAATTTCAAGTCTTATTCTTAGAAGAAAAGATATTTCATATGATGTAACCACATAATTGGAATAATGTTTTTGCATATCTGATTATTCTTTTTGATTTGGTTGTAGAAGTTGTTTATTGGAGTAAGGAAGAAGCAGAGAAGTTCTTCGAAAGCATCATGGAGAATTAAAGAAGCGAATTCATCTACACCGAATTCATCCATGTGGATAGAGTATCATGGACAGATAATAATGAACATGGTTTTAACATTTAAAAAAGAGTTGATCACAACCTAGAGACTTTCATAAGCAAGCGATCTTCTCAGCCTTTAACTAATTGTAAGGATAGCGAAAACACAACAAAACACCCATCCAAAGTTGATCACATCCTAAAGACTTTCAAACACAATGTCAACAAAAACTATGATTTCTAAAAGGTTTAAAGCCGTTGCAATGGTACCCACGGTCTAACTAACCAATAAACTTTAGCCTTTAACCTGTGTAATTACAGTTTGTATCAATAACTAGCTTATAAAAAAAAGAAAACAGTGTCTAATAAATCTCATTATACTGGGATATTATCACAAATTTAGGATTTAGGGCATGGACATGTTTCCATAGACGAAGATTAGTGGACATGTTTACCAAGAATACAGAAGAAAAGACACATCGGGTCGGGATCAGATTCTCTCACCTCCACTAACAAACCAACACATGGTTTTAGGTCCGGAAGATGAGGACTCTTCTATGTCTATCAGACCACGCCGGCCGGCCCTGGAACGAGTGGCCCAAGAGAATTAGACCCAGCCCATTACCCCTTCTCATACCCAACCCCAAAGGTCTTCCTCTGGCTTGCTCCAGAATGTGAAAATTCATTATGACGACAATTTGAATCCTAGAGTTCTTGAACAGAGGAGAATGGAAACCTCTCCAACTTTTCCCCTAGAAAGATCAAATCGGTCCCTGACCCGAGAACCCTTAATGCTCCCTCAACTTGCCTCCTCATCCACTCAAGCTCCCCGACCACTAGCTCTTCGATTGGGAGAAAGAGTAGAGACTCCCAGAGTGGTTATTTTCAACTCTGAGACAGAGCAAGCTGTGATGGAGGTTCCTGATGAAGTTCGAGATCGTGTTAGGGGAAGAGGAAGAGGAAGAAGGAGAGGAGGTGGTAAAAGAAAGGTGGTCAGAAGCTCCCTCCAAGGTGTTGGTTCCCGGAAGAGAAACGTCATACTAACCCAGCCTCCTTCTCGTAAGAAGCTCTGCCTAGGGAAAGGTAAACAAACTCCCCCTCTGAATGTGGACCGAATTGATGAAACTGGCTTGATTGCCACAACAAACGGAGGGATTTCAACCGAAGCTGGTCTTAGCCATGTAACTTCACGAGCAACAACTACTAAGGACTCTCAAAACTCGGAGGATTTTCATATTCCTCCGACTTTCCTTCCGTAACCCTAGTTTCTTGGAACTGTCAAGGTCTCGGGAATCCCTTGACAGTTCGGCATTCCAAGAGATAGAGAAAGACACCTCTTCGAATATAATGTTCCTCATGGAGACCAAGAACTAAGACAATACGGTTCTCCATGCGGTTAAGGATTTGGGATATTCCAAGCACTTCTTAATCCCACCAATGGGTCAGGGTGGTGGACTAGCTCTGCTATGGAAAGAAGACATTGACCTTGAAGTGCTTTCATCATCACCCAACTTTATTGATGTAAAGATTAAAGCGGATCACAAGTTCATATATACTACCTTTGTCTATGGTCACCCTGAGGTTGCAAACCGGCAAGAGATATGGAACCAGATTTCGAATCTCCGATACGACCTTAATTCACCTTGGCTTCTTGCTGGAGATTTCAATGATATGGTGGATAACTCAGAAAAAGAGGTGGTCCACCTCGACCCGAATCTTCTTTTATCAATTTCCGCAGCTTTTTAGCTTGTAATGGATTAATTGATGTAAGTTCCTCTGGTAATTCATTATCTTGGTGGGGAAAAAGATATTCTCACTTTATTTGAGCTCGTCTCGACCGTTCTATTGCTAATGATGCATGGTTAGAAAGCTTTCTGTAACGCCCGTGTTCGGGAAAACGGACCATAGGATGATTTGACCGATCATTGGGTCATGTTGGATCCGAACAGTTTAGGCAGTTTTGGCCGAGAGAAGTGATAAACTGGGCTGGGACAGTTTTATTCTGAGCTGGGCGGATTGCTCGAGGACGCGGTCAGTCTGGACAGTCCGGATGGGACAGTACGGGCAGTCTGGACAGTCCGGATGGGACAGTACGGGCAGTCTGGACAGTCCGGATGGGACAGTACGGGCAGTCTGGACAGTCCGGATGGGACAGTACGCGGTCAGTCTGGATGGAATAGTATGCGCTGGGACGGACTCCTCCGAACTGGATCGAATGGGAAATAATCTAAGTGTTGGGTCAAAAACGCGTGTTGACTTATGTTGACTGCGCGTTGATTTTAGTTGACTTCGTGTTGACTTTTGTTGACTTGACTAAGGGAATATTCTGCAGCATATTCTGAGGCGGCTGGGAGCAGTAAAAATGCCTATTTAAGCACCAGACTTGCCCATTGACTTCTTTTTCACGCCCAAAGAAACGCAGAAGAGATTTAGAAAGAGTTCAGAGAGAATTCGGAGAAAAATGCGAGTTCTGGGTTGCGACGATCGAGTCTGTGGGTAGCAACACGCGAGTCTGGCTAGATTCTGGGTGATCGGCAACACGAGGTGTCAGAACCGAACCGGATCGAGGCAAAATGAGTCCGATTGGCTAAGGTGAGTGCGTGACCGTGGTTACTGTTCTAGGATCGTTTGATTACTAGATTTCTTACTGTCATAGATTGCTTGGGTGATTTCCGACTGTTTTGCTTGTCATGATCGTATAATCTGTTTGTCTGGTTAAGACGCTTGGGAGTCGAGTGTTCTCGCCAAGGCTTAATTCTGTTCATGATAAGTAATATTGACTGTATTAAATCGATAGTATGATTGCGATTCTGTTATGTGGCCTAGTGAGACGGGATGACCGCATCACTAAGCAATTCTGTTGCTTATGCCTCCTTTATGGATGCATGTTTTGAGTCTGGCCGTGAAAGTGGCTAATCGTGAGACTAAGGTAGGAAGGGATGGATGGATTGGATCGGGTAGATGGGTTCATTTCAATGTATTAGCTTATGTAGCAAACTGTTCATTGTAATTGAAACCACCTGATTTAATCTCTGTTAACGTTTTCCATTGCTTAAGACTTGTCAATTGAATTAAAACGCGAAAAATGGCTAAGTAAAACGAACTGAAAATTTGGCTAAGTATCTGGTTCGCTGTGAGACTTAACCACGGGTGAGAATCTCAGGTTGGGTCATCACACTTTCCCTCTGGTACATCACAATATCTATGATTGAGGGCTCAGATCACCGTCCCTTAGTCACGCATCTAGACAGCACTAGAAGGAAACATAGGAGAATGTTCCGCTTTGATAATCGACTTAGAGATAATGAAGATATTCTGGAATTAATTTCGATTCTCTGGGCTAATGGGAACGATGCATCTGTTGAACAAAAGCTTATCCACTGTCGTCGTGGGCTCATTCAATGGACCAGAGAACAAAGCCTCAACAGTGCTACGCAGATCAAACAACTTCAGTCTGATCTTAAAAAGGCCCTCTCATCTGACCATCCTGCTCAGGATAGTATAAATGACATTACGAACTCCCTGGAAGCGGCTTATAAATCTGAGGAACTATTTTGGAAGCAAAGAAGCCGCATCCTTTGGCTTCATAGCGGAGACAAAAATACTAGCTTCTTCCACGCCATTACGCGTAGCCGCATATCACTAAAACGATTCACGGTACTCGAAGATGACAATGGAATTACTCACCACAAGGAGCAGAAGATCTCCAACATCATCACCTCCTATTTTCGAGAGATTTTCACTTCATGGACGAATGCTGATTTCTCAGTGGTGGATGATACTAACACACACTGCATATCCCAAACCATGAATGATAAGCTTACGGCTCTGCCACTTCCTCTGGAAGTAAAGAATGCAACTTTTTCGATCCATGCTGAGATACTCCCAGTCCGAATGGCTTCTCCGCGGGTTTCTTCCAATCTTTTTGGAATATCATTGTCGTTGATGTATGCTCTGAAGTTCACAAGTTCTTCTCTACCGGCCTTATCCCGCCACATCTCAATGCAACACACATACGACTTATTCTCAAGATTTTGGGACCATGCAAGGTTTCCGACTACCGGCCTATAGCTCTATGCAACACCTTCTATAAAATAGTGGCCAAGATCATTACTCAATGTCTAAAACCCATTCTCACAACCGTTATCTTGGAACAACAATACGCTTTTGTCCCCGGAAGAGCGATTTCCGACAACGTACTCATCACCCATGAGATCCTCCATTACCTACGGATATCCCAAGCTACCAAGAGAGGTTCTATGGCCGTGAAAACGGATATGAGTAAAGCATATGACCAGATCAAATGGGGCTTCTTAAGAGCGATGCTTGGGAAAATGGGTTTCCACCATGTGTGGATTGGTTGGATCATGGAGTGGGTTTTGATGGTATCCTACTCCTTTTTACTCAATGGAAATCCACAAGAAAAGGTAATTCCCTCATTAGGACTTCGACAAGGCGACCCTTTCTCACCGTACCTCTTCATACTTTGCACCGAGGTGCTTTCGAGTCTTTGTCGGCAAGCTCAATCTCGTGGTCTCCTCGCGGGCGTCAAGGTGGCAAAAAAGACAGCCCCGCTATCAATCGTCTCCTCTTTGCCGATGATACGATATTTTTTTGTAAGTCTAATGTGCGCTCATGTCATGCCCTCTCAACTATCCTACACCGTTATGAAAGGGCTTCGGGACAAAGCATCAACTTTCATAAGTCATCTATTACCTTTGCCGCAAAGACCACTCCCTTCCATCGTCATGATGCGAAGAGAATACTCAAGATTAAAAATGAAGGAGGTACGGGCAAGTATCTTGGAATTTCTTAGAACTTCGGTCGAAAGAAAAAAGATATATTTGCTTTCCTAGTGGATCATATCCGCCAACGATCGCATAGTTGGACTTCTCGGTTCCTCTCAAAAGGTGGCAAGCAAGTTGAGATGACCCAACCCGAGATTCTCACCCGCGGTTAAGTCTCACAGCGAACCAGATACTTAGCCAGATTTCACAGTTCGTTTTACTTAGCCATTTTCGCGTTTTAATTCAATTGACAAGTCCTTTTTAAAGCATAATATTGATTAGGTTGAATCAGATGGTTTTAATTACAATGATCAGTTTGCTAACAAGCTTATTACATTGAAATAAACCTATCTACCCAATTCAACCATCCATTCCTTCCTGCCTTCGTCTCACGATCAGCCACTTTCACGGCCAGACTCAATACCTGCATCCATAAAGGAGGCATAAGCAACAGAATTGCTTAGTGATGCGGTCATCCCGTCTCACTAGGCCACAGAACAGAATCGCAATCATACTATCGATTTAATACAGTCAATATTACTTATCATGAACAGAATTAAGCCTTGGCGAGAACACTCGACTCCCAAGCGTCTTAACCAGACAAACAGATTATACAATCATGACAAGCAAACAGTCGGAATCACCCAAGCAATCTATGACAGTAAGAAATCTAGCAATCAAACGATACTAGAACAGTAACCACGGTCACGCACTCACCTTAGCCAGTCGGCTCGTTTTGCCTCGATCCAGTTCGGTTCTGACACCTCTTGTCGCCGATCGCCCAGAATCTACCCAGACGCGCGTGTTGCTACCCACGGACTCGATCGTCACAACCCACGGACTTGAGTTTTCTCTAAAAACTCTCAGAATTCTCTCTTGGTATTTGTCTGCATTTCTTGGGCGTGAAAAAGGAAGTCAATGGGCAAGTCTGGTGCTTAAATAGGCATTTTACTGCTCCCAGCCGCCTCAGAATATGCTGCAGAATATTCTTTTAGTCAAGTCAACAAAAGTCAACACGAAGTCAACTAAAGTCAACGCGCATTTTTGACTAAGTCCTCAGAAAAACTGCCCAGTCCAGTTTAAGTTATTTCTTCCATTCTCTCGGCCAAAACTGACCAATCAGTTCGGATTTAGCCCGATCACTTTGATCGACACACACTCAGACGCCCAACAGCCAGTCTACCCGACCCCTTCCGATCCAACATGACCCAATGATCGGTTAAATCATCCCATGGTCCGTTTTCCCGAACACGGGCGTTACAACTCTCCCCTACTTAGCTTAAGATTCGTCCTCGAATCTTCTTTCTATTTTACAGCAACCTCCTTCAGTTTTTCGAAAGAAAACTTAGGAAATTCGTTCTCAAATTCGTCTCAACCTCCTTTAGTTTTTCGAAAAACTTAGGAAATTCGTTCCAACATTCTGATCTTCCTTAAGCTTTTCAAACCACTTAGGGAAATCTGCTTTCATCCTTGATTCCACTTCCCAAGTTACCTCTTCTTCTCCGTCACAATCCCAAACGACTTGGACTTTCTTAACCCGTTTTCTCCTTTCCATAACTTCTTTTCTACCAATGATCCGAACAGGTCTACCTTCGACGGTCATATTCTCTTGTAAGTCCGGAGGTGGTTGGGAAATGACATTTTCCCGATCTGTTATACATTTTCGCAACAAGGAAACATGAAACACATCGTGAAATGAGTCCATAACAGAAGGCAGATCTAGTTTGTAAGCTACTGCGCCAACCCTTCCCAGAATCTTGTACGGTCCCATGTACCTTGGACTTAACTTCGCGTTCTGAGTAGTCCGACTTTTCCCTTTGTAAGTGACTGTTTTCAGGTAAACCATGTCACCTATGTTGAATTCCAAGTCCTTTCTCCGCTTATCTGCATAGCTCTTTTGACGGTCCTGAGCTTCCTTTAACTTAACCTTTAAGAACCGGATTTTCTCAGTGGTTTGCTCTACTATGTCTGGTCCCATTACACTCCGCTCCCCTACTTGAGTCCAACACAGCGGTGTTCTGCAAGGTCTCCCATACAACGCTTCATATGGAGACATCCCGATGCTTGCTTGATAACTATTGTTATAAGCGAATTCAGCCAAAGGCATGTAACTTTCCCAAGTTCCACCCCAATCCAGAACACATGCTCTCAACATATCTTCCAAGGTCCGGATTGTTCTTTCTGATTGTCCATCTGTTTGTGGATGATAGGATGTACTCATGTGGACCTTAGTTCCGAACTTTCCTTGAAGCTCCTTCCAAAACTGAGACGCAAAACGTGGATCACGGTCTGAAACTATACTAACCGGAACTCCATGAAATTTCACGATCTGATCTATGTAAAGCTCCGCCAGTTTGGCTACTCCATCATTCTTTTTCATCGGTAAGAAATGCGCAGACTTGGTCAATCTGTCTACTATAACCCAAACTGCATCTCTTTTGTTTGGTGACTTTGGCAGTCCCATTACAAAGTCCATTGCGATCATGTCCCACTTCCACTCAGGCATGGGTAAAGTCTGCAATAACCCACTCGGCACTTGATTTTCTGCCTTCACCATCTGACAAGTCGAACATCCGGCTACCCACTTAGCCACGTCCCGCTTCATTCCAACCCAATGGTAGTACCGCTTTAAGTCCCGATACATTTTATTCATCCCCGGATGAACTGAAAATCTTGACTGATGGGCTTCTTTAAGAATCTCTTCCCGCAGTTCTTTATTGTTAGGAACGCACACTCGGCCATTTACCAGGATTGTTCCATTGGTGGAAGTCTGATATTCTGTCTTTTCGTTCATAGCTACCTTGACAAGATTCTCATCATCTTCTTGAGCCAAACGAATTCGACTTAATAAGTCTGCTTGATCTGCTGCTCCCAAACCTAATGGTTCCAGATCCTCGGTCAAGACATTCAACTGTAATGTCCTTATCATGTTTACCATTCCCTCAACTTCTTTCTCAGAAAATACACTAGCTCTCCTTCGGCTTAGTGCATCAGCTACCAGATTTGCCTTTCCCGGGTGGTAGGCAATATCCAAGTCATAATCAGCAATCAGTTCCATCCATCTTCTTTGTCTTAGATTCAGTTCTGGCTGAGTGAAGATATACTTCAGACTCTTGTGATCCGTAAAAACTTGAACTTTCTCACCGTAAAGGTAGGATCGCCAAATCTTCAAAGCAAAGACTACGGCTGCCATCTCTAAATCATGGGTCGGATAATTTCCTTCATGCTTCCTTAACTGTCTCGATGCATAAGCAATCACCTTACCTTGCTGCATCAGAACACATCCGAGTCCCCTTCTCGATGCATCAGTATAAACCACATAAGGTTCATTTGGTTCCGGTAAAGCCAACACTGGAGTACTTGTCAGCATTTCCTTTAGCTTAGAAAAACTTTCCTCGCAGTCTGCTGTCCATACGTACTGAACATCCTTCCCAGTCAGCCGGGTCATAGGTTGAGCCATGCTTGCAAAACCCTTAACAAAACATCGGTAATACCCAGCTAATCCCAGAAAGCTTCTTACCTCGGTTGCATTTCCAGGTCTAGGCCAATCCGCGATTGCCTTAATCTTTTCTGGGTCAACGGACACTCCCTTATCCGAGACCACATGACCCAAGAACCCAATTTCTCTTTGCCAAAAGCTACACTTACTGAGTTTAGCAAACAGTTTCTGTTCCCTTAGTCTACCCAAGACTATCCTCAAATGAACTTCATGTTCTTCCCGGTTCTTCGAGTAAACCAGAATATCATCTATGAAAATGATCACGAACTCATCCAAGTAGTCTCTGAATACATTATTCATGAGCTTCATGAAAGCGGCAGGCGCATTAGTCAGCCCAAAAGGCATGACAACAAACTCATAATGCCCATACCTTGTTCGAAAAGCCGTTTTCCGAACATCTGACTCCTCTATTGGAATTTGATGATAGCCCGAAGCTAGATCAATCTTAGAGAACCAAGTAGCACCTCTGAGTTGATCCAACAACTCATCTATCCTCGGGAGAGGGTACTTATTCTTCACAGTTACTCTGTTAAGCCCACGATAGTCAATGCACAGTCTGAAACTCCCATCTTTCTTCTTTACAAACAACACCGGTGCACCCCACGGTGAAGTACTGGGTCTCACGAATCCTTTTTCCATTAACTCGGTTAACTGTTTCTTTAACTCGGCCATCTCTGCCAGTGCCATTCGGTAAGGTGCCTTGGAAATCGGAGTTGTACCAGGCTCAAGTTCAATCGTGAATGGATCTGAATGAGCTGGAGGCAACCCTGATAACATTTGGAACACGTCTTCAAATTCATGCACCAACGGAATATCCTTGATTTCTGCACTTGATCCAAGATCCGCGGTTGTGATCGCAGCCAAATAAGCTTCACATCCTTTCTCCATCAATCGTTCTGCTTGGATTGCCGAGACGATCAAACTCCCTGAAGTTGACCTGATCCCTTGATACTCCATAAACTTTCCATCACTTCTCTCAAACCGCACCCTTCCTCGGTGGCAGTCTAAGTGAGCTTTAAACTTCCCGAGCCAGTCCATTCCCAAGATGGCATCGTAAGACTTTAGTTCGCAGATTATCAAATCGGTTGGCATATCAACACCTCCAATCCGAACTGAGATGTTTTTGACCACTCCATGTGTAAACATGACTTGGCCACCAGCCATTCTCACTAGACCAAACTGTTCTGCGGGTTCCTTACGAAACCCACCCTTTTCAATCATGTCTAAACTTACAAAGCAATGACTTGCTCCTGAGTCAAACAGAACATGGGTTGCCACACCACCCATATTTAAGGTCCCTACACATTCGTCCTAGAATGCTAAGAGCCTAGCAGAAATATGCAACAAGCAATTCTCAATTAAAAGCCAAGTGATAGGACTCACCAGTGATCGAACGGGAAGTACTTGGATCCGTATTCCCTTCCATAGTAGCATTGTACAGTCTGGGCATTAGTTCTTGCCTCTTAGCTGGCGGTGGCAGTCCATCATTTCTCCGCTTCAGTTGACCAGCCACTTGCTGCGCCATCTCCAGTTTTGGACAGTCCCTCTTGAAATGTCCAGGTTCATTGCAGTTGTAGCACACCCGAGCTACACCATTTTTCCCCGGGTTCTTCATCCTTAGATCCTCTTCTGGGCAGTCACGGACTTTGTGTGTCATGCTACCACAGCGATTACAAGCACCTGATGCGGTTCTACACTCGCCCACATGCATCTTTCCACATGTCATACACACACTGCGCCTAGCAGGAGACTTTTCCATGGAAACATTCTTTTCCCACTTTTTCTTGTTCTGCCCAGCATTATTCTGACCTTGCTGTCGAGTTGCAGTCTGTGATGCCCCACCCCTAAGCACCTTTTCTTCGGCAAAGCCTGCTTCTAAGATCGATGCCTTCTCCACCAGTTCAGCAACGGTGGAATAGTTGCGGACACAACAACCATTCTTCAGATCTAGTCTCATCCCTCGCATGAATCGGCGGACTTGAACCAATTCATCCTCAAGTTCTCGACCAGCATACTTTTTCAACTGGTTAAACTCGGCCTCATATTCCCTTACAGTCTTAGTCCCCTGATGCAGATCCAAGAAGGCTCCTTCCAGCCTGTCATACGCTTCTGGTGGAAAGTACTTAGTTTTAAACAGAGCACTAAATGTTTCCCAAGAACAACGCGGGTTATCCAACCGCCCCTCCACACCCTTCCACCAGATATGCGCATCACTTTCCAGATAGTGTACAGCAATGTCTTTCTTGTATTCATCTGGACAACGAATGGATTCAAAGTTTCTCTCCAGCCTTGTCCTCCACTCATCTGCTTCAATCGGATCATATCCACCAGAAAAGTACTTCGTTCCCAATTTCAGCATGTGGTCCATCACCTTGAGGTAGGATGGGATCCTAACCACCGGATCCACTACTACAACAACAGGTTCCTCCACAACCTGTGGTGGCACAACTTGCGGTGGTACTGCCGGAACATGCGCAACAGCAGGCAACCTTTCCAACACTTGAGCCAGTAGCATCAATACTGCCTCCAATCCAACTGGAGCCGCAGCAACATTCGCAGCATTCCCAGCAGCAGCAGCTACATTCTCATTCGCCTCGTTCTGGACTTCCTCATGGTCCACGGTCGTATTCCTTACCACAGTATTCCCGGAGTTTTCACCAGTTTCCCCAGCATTCGCTCTCTGGTTTCGGTCTCTTTTTGCCATCTACAGTGACCAAACCTAGGTAAGTTAGCCTAGCACTAACTTAAAGTTTCACACAGAAACAGTTTCACACAGAAACATACTTACCGCGAGACATTAGGCATTGGAAGGATGGATTAACCCACTAACCCGTTTATGCTAGACTGTCCTAGAAACGTAAACGCTCTGATACCAAACTTGAGATGACCCAACCCGAGATTCTCACCCGTGGTTAAGTCTCACAGCGAACCAGATACTTAGCCAGATTTCACAGTTCCTTTTACTTAGCCATTTTCGCATTTTAATTCAATTGACAAGTCCTTTTTAAAGCATAATATTGATTAGGTTGAATCAGATGGTTTTAATTACAATGATCAGTTTGCTAACAAGCTTATTACATTGAAATAAACCTATCTACCCAATTCAACCATCCATTCCTTCCTGCCTTCGTCTCACGATCAGCCACTTTCACGGCCAGACTCAATACCTGCATCCATAAAGGAGGCATAAGCAACAGAATTGCTTAGTGATGCGGTCATCCCGTCTCACTAGGCCACAGAACAGAATCGCAATCATACTATCGATTTAATACAGTCAATATT
Source organism: Pseudoturritis turrita (assembly GCA_900406555.1). Lineage (NCBI taxonomy): Eukaryota > Viridiplantae > Streptophyta > Magnoliopsida > Brassicales > Brassicaceae > Pseudoturritis > Pseudoturritis turrita. The sequence goes on from OVBL01000058.1 coordinate 105,798, forward strand.
ACTTATCATGAACAGAATTAAGCCTTGGCGAGAACACTCGACTCCCAAGCGTCTTAACCAGACAAACAGATTATACAATCATGACAAGCAAACAGTCGGAATCACCCAAGCAATCTATGACAGTAAGAAATCTAGCAATCAAACGATACTAGAACAGTAACCACGGTCACGTACTCACCTTAGCCAGTCGGCTCGTTTTGCCTCGATCCAGTTCGGTTCTGACACCTCTTGTCGCCGATCGCCCAGAATCTACCCAGACGCGCGTGTTGCTACCCACGGACTCGATCGTCACAACCCACGGACTTGAGTTTTCTCTAAAAACTCTCAGAATTCTCTCTTGGTATTTGTCTGCATTTCTTGGGCGTGAAAAAGGAAGTCAATGGGCAAGTCTGGTGCTTAAATAGGCATTTTACTGCTCCCAGCCGCCTCAGAATATGCTGCAGAATATTCTTTTAGTCAAGTCAACAAAAGTCAACACGAAGTCAACTAAAGTCAACGCGCGTTTTTGACTAAGTCCTCAGAAAAACTGCCCAGTCCAGTTTAAGTTATTTCTTCCATTCTCTCGGCCAAAACTGACCAATCAGTTCGGATTTAGCCCGATCACTTTGATCGACACACACTCAGACGCCCAACAGCCAGTCTACCCGACCCCTTCCGATCCAACATGACCCAATGATCGGTTAAATCATCCCATGGTCCGTTTTCCCGAACACGGGCGTTACACAAGTCCTCCTACAATCTGTACTAACATATATGCCCTCGTACTCCATGTCATGTTTTAAGCTTCCCATCTCTCTTTGCAAGAAAATTCAATCCATGTTAACTCGTTTTTGGTGGGACGACAAACCCGATCAAAGAAAGATGAGTTGGGTGGCGTGGAAGAAGCTTACGGTCCCAAAAACTGCCGGAGGTCTTGGCTTCCGGGATATTGCAGCCTTTAATGATGCCCTCTTAGCCAAGCTTAGTTGGCGAATTCTTCAAACTCCCTCCTCACTGTTAGGCCGAGTCCTTCTAGGTAAATATTGTACTTCCTCCCCCTTTATGGAATGCAACATTCACTCTAGACCATCGCATGGGTGGCGAGGGATCCTGGCTGGTCGAGAAGTGATTTCAAAGGGCCTTGGATGGACTGTTGGGAGTGGAGAGAATATACGAGTGTGTGATGAGCCTTGGTTGTCTACGGACAGTCCCTTACGACCAATGGGACCACCTCCCTTGGAATCCCTTGTTCTCACAGTGGCTGATCTTATAGACCCACTCACAAGAGAATGGAATTGGGCATTAGTGGATCACCATATCCCAGCCTTTAAACAACATCTCAAATTGATCCCTCTAGGCTCTTTCCGTCATCAAGATCGACGGGTTTGGTTGCCGGTTAAAAAGGGGGACTATACTACTCGATCGGGATATGCTCTGCTGACCATCTCGGATTTGCCGGAGTCTCAAACTCAGTTCAATTGGCAATCAAACATCTGGAAACTATCTACATTACATTACCGAAAATAAAACACTTCCTTTAGAAGGCTAGCTCGGGGGCTCTAGCCGTAACGGAAACCTTAGCACAACGAGATATCCTTTCGGATTTCACTTGTAAGAGATGTGGGGATCCGGAAACTATACTCCACATTCTCAGAGACTGTCTTTTTGCCATCCAAGTATGGGCTATTACCCCTTTATCGGGTGTCACTATTGCTCCCAATCGATCTTGTCTTAAGTTCCTACAATATTTGAAGGACAGGAAAATTTTACCTCCTGTTGGAATAAGCTCGGCATCCCTCCATGCCTGGATCTGTTGGGGTCTTTGGACTGCAAGGAACCAATTTCTATTTGCGGATAAAGCCTTTTCCAGATCGGAGATAGTAACAAAAGCCATTGTTGACGCACGTAATTGGCAGAATCCTCAACTGGTACTACCAAAACCTGTAACTCCGAATTCCTTTTCAATACCAGCGGAAAGAGAGGTCACTGAGCACATTCTTCATGTCGACGGAGCATGAAATCCTACGTCCATGAACTGTGGAATGGGATGGTCCCTCTCCTCCCACAAAGATGGCTCTGTTTTTCAATCCTCGGCTTCTAGATCCTCTGTTTCATCGACGTTAGGAGCTGAAGCGTGGGCAATGAAAGCGGCAATTATCTTTGCACTGGAACTAGGAAGCTATGACTGAACGGTGAGATCGGACTCTCATTCTCTTGTGATGCTCCTCAAATCGATGGACTCACACAACCAGATTCAGGCGATATTAGAGGATATTAGAGAACTTGTGTCTTCTTTTTCCTCGATTTTTTAATTGCCGATGTAATTGCCGATGCTCTAGCTAAACAAGCTCTAACGGATCTCGAGTCCGCTGCAACTTATAGCTTATTTGAATGAAATATTCAGTTTTTGATTAAAAACAAAAATACATACTCATTTGTTTTTTTAACAAACCCTAAGATTTCTACCGTACTAACCATCCTCCTAGAGCTATTTGATAGGATGCAGTAAAAGAAACACAATCGAGTCGAGATTTTGTGCTTTCGGAATCGGATCCATACTTCACCACAATAGATATAAACGACCTCAAAGAAATTGAATATGCCAGGTGATGAACAAGATCAGACGAATTCTCAAACATAGATTTATCGTTTGAAATTTCTGAAAATAACTTTAAAAGGAAATAATTTTTAGAGGCGTAATTGGATCGGAAAGGTAACCTATTTTACTTCTATAGTAAGTGTTACTATTTTTATTTTTACGTCACTCACACTTTTGTAGTAAGGGTTTGTTAAAAAAAAAAGAGATTTAGAGTAATAATGCCCAAACCAACCATTCTTTTTAATGATCGGATACTTGATACCATACTTGTCTTGGCCCACATTTGAAATTTCTTAATTTATTTTAAATAAAAATTCATATAACCACAAATCCCGTTCGTGGCTGTCTTTTAACCTAGATAATTTCTGTACGGAAACAAGATTTCATATCTTATATTTCTCTTCTTATCTTCTTTCTCTTCCACCACCTGCTTTCTCCACACGGCAAAGCTCGACGATGTCTCATCTAACGGAAACACCGTCCCAAGCGGTGGCATGGCCGGCGAAGCAGCAGCAACAACACCTCTCTCCGCCTCCACCGGCGCGTACTCAAGACCATGGCAACAAACAATACTCCTCATACACTCACTTCTCCTCTGCATCATCGCCATTGTTATCTTCCTCATCTGCTCCGACCTCTTCTACGTCCTCTTTTCATATTACTAGCCCGGCTCAAACAGACCAAGCTTGGGTTTGCGACCCAAATTTTATTATATAATTTAGCGGCCCCAAGTACATGTTGTATAGTGGTAAAGTTTCAAAATTTGGAGCTAACGGCTCTTGAGTTCGATTCTGCTTACTTTCAGTGTATTTTATTTTTTCAGATTCAATCCCAAATTTTTTTTTTGCTTGTGGTCCTAATATTTTGTTTTTCAGACTCGGTCCATTTTTTTTTTTTTGCTTTGCTTGCGGCCCTAATTTTCTCAAGGCTCTTTCACCTTCTCAGCCTTCGCCTTACGCTTTTTCCGGGCTCTTTGGGGAAGCAACTCGGCGGAATGTCAAAAACCACGTAGGGAATTGGGATGATGGAGATGCTTGGCTGCCTAGGGTTCCAAACGCAGAGGACGAAGACTAAGAATCGGGATCAAGTTTCTGAAGAAGATTTGGCCGATGTAGCCTCTCTAATAGCCTTGATGTCAATGCTTAAAGTGCAAGGTAAAATTTAAGATATCTATATATTTGATTTAATTTATTGAAAAAGGAAATAAAAAGCGATTATACAACCTTAAAATAACATACATTTGACTAAACCCTAACTAAAAGAATTACATAGCATAAACAGATAGCAACAGGAAGAATAGAGAGGTGATACAAATAAGGAAGACGAGACTCTACAAACAGGATTGAACCTTAAAACATCACACATGGGAGAGATCTTATTTTTTGGCCGCCGTGGGGAAAGTATATACTATAAGGTATAAAATTATTAGACTTGATCGAGCTGATCAGAAGTAGAGAGTGGGAAGGTTTGAAATTGAATTTTTAACACATAGATGAGTAGATTTCATGCTTAGCCTGGAAAAGCAAAGATCATACCTCCTTTTTTGTTGATAAAATGATTAGACGGGTGGAATCTGATCATCAGATTGATTGGCAGTTTCAGTGGTGTCGTTGTGCTTGGTATAGAAGCTGTACGTAACGAAGAGGAACCAAAAGACACACATAATAGCAACGACGAGGGCGAAGACCGGAGAAATGAGCGAGACGAGGATGTTAGCCGCTAGGGCACCAAAGAAATGACTTACGTGTCCCACAAACTGATGGATGAGAGATTGGTTTCGTCTGAGATTTGCTTCGTGAACGAAAAGGATGAAATAGATGAGGGAGAAGGGCAAGAAGCAAAGCAGCGTCGGCTCAAGAATCTCTGCCTTTGTTGGTGTGATTTGGAGCAAACCGAGAATGATTGCTTTGATCGTTAAGATAACGGTGTGAAGTACGGAGGAGTACACAGCGTAATCTGTGTTCTCATCATCACCCGAACTAATTTGAGAGGAAGAATTGATAGTCGACATGCTTATGTTTTGCAATAAACGAACCGTCTGCTTAATTAGAATATATAGATATAGAAAATATGCGAGAAAGAAGACACTTGTAATGTGCGAGAAAGAAGTCACTTGTAAAGAAGTCACTTGTAATGTGCGTGCGAGCAAGAGAAGAAGAAGACTACGAAGGCCATGTCACTCCAACTTTTGAAAGCAAATCCTTTGACTATTCAGACTCTGTTTTATTTATATATTTCTTCTTCAAAAATTCCAGCTAGTTTTCAAAATTCTCATATCACATCTATTGTAACAAATGTTTGATTTGAATACAATTTTACATTCAATTCATTAGTATTGAACTGTTGCATTTTATACTCATGATTACGCTTTTATCTTTCTAAACAAATCAAATTTTATTTATTTTTTTTATAAAAAAAATTAAATTTACATTTTATACAATGATATTTTTAATTTTTTTGAAAAAATGTTCCAAAAAACATTGTATTAACATCAACTAATCATTTAAAATATCATTTGAACCAAAAAGATAACTATAAATAAGTTATTCGAACCATATATTTACAAATATTTAAAAAAAGATTAGAAGATCCAGAATACTAAATAAAAAAGGTATGGGCCCCATGAGCCTTGGAAACATGTCTAAATAAAGACAATTTAGTTTGTGTTCTATACTTATTTACAAAACGCGTCAGACCTAACTACTCGTCCTTCCGTTTCTAATTTTTTTTTCCCGACTCCGTGTCTAACTGGGTGGTGGGATAGCCAAAAAACCAACATAACTAAGGTGTATTTATTACTTTCCAAAAAATTGAATGTTTTCTATGTTCTAGGTGTATTTATTACTTTTTTTTTTTGTTTACCCCTATCATATTTATTATTCAAAGCCAAAACTTAAATAATATCATCAATTTATTAATACGTGTGCATAACCTTAAACATCTAACAATATGAAATAAATGGAATAATTTTAGGGGAATTTGTTAAATTAGGACAAATTAACACATCTATTGTTCTAATAAACTTTTTTAACATAGTTTTGTCCCATTAAGATTTAATTAAAGAGAAATCCGTTTTTACCCTTAAATTTTTGTTAAAAATTTTTTTTTTGTTAATTTAGAAAATTATTTTAAATAAATTAATAGAAATTTTCAATTATTTTTAATCAAGTAAAATCAAACCTAATTTTCTCCTTCTTCCCTCTTAGTCGCGAGAGAAAAAAAAAAGAACAAAAAAATTCATCTTCTTCTCTCTAAAACTCCATTGAAACCCATAACTTCTTTGATTCTCAACGGATTTGCTTGATTTTTGGGTCTAATCCATTCGAATTTTTGTGTTCTTTCCACCCCTGCCATCGTTTTTTTCAATTTATTAAGGTAAGGCACTCGAAAACCCAATATTTAGTCCGACAGTTTTTAGTCACATTCTATGTTTGGTTCGTTTCTTCACCATGACTTGTTCTTCAGTTGTTTGGGCGTTTATTTGGTGGTGATGAGTAGAAATCGATGACTGTTGATGCTTGTATTCATTAAGTTATCGCTACACTGGACTACTAAGACATGTGTTCTGATTTAATGATTAGTTTATATACAAATTCAAAAGAAAAAGGAAAAAGTATATGTCGGATTGACTGTCCTAAACTCATAGTAATCTGAGGTCAGTCATCTTAGTAGGCTTCAGAATCTCCGAGTAATCTGCTCCAAGATTACATAGATATACAGCATATTAACCGAGAAGAAGAATAGCGAAGAGATACGAAGAAACGAAGAAAGAAGAAATGAAGAAGAAGTAAACGAAGAAGAAGAAAAATATCTTCGAAATCTTCGTTTTTGGAAACTAGATATGGTAGAATATTCACTAATTGTAGATCCTAGATTTAGGGAATTTTCAAAACTAACATCGCAGAAAACACATGCTACATACCGTAGAAGATATAAAATACGGTAGAATTTCTATTCTGGACGCGGTAGAAGATAGAGAGAATGGTAGTATGCGTATTCAGGATTTGGTAGTGTTTAGAGAAAATAGTAGAAAACATATTCTACCAAATTGTAGAACACAGAGCATGTGTTAGAACTCAAATTCTACATTTGGTAGATATATATCAAAAATCAGAACAAACATTCTACACACTCGTAAAAGCATCGTAGAACTAGAACGCGAATTCTGGAAGACGTAGAACAAACAAAAAAAATATTTTTTAACTTTGATTTTTCCAAAAACGATATTTCAATTTATTCACATAGATTTTTTTTTCATTTTTATAATTTTCTGATTTTTTAAAAATTTGAAAACCATTTATTTTTAATTATTTACATTTGATTAAAGATAGTATAGACAAAAAATGACAAAAATGGGAAAAGATGTATTGAGATAGTGGTTGTGTTAATTTGTCCTAATTTAGCAAATTCCCCATAATTTACAACTGCAATTGATTCCACAAAATTGCGTTCAATTGATCGCTACCACCGTCACTACACGCCATCGTTGTGAATCAATTTCATGTACACTTCTAAAAATAATTCAACAAAATATATATATGTAAAGATCAACCTAGCACAGTTTCAGCAACATATATAAATATACGTTATATATATGTAAAGATCAACAAAATATATATGAAAAGATCAGCAACGATAGTCAACATCGTTGTGAATAAATTTCACGTACACTTCTAAAACTAATTCAACAAAATATATATGTAAAGATCAGCGACGATAGTCAACATCGTTGTGAATCAATTTCACGCACACTTCTAAAAATAATTCAACAAAATATATATGTAAAGATCAACCTACCAATTTTATCGACGAGGTCCATTATCCAATCCATTTTGTTTCTTTATTTTAATTTTCATTTTCATTTTTTTCTCACGTGAGAAGTTCTGGAGCTGTCACATATTAAAAATAATTAACAATAAAATATATTTTGTAAAATTTTCTATTAACACTTTGTTATACAGAACTTTCAATTACGTTTTTGTATACAGAGATATCATATGAATTTTTTTAAGGATTCACCAACATAAAAAGAAAAACAAAAAACGTTGATTATCAATATAGAAAATAGAGGATGGTTAATGAATAAAAACCAAAAGATTTTAATGATCCGTGTAAAAAGAAAATGAAAAATAAAACAGATCTAGGGTGGTTATATGAGAGTGAAGAAGTGCAGTCATTGATTCACACGTAGGCATTTTCTACAATAAGAAAATCAAAAAACTTTTTCACGCGTCTCTCCAATTATTCTAGGGAATATAAAAAAACAAAACTATAATATACAAACTAACCAATTTATCGTTTTTTCTCTTTCTATCTCTTATTATCTTTTTTTCTAAGATTTTGGTTATATTGTAAACTAGGATAATATTCACACTATACGGGAATAAAATGTTTATACTGTAAAATTAGTATATTTTAATTTTAAAAATCAATTATAGTTATTGCGGACATTATTACACAAAATCCGAGATCCGCTTGTATATAATCAAATTTGCAATTATTTTGTATAATAATGTGCTTCACCAAGGAATAAACATAATGCATGAACCGAACCGAACCAAATAAAAATTTACCAATCCAAAATCAAACTGAATTATATAATAGTCTAAATGGATACATATATTTCTATACTAAATTATCCGAACCAAACTCGAATTATACGAAATCAAACCGAAGTAAATAAACTAACCAAAAATTACCTAAAATTATTACTTTATCTATATATTTTATTCTATTTTGTTAATTGATTAAGTGGTTTTTTATCATATAGTTATTTGATTTTTCTCTTGTTTTTTTGTATTTAACATTTAAAATTTTAATGTTTTATCAATTTCATACTAATATCTACAAAATTAACCAATATTTCTCGAGAATAAATCAAACTTATGCATCATCATTCTCTAATCGCCATGATGAAATTTGATTTCTCCGACATATTGAATTACGCCGACGATTAAAGAACATTATAAATAATAAATTCTCATGATTACAAGACTGGAAAATACAGTTCTATCAACTTATTTTATTGTTATAGAGTATACACATTAAATCTAATAATTTAAGAAAAAAAAATTATTTTACATTTGTCGAATTATATATTCATTTTTGTTCAAATTGAATGGTAAGATTTTATATTAGAGTTTTTGAAATAACAATTTTTGGCAAGTTTATGAATATTCAAATGTGTTTGGCAATTAGAGTTAGAGTAATCCAAGTAGGTAATATTTGGAAATAAAATATATTTGACAATGAGTATAAAATAATTAAATAAAAAATGCTGAGAAAAATTGTGGGAGTGACACATCATCAAAAGTGGTCTTCAATATTTTTCTTTTAATATATAAAAGATTATAGTTTTTTTGTTATTGTTGCAAATCACCCTTTCTTTTACTAGTTTATTGCAGGGTTCTAAAACGCGGCCGCGAAGGTCCGTTAATCGCCGAAAAAGCGTTCGGCGGTACATAGCCACCACGATTTCATCAAAATCTGTCGAAAACGTCAAAAACTTGTTTTTACTGTTCGTTATAGTTCTAAAATGGAGTGTTTTCAATAGATCTACAATATTATAATGCAAAATATCAAAAAAAATGAAGAGGAGTGATGCACAAGTTGAAAAAATGGAGGAGGTGATTGATGCTTGAACTCACCACCCCTATCGCACAAAATTCTTCTGGACCACTACGCCACGCGAATTTTTCTAGTATATAGTAATGTAAATTTTATATAAACCTAAATTACCTATAATAGTCCTAAAACTAATCCTCAATTGATCTCTGTATAATATTCGATTTATTGATTCGGCGTTAGGCTCTATCTAATCAACCGATTAACGTCTAGGTAGTTTTTGAACATTGATTTCTTGTCATAATACACCGGCGGGAACAAGAGGAGAAGTATCATTGCTGATCACCTTGGTAACTACCAATTTTATTGACGAGGTCCATTATCCAATCCATTTTGATTCTTTATTTTAATTTTTATTTTCATTTTGTTCTCACGTGAGAAGCTCTGGAGCTGTCACATATTAAAAATAACAATAAAATATATTTTGTAAAAATTTCTATTAACACTTTGTTATACAGAACTTTTAGTTACGTTTTTGTATACAGAGATATCATATGAAAATTTTTAAGGATTCACCAACATAAAAAGAAAAACAGGAAACTTTAATGATCAGTATAAAAGATAGATGATGGTTAATGAATAAAAACCAAAAGATGTTAATGATCCCAGTAAAAATAAAATGAAAAATAAAACAGAGGGTGGTTATATGAGAGTGAAGAAGTGCAGTAGTCATTGATTTAACACGTACGCATTTTTTACAATAAGCAAATCAAAAAACTTTTTCACACGTCTCTACAGTTTTAGCAATGTACACTGATATAAGTACATGGTTTTTATGTCTCAGAAAATTATAATAATTAGGAAAACAAATAAATCTAAAAAAGAATATGCAAAACTTCAGCTTGACGTTTTTGTCATTTGTCTTATGTTCACACAGACAAAAATGCTTCTATAAAACCTTCAGATTTCATTTGTTTTATGTTCACACAGACAAAAATGCTTCTATAAAACCTTCAGATTGCTCACCCCAAAACCCTAATTAATATCTCTATTATTTACATTATCACGCTTCCAAAAAAAAAAAAATATTTCCAAACTTTCAAATTATTTACATTATCACGCTTCCAAAATTGGAATCGTAAAAATCATAAAGCTTCCAAAATAGAATCGGTGTTTCTAAAACTTTTTTAATTTGACTTTTTAAGGAATCACACTTCTACGGTGCTTCCAAGAACTTCTGATTCCGATTCTGAAATGGGAAGCGGCTTTGGATAAAACGTATGTGCTACATAGGATAAGGAAAAGACAACAAAAATAGTTATAATTTATAGACCTGGTAACTTAGACACATAAAAAGAAGATTATGTGCTTAGTTGTGTGAAATTTTATATTTGTTATAACCTTGATATATTTTAAAATCAAGAATATTTTAAAATGTATGATCCATTACATGTTTTTAGATTAAGAATAATATAACAAAAACTACAAAAAAACGAAAATGCTGAAACAAAATTATATGTTATTCGGGCCAAGCCAACACACAAGAGATAATAAAATGACCAAAAAACTACACTAATAGGGAAATCATATAACCATAGCAAAGTAGCGACTATGATATTATGTGTATAAATTATAATATTATAAGTCTATCATTCACTCATTTTAAACCACTTATTCTTCATCTTCTCATTCTCTCTTTCTCTTTCTTCTCTTTTCCCTTTTTTTTTTTTCTTATTTGCTTTGAATCTTTAAAAAAAAATTTGAATCAAATTCGTAATACCATAAAAAAAAATATAATTTTTTTTGTACATGACATAGTTTGAATTTTTTAAAACAAATAAAATTTATTCGAAAAATAATATGTAATTAGATGAAAATGCGTAGCGTCTATACTATCTTATATTTTCATATAGTATATAGTTTGTTCTTTATATAAACTCTAAGATATAGTTGCATATACGAGCTGAGATCATAAATAAATAAGTAAACTAATGTGAGTTCTACATATAAACACATTTATGTTTTGTGGATGCGATCAAATTATAGTTTACAGAGACTTAAATCTCTCATGTTGGTAGATGAATGTTTGTCTTATTATGTTTCAAGTCTATACTATTTTATGCGTTTATATAATATAGTTGATTTTTTTTATAAATCTTAATACATGGTTGCACATGCGAACTCAATGACAAAAAACAACATTTCTCATTTCTCAAATATAGCCGGTTTTCCGACAAACTTTACATCTTCGCTCTTTTTTTTGTAGTGAACATATATAAATTTGCAAAATAAAAAAATACATATAATGGAATATTATTTTGGTCTATACTATTTTTTGTGTTCTATATAGTACTACACATTCTACATCAAAATTACCATTTAAAAAAAATTGAGTCAATTTTTCAAAATTTAAACTATATCAGATGCTTAATCAATTTATATTAAAAGATACAATTTTAAATACTAAGATGAGATGAGGTAAACTATTTTATTTTAACAGATCATAGTTAAATAGTATAGAAAGAACCAAGATGTGATATGGCACCTCTTAACATGACATCAACGTCTCTCGCCTGCGAGCTTCAGTTTCACGTAGGATTAATCTTGTCCAAAAAAGTATGAAATGGTTATTTGCTTTATTTTTCTAAATTTATGAACCTTAAGATTGATTAGAGGTTTGTAGCAATGTTCATTTCCTGCGTAACGGTAATGTGTAAGATGTAAAGTGGCTAAGTAGTAAAACCAATTCTAGAAAAGATGTTTTTTTTTGGGGATTGATAATAATAACAAAAAAATTAAAAACAAACCTATTGAGATGTACTGTTGAACAATGGCTGGAACCACCATACCAGAGTATGAATCTCCAACGACATAGAGAGGGTTTGAGGCAAACTCTGTATACTCCACTAGCCACTGCAACAGCAACAGCAACAAGAATTGAAAAGATTATGATATACTTTAGAATCAAGAAACACATATGTTGATGCAATATTAGTACCTTTTGAAGAAACTCATAAGTCTGTTTCGCTTCTCTTGTGTCACTAGGCTTATCAACAAGAGGAGTTGTTGAGTAAGAGAAGCCAGTCCCAACAGGTTGATCCAAGAGTATTATGCTAGCTTCCTGAAATATCATCAAATCGACAATCTTGAAACCGATAAAACCGAAAAGGAGAAAAAAGTATAGTTTGTGATGGTCAAATGTTTTGATGGAGTCACCTTTGTCCAAGAATATGAAGTGGAGATAAGAGAAGGAAAACCTCCATTATAACCCTCATTCTTGAAAGTCAAAGGCCCTGCACTTAACCAATATAGGGAATCAATTAAAGGTCAAATCTTTTTCAGGTTTTCGTTTTTTCTAGAAATTACCGATTTCGAAAGCAAGAGCAGAGAGAGCAGAGCAAGCAGGTCTTCCAGTTAACCAAATCAGAAGAGGATCTTCTTCAGGATTGTTCTCTGATTTGATGAAGTAGTAGAAAAGCTGCACTTTCTCTTCCTCACCAACACCAATGTAGCTTTTTCATAAGAAATAAAGAAAAGATTTATCAAACTCAGTTGAGTTGTGTTAATGACAATAATGAATATTGGAAAAGCAGAGGAAGAAGAAGAAAAAGAAGAGGAAACAGACCCAGTTTCAAGGTGGAAAGGAAGAGGACCTTCGAAACCAGGAAGATAGCTAATCACAGAGGCTGATTCAACACTATGTTGAGTCAAGAGGAACACTAGTTTTAGTTTTAGTTAGAGAGTTTATGGGAGTGTTGATACAAGGAGACGGTCGGGTCAATGGTACCGACCATATACATGTTAGGAAATTATTAATTTATTATTATAGTTGGATATTATTTGACCATCCAATCCAATCTTCGAAAACTCGTTAGGCGCTAATCGGGCAGTCGATGTGGGCCTAGCACCTGATAACAAAATCGGAGATTAAACGGAGATTAATCGGAGCCTAGTTTTAAGGGGTTTTAATAATATATGCATATATATAATAGTAATGTTACATTAATACCAATAAATGACAATAGCCTGGTGGTTGAATGGACGTAATTGCTTTGAAATGGTGAGTTCTAGACCAAATTTTGTAAAATTTTAGGATTTTTTATTTTAATTTTAATGAAGGGTAGAACGGTCTTTTACATTTTTTTTTTTTTTGTACAGACGAACTATGCAACCCTAAATCTCGATACATATTTTGTTTTTTCACAATATTCATCATTATTACTCATTATACATGTATATTGTACTTATTTTTTGTAGATCTGACATATATCTTTTGATTTCTATCCTTTAAACACATAAAAAAAGTTTTTTTAAAGAATCTAATTTTTGACCCGGATAAGCCAAACTCACGGCGGCTCCTTACCACCGAACGCTTACCCACCGCTTATGCGACCGCGGCGGCCGCGTTTTAAAACATGGACTATATCTCACTCCATAGAAATGAGGGAACGAATTAGGTAAGAGCAATTTAGTATTTTGGTAATTGAAAAAGACTCAATCCCATGCAATGGCTCCATATCCTTATTGGGCTTACATGGAATAGATGTTTTTTTTTTTTTTTATTATCTGAAATATTTTATAATCGTGGTGAAATACAACGTGGAATACAAAGTCAAAACTTATAAATATTAATCCTGGAAATTAAATTGGCGGAAAATCATAAAATCCACGAAAATTAAGCCCAAAAGAGAGAAACTAAGCCAAAAAAAGAAATCAAACTAGAAACAAAGTCGAAACTAAAGATAATAGGAACAAAGCCCAAAAATAAAACAAAAAACAACGAACTATGCTTAATATTTATATGAACAAAACTCACCACACTACGCTCTCTAACTCCTAGATGATCGAAGCTTATCGAAACGGATACGAGTCCAAACCACACGACAAACGGTTCTTCCTATAGGGAAGCAAGTCTACCTCTCGAACCAAGCATTCCTAGGCTTCTAATCCAACAAAAAAGAACTCTGACAAAGTATCAAGCTCTACGCACTTCTTCTGGATGCAGCGATGTTGAAAACTCAACGTTTGAACACCTCGATAAAAACTTTTGAACTGATCAGATCTCGATCAGATCTTAAGTAGAAACAATTAGCCAAACCACCTCGAACCGGCAAACACCGAACTCATACAAGAACGGTAAGCGATCGAAACCGACGAGATAACTGAAAGACCAACATCATAACCAGGGAACCAGAGCAACCAAGGTATGAAACCAAAGACATAACAAGTCGAAACCCCTGCCTCTGACAGAGCTAACAAACCCTACAACACTCAAGAATGAAGCAGATGCAAGAGCGGAAATCACACCCAAGCACAACAAGCAGCAGGAACCAACATCCTGACACACAAACGGAAATGCTCACCCCTAACCAAAACACCGGATAGCCTATCTAATCCGGCGAAATCTCTGAAGACAAGCACAAATCTGAGTAAATCGACAAAGACAGGCGAGAAGGAGAACCAACCGAGTCGGTGAGAGGAGGAACCACAACCGCCGAAAAGAGGAGCCGTTACCATCAGTGAAGACATAGAACCACCTGCAGATAGATCTGTCAATCGAAAGGAGAGGTGTTTGTCACCGCTGCAACGCCATCGTTTTGAAAAGCTCGACACTTCCAAATCCGGCTACCAAACCATCGCCAAGGCTGTTGAGTCACGCCTTCACCACTTTGACTTCCACCGGAAACAAGCTGCAACGTCTAGGAATTAGACCAAAACAAACTTAGATGAAGCTAAAGGAGACGAAAGCATGAAAATGAGGGACCGGCAACTGGTGCTGGAGGAGCCACCGGCCACCGGTCTAAACCAAATCTAGCAGCGGTCATTTCTCAAAGACAAAGAGGAGAGAGAGAAATTAGGTTTTCGTTGGAATAGATGCTATTTCTAATAACTATTGATTTTAATGGTTATTTCATATAGCCGCGGTAAAAAATATACCATTTTTAATAGTTACAAACACACAAAAACAGTAATAACTATACAATGTTTTATATTTTTTGTCGCTATTTTTAATATTTTAATATCACTTACCGTTCGCTTTTTAAGTTAAAAGATTCTTTCTGTTTTGGCTTTTGTGGTCGGATCTACCATCTTCGTTTACCACAAAAGTAATTATTCACGTAGGTAGAGTGAAAGAGAGAGAATATGTGTTTTTCCTTATTATTTTTTCGAATCTATTGGTATGGACTACAATTTTCTTCCATTGATGAACTTAAAAAGTGTTTAACCTACCACCTATTTACAAAAGAATGAAAGAAAAAACAACAAAAATAGTTATAATTATAATTTCCTGGTAACTCTTCTTTTTTTTTTAACCGTAAATATCATATAAAATAAAAGTTTTTGATATCACATAAGCTTTTTTCCCTGTACTTGGTGCCTTGGCAAAAAAAGGTAAAAAACAAGGCAACAAATATTGAAAACATTAAGATCACAAATCAAATAAGCCAAAAAGACATTAAGTCACCAAAATGTCTTATATTTCTCCGTGCGTTGATGGTGTTTCAAATCTCCCTATCGATTTATTTGAATATGATATTCGGAAAGGTCGATTGAGAATTATGCAACCGTAGATTACGTTGCTTCCAGACATGATAGATAGTAGCATGTGCAACCAATCTCCTTAGGTCCAAAGAAGAAGATCCGGCCAAGAGTGGAAGAAGTTGAATGGAAGTCTCAGCCTCTCGTGAACTGATAGCCATATAGCCTTACTGAAATCGCAGCTCAAGAACAAATGCTCTCTGTTTAATCAAAGACAGAGCAAAGGCAGCAAGAGGTTGGGATTTGCATACCCCAAAAAGCTAGTCTTACTCTAGTAGGAAGCCTATTGAGTTGAGTAGTCTGCATCATGAAAGCATGCTTAGGAATAGCCCCTTGAACCAAACTGAGCTGAACCAAACTTTTAAATCTTCCATTGGCCTTAACACATTCCAAGTTAATCTAGAAGAGAACTTTCGACAGTTTGTTCCCTCCACAAACCAGAAAATCTTGTCATCAGAAACTGCAATACAAGATGATTGAAATTGTGGTGAGATGAATGTGGAGATTCAAGGCTGCCTCAGATCTCGGACCCGCCAATCTCCAACCATTTACATCACAAGCATCGGCAACCTTTGCATCAATGGCAACCTCAGATCACACGGACCATTTTGTCCTAGAATTTTTAAAAGATGACCTAAAGGAGTCCAATTGTCAAACCAAAAACTGGTTTTTAGGCCGTTTCCCACCGTGAACTTGACAAATCTTTCCGCCAAATGTCTGAGGTTGAGGATTTTCTTCCAAATCCAAGAATCGCTTGATTGCTCTTCTAACTTCCAGAAACTAGCAGACCTTAGATGGTGATATTTTTGCCATGCAACCCATAAGGAGCCACTATGCGAGAACAATAACCAAATAAATCTCAAGCATAACATTTTATTCCATTCCAAAAAAAGATTTAGGCCAAGGCCTCCTTCCTGCTTAGGTAAGCAAATGAATGTTGCCCACGAGACTTTGTTCAAATGCCCATGTATCAATTGCACCAGACCACAAAAATCTTGAACAAAGAGATTCGATCTGAGTAATGCACAATTTTGGCAGCATGAAAGTGGTGATCCAGAAGTTAACTACTCTGGAAATCACAGAGGATATTAGCTGGAACCACCCCGCAAAAGATAGAGACCTCACTGACCATGACCTAAACCTTCCTGATATTGTTTCAATAAGAGGAGAAAATTCAGCTATACGCAGTTTTCGGTGCATGAGAGGTAGTCCCAAATACCGGATTGGGAAAGAACCAACCGGAAAACCATAACTAGCAATAGCACTTGTTTCTCTCTAGTTCAAACCCCCGTGGAACAGCTGTGTTTTGTCTATGTTCATTTGTATCCCTGACCAGTCCGCAAAATCATCCAGTGTTTCAGTTATGCCATGAGCATCACGTCATCAGCAAACATTAGGTGAGAGGTACCAAGTTCTGATGTATTAGGATGGTACCGGATATATCCTGACTGAAACTTGGATTTGAGTAGGTTTGAGAAAACTTCCATGGTAAGAACAAAGAGATAAAGAGATAATAAATCCCCTTGACGTAATCCCTTGGTGCTTTTGAAAAACCCTCCTGGTTGACCATTAACCGAGATAGAGAACGTTAGAGTTGATATGCATTGTGAAATCTAGTTTACAAACTTCATAGGAATATTTAAAGCACTCAGCGAAGCTAGAACAAAATTCCATCGTATAGAGTGGAAGGCCTTCCGTAATCCACATACAATTTTTTTGGAATTTGTAACTTAATGACATAAAATGAAAATTATGTGTCTAGTTTGGAATTTTTTTTTTTATAACCTTGATATATTTTAAAATCAAGAATATATTAAAATGTATGATTCATTTAATGTTTTTAGAACAAGAAAATAATTTAATAATATAACAAAAGCATACAAAAAAAATGAAAATGCTGAGACAAAATTATATGTTATTCGGGCCAAGCCGACACACAAGACGTAATCAAATGCAAATTTTTCATGTCCAAAGTAACTATAATATTAATAAAAATAAATAAAAACTAGTTTTCGTCATCAGAATTATCGAATGTGATCTTCTTAGCTTTTGGAGCATCAGTTGCTATTTCTTTGAAATGAGCTCCGTACAGTTTCGATTCCTGCAAATTTGTATCAAACAAAATACACATCATTCATCACTCCAAAAGAAGAAGAAGAAGAAGCAAAATTTGTGTGGAGAATCAAGAATGTGATCGAAGAACACAAACTTTTTTCTTTACATGAGTGCCAAACTTCAAAAGATCAGCCGGCACGACTTGTCCAGCTTCCCTGAGAACATTCACAAGTTCTCCGGCAAGACCCTGAAAGAGAGAAAGAGACGCGAAAAAACTCGGTGAAAAGAAGCTCCTCGAAGAATCTATGGGAGATTGTTTTCAGATTTTAAACGCATTTTACCTTGTTCTGTTGCGTGAAGAACGTGTGTGCAACACCCTTTTTACCCGCTCTTCCCGTCCTCCCGATTCTGTGTACATAATCCTCTGTTGTTAAAGGGAAACTGTAGTTTATCACAACTTCCACGTCGGGGATATCAAGCCCTCTTGCTGCTACATCAGTAGCCACCTGCAATTTATAAACGGTGTCAATGCTCTGTTTCAGAACCAGCCAAGTTCCATGGAGTTGTGGAATACTAAGAATACGTACCAGCAACGGGCAGGATCCTTCTTTGAACAATGATAAAGACCTCGTACGTTCGCTCTGTGCTTTGTTTCCGTGGATAGATACAGCTTTCCAACCTCTAAATAGTTATGTAAATATTAGAATCAATGCAAATCATGAGCAAGATCATCAAAGATCTTTGCTTTTTTGTTTTCTTGATGTGATTCGGGTAAAAAAGATCAAACCTTGTCTGAAGAAAACCCTCGAGGCGTTCAGCTTCTACCTTGTATAAGGCAAATACCAAAATCCTGTTCCTGTAAATACCAAAACACTTGGTATGAGTGTATGCTGAAAAGGAAAAGATCTGGTAACGAGTTGGGTAATCGAGTGGCAGATTTACTAACCAAAACAAAGAGACGCTGATCACGAGCACGATCGTCCAATACCTAACCAAAACAAAGAGCTTTTGAGTTGTGACTAAAGGACGAAAAACACTAAACTTCTCTGGGAAATATCAGACAAGCCTACGATGATTTGCATAACAACAATGTAGCTTTCATAATAAAGATACAAACGTTTAAACACATTTGGGTTTGTGTTATTTGATAGTAGAAGAAACAGAAGAAGAAGAAGAGGAAACAGACCCAGTTTCAAGGTGGAAAAAAAGGGGACCTTCAAAACCAAGAAGATAGCTAATCACAGAGGCTGATTCAACACTATGTTGAGTCAAGAGGAACACTTGAAGCAGAAGAAGCAACTTCTTCAGTTTCCATGCTTTACACATTCTTGATTATAACTCTTTTAAGGACTTGATTTCCTTTCTGGCAACAAAACATACATAAAAAGGATGGTTCTTTGAGAAAGGACAAAATAACCGAACTGATCATTGATCAAACGTTTAAACGCTATTCTCTTTATAGCGTTTCTTCTTCTTTTTCTATTTCTGCTTTGATTAAACCTATCGCTAGCTCTCTTTCTCTCAAAGAACCACACAGAATAAGCGCTGTAGAAAAATAAGATGGAGACTGTCTTCAATGAATCACCTACCAAAATACAGGAGACTTCCCTTTTATCCATTAACTAGTATTAAGGCCCGTGCGTATGCACGGACATAGGTTAAATTTGATTTCAAAATTACAATAACCTACTCAAAATTGTTGGATAATTTGGAGTTTAATTAGCAAACGTTAAAAGTGAAAATTGTTTTTGCCATAACTTCAAAGTAAGTATCGATAAGTTCAAAACTTATTTTGCCAACACTTTTGCCACGTGTAATTGGTTTATATAGTAATATATGTAAATAAAATATCATTGAAAGAAAAAGAAGCATTTTAGACAAAAAAAAATAAAAAAACAAAAAAAAGAAAGAGAAGCTATAGCGATATCGAGGATGGCATGATTAGGTCGAAGTTGATTTCGTGGTCGCGATTTCCTGATTGAGGAGAGGAAGCCATGGCTGAGGCCTAAAGAGAAAGAGCAGAGTTTGTCTGTGCAGAAGACCACCGGGAAGGAGAGTTACCAGAGCACGATGACTGCTCACCAACGTCGGAGCCGTCGAGAGAAAAAGAGATTTGGGTATTAGGTTTCACCTTCGAGATAGATAATATGTGAGCACTTCGCTTTCAATGTCAGAGATCAATTTGTCATGGGTAATATCTCTTTTTAACTCCTATATAATTTTTCTGGATCAATTTGGTAGTTGTGATTAATAATTTGCTTTCCAGTTTCGTAGGTAGAAAATTGCTCAGCATTTTCTAGATTGCCTTGGCATTTGATTTAGATGAGCTAATGATAAAGTAATCAAGGTAAATTTAGCTGTAGTTTGTAAAATTTTGATTCGTTATCGATGTTGTGAATTATAGTATAGGGATAAGTATCAATATGCTATAAGATAAACCATCATCCATCTTAACCCATAATATTAAAAATGAAACCTCCTAAAACTTAAAATGATTAAATCTCAAACAATGAACTGGAATGTAGTGGAAATGCTGAATACAATGTTGGATATGAAAGAAATGCTTAACAAATACGACAACTGGGTAAAAAAAATGAGAATAGCGTTTAAGTTAACACCTCCGGTGACATTTTATGATCGTCTTTGTGATAAAACCTTGACTTTTTCATATGAACATAATTGGTTCTCCGTAATCTTCAGAGTTTGGTTGTACTTTTGCTACTTCCACGGAAAGGTTGTTGAATCACCAAATCCATATGCTTTTAACTTGCACATAATTACAATGAAACGATTAGCATGACAAGAAGGTAAAATTTCATATGATAAAGTATAAAATAATTATGTGGGTTCTAAACTTGAAACACAATTCACAAACATACCTCATAGGTTTTGGAATATTTCTTTGAAAACCACATTTGTAGTTTTCTTCGCTCTGTTACCATTCTCATCTATGATTACGATCTTTAGGCCTCTTTTGCTTTTAACTCTTGACACCGCAACGTATAACTGGCTTTTGAAATCCCCAGACACGGATGATGCGAACCTTGATTTTTCAGACTGTACTCTCGTCGGTTAGTTCTGAAATTGATGAAAACTCCAGCATTTTGAGATATGAAATTTGAATAAACAGAGAGAAAGAAAAAAAATAATGGTGGTGTTTCTTTTCTCAAACGAGATGCAGGGTGTGATTGGCTTTGTGGCTGTTAAGGCTGTAGGGTATTTAACAGTCCTCACAGCTTTTTTTAATCCAATCAGACATTTGCTTTATTTTTCTATTTTAAAGTCTTCAAAGTGACTTCTTTTTTTTTTCTTCTTTCCTTTGTTTTTTCTAAAACGTAAATAGAGAGACTTTAAAAATAAAAAAAATTTAAAAACTTTGTTTATTTTCTTCCCCTAAGATGATTAAAATCTATATATAAATCTATGTACAAAGAAATTTTAATTGATTAATTATTAATTTTGTTTTCTCTTTCTTTTAAGATCCATTTTGTTGGTATGTCAATTAATTAATTAATTAATCATTTTTATTCTTTAAACCAATTATATTTCTCCAAAATTATTTTGTTACTGTTATTTTCTATTTTATAGGGATAAATATTTACTCTGAACAAAAGTAAACATTCAAAGTAATCTTTAGTCAATAGTTGAACGGTTAAACTCTCAATTATTGAAAACAATTTTTTAAGAAAGATTCGAACACTATTTTTATAATATCACTAAAAATTATAAATACAATGATAAACATAAGAAATATTACTCAAGCAAAAGTTTTACTATTTTTTTATGTTTTTTTCACTTTTTATGTAAATAATTATATTTCTTATTTTGTATTATATTGTATTAAAAGAATTTGTTCTTACAGAAAATGGCATCGTCTTCATCTTCTCGTAAAGTAATCTAAGAACAAATATAACATTTATTAAAAATATTTATTTATTATGTTATACTAATATATGTGTTTTTATATCAATAGAAAAAAATCACATGGACCGATAATAACACTCATACCTTACTTGAAATTTTCATAATTTACATTTTTAATATAAAATTATAATATTTAAAATAACAGCAACAGTTTCTACAGTTTTTATTACCAATCAGACTTTGTTATTATTTAAAAGTAACAACCACAGTTTTTACAGTCATTTTTTTTACAGCCAAAAGCCTAGAGCAACAGTCTACAGTCACAGTCCTTACCAATCGGCCCCGCAACATATTTGATTTAAAACGATGAAGAGAGGGTAGAATGAATTATGGTGGAGTTGTGGGAGAGAGAAGAAGTGGATCGTGAGGATAGTGGGGAAAGGTTTTATTTATTTATTTAGACCTAAGAAAACGATGAAGAGAGGTTAAAATAAAAATAAAAATATATATTTTGGATATTTTTATTATTAATTAATTGATTAATTGAAAGGGAATAATTGAAAATTGAAAAATGCAGAAAATTGAGAAAATTTGTGATAAAGACACGTATAAAAATTGATGAAGTGTAAAAATGAGAGTAAATTAAGGAATCTCTCTCTAACTTGTCTTTTATATGTATAGGAATCTTGAGACACTCTAATCCAGCTAAAGTCTTTACTTAGACTTTAGCCAATTTCAGCTTCAGTTTCCCTCCAATTCCACTTCTCTCTTCAAGCCCCATCTCATGTTGAATCAAAATCCAACATTGTTGCATCAGAATCTGATCCAAGAGGAGTACTTAATTACGCTAACAATATAATAATATTTTCTCTGAAATAAGTATGTATGTTTTACAACAATAGTACTTCATGAAGAGATCGCGAAGGCGAATCCGTTGGTTAAAGTAGCAAAGCTTCAGAAGATTTGATCGGAGCTCCGACAACAAGTCGAATCTCAGATCTGAGATGAACGGAGGAAAAGAAGATTTTTTTTTTATTATTTTATTTTATTTACTTAGTTGTAAAAAATAATAAAAAATATTTTATTAATAAAAAATTTCTTTGTTTCTTTTTCTTTTTCGTTTTTTTTTCTGATTTATTTAAGAATTATAAATAATATATAGAATTATTATTTTTAATTAAAAATTAAATTAAAATCTACGTCATCAATTTTAAACGAAAAATAAACAGTGCCGTTAAATATTATGACGACGCATACTCGAAAACCACGTTGTTGGTTTATAGTGTGAATAATGCCATGTTGGAGGTTGAAAACTTGGAAGTTTAAAGTGTCAGTCTTGCCACCTTGGAGGTTTTTTATGCGATTTTCCCCTAAAATATCCTCTAACTAACATCTACGCAATTTCAAAGAGCCATCGTTTCAGAGAAAGAGTAGTTATAGTGGGTTTTGGATCTGATCAACATCGGTGGAGATTGCTTTTCCCTCACCATCGTCGAATAAGTGCATGTGATGACCGCTTAACAAATATTTCCATGAAATTAAGCGAGGATTCATGTAATTGAGACTTCTAGAAGAAGGAGAAGAAATTCAAAATCTGGAGAGATCATGAAGTAAATTCGAAGAATTCGTTGAAACTGACTGTGAAACGGATGAGTAACATGAAGAAGAAGGAAAAAGGAGAAGAGGTATCGTTTGCTTGTGTAAATACAGAGCAATCTCCGATAACCGCCGATGAAGCTTCCGAAGATGGTCAGATCCGTTCTCTTTTCCTTCTATTCAACCGCGATCTCCTATTCGATCACGAAAACGACGAAGACCGCCAACCACAATCAGGCTCTACGACTGCGTCTAAGAAACTTTTTTATGGAGGATCATCCTCGCGATGGCGATGTAGCGACGGTAGATTCGCTGATGGCAAATCAGGAATCGTCCGTTCTCCTAAAAATATTGAGATGCTTCGAGCTGTTTTTGGTAAATTCATAATCGTTTTGTAGAAATATATAACGATCCACGTGTTGATGCTTTTATGGTCAGAATAGACAATCTCCTTATTAATATGGATACATATAAAACTTGCTGCGATTTGAATCAAAAACACTTGCCTATATGCGATCGTGGACATGTAGCATGGACATTATTTTTTGGACAATATCTCGTGGATAAATAATCATGGATACGTTCTTGTCCGAGGTTATCGATTAAAAAAGCAAGATTCACACAGAACATTGTGAGTGGTGATCGATAAAAATTAATAAAGCTAAACTAAAGACAGTGAGGAAGATGTTAAAGTAGTTGACAAGCCTTGTTTGCCCTATTCATATATACATATCACTATTAGTTATTTTTTTGATCGTATCCATGATAATATGACCACGCAAGCATGTCCACGAGACAATGTCCATTGCTTATTGTTCATAGAATGCTCCTACTTTCATCTCATTTTATATTATAAGATCAACATATATGAATCCAAATTCCACAAAAATAATTAATTTCTATAGAATAAATCCTTAATTCCAGCCACGGCCAATCGGTGATGATGGATCATCTTCTTCCCCTAAAGCCCTAACATAGACCAAGCAATGTTCCTCCAATCTTTGAACAAACTCTGGATGTTTTGTGGCAGGAAGATGGGTTTCAAGTTGTTATGTTAAGACATGGATTATCCAAAATAAAATAAAAAGAAGGAGTGGATCATTGTTTTCCACAAATCCATATCCATTCAATGCATTTCATATAGACAAATCGCTCAAATAGACAGCTATTGGAAAAAAAAAGATAAGGCTTTGAAAGAGAAATCTGAAGAAAAAGGTAAAACATGAAGCAAAAGGTGAAGAATGTGAGTTGCACAAATACATTATTTTGTGGACAAGTCTGCGTGGACAATTCGTCCCATCAAATGAAGAGTCACATGAAGAAGGACATTGTTCTGGGACAGAGAAGCGCAATTTTCAGACAAGAATCTAGTTTGTTAAGTCTCTTCAAAACCGAGCAGCAACAAGAACTCGAATTTGGAGATACCAACTCGCTTTTCCATCATGATTTGGTGAGTTGAAAGGATAAAAAAAAATCCATCGGTTCTTCATGATAATTTGATGTAAAATATGTTTTGTTGGCTTGATGGGTGAATGTAGTTAAGTGATAGACTTGAGTTTTCTTTCCAGGAATCTCGATTGGTTGGTTGGTTTGGTTGATTTGATATGTAAATTACAAATTTTTGTTGATTGTTAGCTCCTGGCTTGCTCGGTTTATGAGAAATATGGATGAAACATATCCATAATTGCAATCTTTTTACCATTTTAATATCTTTTGTGATGGTATTACGCTCAGTGGTAATGAACATGAGAAATTTCAGGTCTTGTTCTTAGAAGAAAAGATATTTCATATAATGTAACCACATAATTGGAATAATGTTTTTTCATATCTGAGTATTCTTTTTGATTTGGTTGTAGAAGTTGTTTATTAGAGTACGGAAGAAGGAGAGAAGTTCTTCGAAAGCATCATGGAGAATCAAAGAAGCGAATCCATCTACACCGAATTCATCCATGTGGATAGAGTATCATGGACAGATAATAATGGACATGGTTTTAACATTTAAAAAAGAGTTGATCACAACCTAGAGACTTTCATAAGCAAGCGATCTTCTCAACCTTTATCTAATTGTACGGATCTCTCATAAGCAAGAACACAACAAAACACCCATCCAAAATTGATCACATCCTAAAGAATTTCAAACACAATGTCAACAAAAACTATGATTTCTAGAAGGTTTAAAGACGTTGCAATGGCACCCACGGTCTAACTAGCTAATAAACTTTAGCCTTTAACCTGTATAATTACAGTTTGTATCAATAACTAGCTTATAAAAAAAGAAAACATAGTCTAATAAATCTCATTATACTGGAATATAATCACAAATTTAGGGTTTAAGGCATGGACAAGTTTCCATAGACGAGGATTAGTGGACATGTTTACGTGGACATGTTTATGTGTACAAGTATGTTGTCCACAGAAAATTATCAATGCCCTAAACCCCAAACCCCAAAACAATGAACAATGTCCAAGCAACCTTGTCCACGTTTATATTGTCCACACCGTATTGCAACCCGAATTTCAAAACCCAGTTCTTGGATCGTAAATATGAATAAGCTTTGAAAGATATTGAAAAGTTTGGTCTTTTTGATTTCATGTAGAGCCATGTGTCTACTTCGTTATCCAAGCAACGACCTTGAAGGGAGATTTTGATGCATTTGAGATTGTGGACCAAATAGAAAGCTTCTTTAAAGGATAACTGGATCCATTTCTTGACTTTCTCTGCGGATAGTACGAGTCTGTCAAAACAACATCGGTCGAGAAGCTCAGCTTGCTCTGGTTCAACCGCTAGAAGCTTGTTGCAACTCGAGAGGGGTCCCATTAACTCTGTTTTGGCTAGAGAGAGAGAGCTGGAGCTCTGAGATTAATCTTGAAATAGGTTCTGCAATAGCTTTTGCTTTAGCACCTTTCCATTTCCATCTCGGCGCCATGGATTTGGATGCGTATATCACTAAAGATCAAACCTTTTGAACATAAATATAAACAAACCATACAATGTTGAACAAAAGATAAAGTATATGCTTCTGCTAAGTTTATGAGCAACTACAACTCTTATAGTCTAGAAACTAAGACATGCAATGGTTAGTATTTGTGGTATTCTTCAAAAACCAAGTCGAAATTGAATCAAACAAAACCAATAATATTTGTGTTGTTATTGAGTATTTGGTACTGTTTCTTCACTGATCGAGACACAAGAGACAGAGAGAGATAGAGAGAGAAGTCAAATACCGATGAATCGTGGTCTCGTGTGTTGTCGGAAACACCAGAATCAGATCTCTAGTCAGAATTGATCTCCATATCCTTTTTCTTATCTTCTCCTCCAAAATAAGTAGATGGATTAAAAATACTAATTTTGTCGTTTTCTGTGTGAGATTTGCTGAAAATTTTGATTGAATTTTCATGAAGTAGAACATGAAAGAAGAAAAAAGAAAGGAACAAACGAAGGAGGAGAAAAAAATAGAATTGTGTGGCTGGAAACAAAAGAGAGAAAGAGAGGATGAAGACGCAATTTATTCGGTGAAGGGTAATTTGGTCATAAAAGATCAGAATTCCTCGAGAAAGTGTCTCAATAGCAAAGAGTGTCTATAAAGGATAATATTTTTCAGAAAGTGTTGAAAGTGTTATCAACTCTATAAGTTATAACCCTCTGAAATTGGGGTTGATGTTGTGGAAATTGTAAGTTGGAAGCTTCAAAGAAGCTTTACTCACAAAGATTCTATTGAGAGATCGAGAGATCGAAATCGACCGAGATCGGTCAAGATGACGAACCAAAATTATGGAAATATCAAGAAAGTTCTAGAAGATTGTGGATATCTAAATTTAGGAAATTTACCTCTTATTTTGAATATATTATTTACATTTATGTTTATCTTAATTTAGGGAATCATGTCTAAGTTTATTCTCTATATAAACCAATGTAATTTGTACAATTATTTTTATGAGAGTCTATTTTAAATTTTTGCTGGGTTTTATCTTCTGGGCAAAAAAAAAAAAAATCCTATGATTCTGTATGGATTTTATCTTCATCTTTCTTTTGACCTATCTCCAACGTATGTCTTTGACGTTTTTGAGACTTCTTATTATCTCAATTATGAGTAGCAAGACTCCTAAATCCACCGATTCTCTCTTATGTTACCATAGAAAAAAAAAGAAAAAAAACAAAGTAGTGTTTATTTTTTCCACACCTTTTTATTTAGTACTTTGGATAATTCATTTCAACGTATTTCTAATATTTTTTAGAAGTATTTTGAAATAAATAGTTCTAAGGACAACATTTTATATCATTTTATGAAGTCTGCAATCCTCCGCCGGAGATGATAACGTCGTCATCGGTAAAATCTTAACATCAACTAATCGTTTAATGTATCATTTGAACCAAAGAGATAAATATAAATAAGTCCTTAGAACTATTTATTTCCAAATACTTCTAAAAAATATTAGAAGTCTTGCTACTCATAATTGTGTCATAAGACATGCTATCCAATTGCTTGTAGCAATGTGTTTGCTGTACGCATTTTGATTTTGTAGTTCTGTCAAGGCAACGTACGTAGGATCACTCCTCTATACACATGTTTTTGAAAAAAAAACTTTTAAGTCGGTTTTGATTTTTTACATGATATGGAAGGAGCTAGATTGAGGTAGATCAGCAAAAACGTCATAATGACGTAATCATGTGGTGTGATGAAAAAAGACGAAAAACAAAAAATAGAGAGAATGAAGACGTACGTTGGAAATTGTACAGTGAGGGTTTTAAAAGCAAAGAAAAAGGCTGAGCGAAAGAGACTGTCACGGAGACAAACCCCACACGGCCTCTCTCATGGCCTTCCATCATCCCATAAACTATTTCGTTATTATTATTATATTTTTTTTAAAAATCGTGGACTTTTAGTCTTTGATCTATAAATATTTTTAGACCGAAATCAAAGCTGATAATTCTTTTTTTCCTTTTCCATATGGATTTAGCGAATAACGTGTAACAAACACAAATATCATGCATTATGATTAGAGTATTAAAATTTACATTCTTGAAGATCTATTCAAAAGATTTACAAAACTTTTGTATCTTCCTTTGTCTTTCAAAAATCTTTATCTCTTTGCTTAAAGTTCTGAAACACAGTAACAAACATTGTAAAAAGTTTTTTTTTGGTTGCAATAAAGTTTTACATTACGAAAAAAAAAAAAAAAACATTTGAGACATTTGTTTGCGTCAAGTTAGGACCAATAATGTTAGAGTTTATTTCTTGGCGATGCGGAAAATATCCTATTTCTATACATATCCACCTCTAAACCATAAATTTTAAATCTTTAACCCTAACACTTAGTTTTAACCCTAATACAAATTTATAAAATTCCATTAAATTGTTTGAGTTTGTAACATTTTTTTGTAATAGAATTACATAAAGTTCTATTCTTATGCTTTACTTTCATATATACTTCAACATTACAAATATAATTATTTAATAAGTATATAAAATATAATTCTACATTGGAAACAAAAATATAGTGTAACATTCTAGAATTTGTATTGATATAATATTAATTCTACGTTTTAATAGCCAATGAAGCGTTGAATCATTTGTGTTCATTTAAAAAAAATTCAAATCATTAACTTTTTATATAAATGGTGAAATGATTCAATATAAACAAATATGGGAGTAAAACCTCATCACTTTTATCAGAAAAATAATGAAGTTTTATTCCCAGATTTGATTTTTTTGTTTCTTATTACAATTAATGAAAATTCGATTACAGTAATAACATCGTTGTAATATTTTACAAAAGTAAATATTAATTTAGTTCATATTTTTGTGAACATGCATAAGAGAGTGATGCATTAGCAAATCACTATTTAGCGGATTTGAGCATGAGGAACTTTGACAAAAAAAAAACTTCGAAAATATGTTGTGATTAGTCTCTTCTTTAGGTAACATATTAGTACACATCACATTTTATAAAATTAAAATAGAAAGATTATAATGTAATTAAGCAAAATGATTTGTTTGTTTTTTGAGAGTCCAACAAGAGAAGGGATCTGACAAATTGATGACAGTAAAAACATAAAAGTGTTTAGGAAAAAAATAGAATAGACATTTTTTCCACACCTTTTTATTTAGTACTTTGGATAATTCATTTCAACGTATTTCTAATATTTTTTAGAAGTATTTGGAAATAAATAGTTCTAAGGACTTATTTATATTTATCTCTTTGGTTCAAATGATACATTAAACGATTAGTTGATGCTAATACAATGTTTTTTGAAACATTTTATACATCTTCTCTAACCCACAAGCCATCAAGAAAAGAGAGTGTTTTGTTGGATTCCTAAATTTTAATTGTTTATTTTTTTATTAATTTTTTAAATATGAAGGCTAAGCCACGTATCAATATATGATTGGTTAAAAATTATGTTTTATAGTATAAAGAATTATCTTATTTTAAAAAATACAAGTGTTCAATTAAATAAACGAAAGCTAACTGTATCTTTAATGGTGCTAACTGTTTTATTAAATTTGATGGCGGCGTAAATTCGAGATCTATTTTAAGAGTTTTTCTTCATATATAAAAAGTGTGTTATTATTTAAAAGTGTGTGTTTGTGTAACAAATCGTGTACAAAGTGTGTCCCGTGTAATTATTCCTTGAAACAATGGATTTATAAAAATAGAATATAGAAGAAAACTAAGAATGTGATTCCATTTTAAAAGGTGATTTTCCAGATTTTGAACCTGAGATCAACCTTACAATTTACCACATAAGTAGTAGCCGTTGTTGCCTTCTTCCCGTCGGAGCCGCCGTTTAGGGGTTTTACTTTCACCTTCGCATTAAGAACAATCTTAATCGGCACTCTTGTCTTTGCCTTTAGATCTAAGCAGTTTTTCTTATTGTGATCAAACGAAGAGATCATCTCCGGCGGAGGATTGCAGACTGTGATGTCGGTGTCGTCGTAGATGAAATCAAATAGAGATGATTTGGTGTGATGATTTGAGAAAGAAGAGAAACAAAATTGATGTTGGACTTTTTTTGCTGGTATAGTAAATCAAGCGTTGGACTTTTTTATCTATATTTCTTATAGATTTATTTTTTTATCTATATTTCCCATTTTTGTGTCTTAAAGAGTTGATTGTTTGTAGGAAACTGTCTTTAAATGTAAATAACTCAAAAAGTAAAACAATTTATATATCATATTTAACGTTAGATTTGTAGTTAATATCTATTTTAAAATTTTAATTGCTCACACAAAATTTTAAAATTAAAATAAACGATGTATTTATTTTAAATGGGTCTAATTATATCAATTTACTTCTTTTTTTTTTTGAGAAAATGTTTTCAATTTAAATGCAAAGGTACAATTTATTTTACTGGATGAAGCCCGAGACAAAGG
This sequence comes from Pseudoturritis turrita, assembly GCA_900406555.1. Classification (NCBI taxonomy): domain Eukaryota; kingdom Viridiplantae; phylum Streptophyta; class Magnoliopsida; order Brassicales; family Brassicaceae; genus Pseudoturritis; species Pseudoturritis turrita. Next base: position 136,371 of record OVBL01000058.1, read on the forward strand.
CGCTATCAGAGACAAACTCAAGGAACCGGAAGAGCAACCGAGGTGGAAAAGGGATCGCTACTCAAAACGGTGGCCCGAAGACAATCGAAAGCCGAGAGCGAGCTATGGTAAGATTTATTAATTTCATATAAGTGTTATTTCTAATATTTATCACTTAAATACCACTAACATATGTTTTGTCTTTTGCAGACAATCGCTAATGATGGTGTGCCACCGCATTATGGGGTCTTGCTGAGAGACACGCACACTAATCGAAAGACCATGGTTGTTCAAGATCAGTTGGCTGCAGAGACCCTCGACGCGATTGAGGAAGAGCGCCAGACCCAGCTGACTCAGCTCTCTCAAGCTGGATCAAACGCGGAAGACTTACCCCGCGAAGAGATGAACCGTATCGTAATGAGCGTAAGTATTCAATTTATTTAGTTTTTTTCTCTTAAATTTCTAAGTTTTGCAAAACTAATTCTTTTTTCTCTTTTTGTAGCATGTTCCAACAAAAAAAGGGCGTAAGTTTGGGGTTGGTCGACTTCCGGATCGAGACCAAGCGACGTCTTCTTCTAGCAGTTACAGCTCTATGCATCTTGTGGATGAAATCGAAAGGTTGACCGAGCGACTCAACGAGGAGCGGGCAGAGCGAGAAAGGAAGGATAAGGAAAATGAAGAAACCCGAGCATGTTTCGAGAGGATGAAGGCGTTTCTCGAGTCAACTTTCCCGGGACACAAGTTTTAGACATGATATTATTTTAAATTCGCTTTATGTTTTTATAATTTCAAAACTAAATTTTATTACTTTTTTAAGACAAATTTAATTTTAATTTTAATGGTATTATTATAATTAAATTTCAATTAAATTTTATTTTTATTTTTGATTTCAAAAATATATTTAAATTATTATTTTTCAATTTAATTAATATATATTTTTTCGAAACCGTCGGTAATCCGTCGGTTTTTGATCCGTCGGATAACCGTCGGATTTATTTTCCGACCGATAAGGTCGTCGGATAACCGTCGAAAAATTCGACCAAAATTGTTGTCGGTTTTCCGTCGGAATTTCCGACGCAAATAGTTGTCGGTATTTCGTCGGAATTTCCGACGCAAATAGTTGTCGGTATTTCGTCGGACTTTCCGACGGATGTAAAGCCTCGGTTTTCCATCGGTTTTTTCGACGGAACTAAAACCTCGGTAATCCGTCGGAAATTCCGACGGATTACCGACGGATTTTTTTTTTCCGACCACACGGATCCGACGGATTTTCGCGTTAATTTTCCGTCGGAATTTGCTCTTTCCAACGGATATCCGACGGTTTTGCCCGTCGGATCCGTCTTGTTTTCTTGTAGTGAATGATATAATTATGAGATCATATAGTTTGAGAGAGTTTTTATGATAAAACGTAAAGATTACAACAAAGTAGACTCTTAAGAAAATTAGGTAAAAATATATTAAGGATATGAAATAGACCCTACACTCCTATTAACACAAACCACAATATCAAACCGGTGAAGACTGAGGTAAACCGCCGGCGGTCCTGTTTGCCTCCGAGTAGATGAGCTTGATCTCGTTGAACGTGTCGTAAGCTACGAGGGAGAGCCAGAGAAACCAAAGAAGAAGAAGGACGAAAGCAAACGTCACGCAAAAGACAGAGACGAGCACGAGAGCAGCTAGAACGCCGAACAGATGGCTAGTATGTCCGACGAGTCTCGGGACTATTCTAGGTCGTAGCCGGACGAGCATTGCTTCGCGGACGCGAAGGACCGCGTAGAAAAAAACGAAGACACAGAAACAAAGGAATGCTGCTTTATGTGTTTCGAAAACAGAGGAGTTTTGCTGGTTTGTGAGCTGAAGTAATCCTATAATTCCGGTGTTGACCATAACGACGACTTTGTGGACTGCGGCGGAGTATGCGGTGAACTTCTCCGTTTCATCGCTGGAGATTGGGAGTGTTTGGTTTACGGCGGGTACAGACTCCATTGTTTAGATATTCTGTGTTTTATTCTTTGTTTTGTTGATCTTTTATCTCTATGGAGTGAGGGTGAGGGTTTCTCAATATATGGAGAGAGTGTGAGGGTTTATTGAGGGTGAGGGATATGTGTGAAAATGGGCATTGGCTTTTTTGAGGAAAACATCAAATCAAAGTATGACTATGGAGGGAGAATGAATAATATTATATATATGTGAAAATTCCTCGTAAAACATTGGTTTTCTCTCCCTCTCTCTTTTCTTGATGGTTGTGAGTTTGTATGTGTAGAGAGAGAGAGGAGAGAGAGAGAGAGATAAAAAGAATGTTTTAGGTTTTATAAAGAGAAACAGTACGTAGCATGCCATTGACGACGGAAGCAGTTTTATAAAGAGAGACAGTAGTAACATCAAATCAAAGTATGACTATGGAGGGAGAATTAATAATATTATATATATGTGAAAATTCCTCGTAAAACAGTTCGCAAATAACTTTTAAGTTTTAAGTTTCCAATCACACACCCATATAGTATTAATTAACATCTCTCGTTATATACTGAAAAACTTTTTCAGATTGTATATCTGGATTTGGATTCACTTTGAAATCCACATACAGGTACATATATATATATATATATATATATATATATATATATAATAAAACAAATAAAAAATAAAAGATCAAACTTAAATTGATTGCAAACTTCTCAGTTTTAAATCTTTGACAAAAAAATCAAAAAGAGAAACCAGATCTCAAATTTCAAGAAATCAAAACCTGAGAAATGAAATCAAGAAATCAAGATCGTATTTTTTTTTTAATCTAAATTTGAAAAAATCACCAATATATATGAGAATCAATTCATATTATTTATTTTTTTAAATCACCAATATATATATCTTTGTTTTTATGAAACCATTGTTTTAAGTAATTTTGTATTTTGAGTTATTATATTTTTTATATTCTATAACTTGTTTTTTTAAGTAAATAATTAAAATTACTCAAAAAATTGTAGGACAGCCACAAAAGTCTAATTTGTTCTTCTTTTATAATTTATATATTAAGAATATTAGAAAATGTAATTTAAATGTAATCTGTGTATCCAACTTTTAAGTTTCCAATCACACACCCATATAGTATTAATTAACATCTCTCGTTATATACTGAAAACTTTTTCAGATTGTATATCTGGATTTGGATTCACTTTGAAATCCACATACAGGTACATATATATATATATATATATATATATATATATATATATATATATAATAAAACAAATAAAAAATAAAAGATCAAACTTAAATTGATTGCAAACTTCTCAGTTTTAAATCTTTGACAAAAAAATCAAAAAGAGAAACCAGATCTCAAATTTCAAGAAATCAAAACCTGAGAAATGAAATCAAGAAATCAAGATCGTATTTTTTTTTTAATCTAAATTTGAAAAAATCACCAATATATATGAGAATCAATTCATATTATTTATTTTTTTAAATCACCAATATATATATCTTTGTTTTTATGAAACCATTGTTTTAAGTAATTTTGTATTTTGAGTTATTATATTTTTTATATTCTATAACTTGTTTTTTTAAGTAAATAATTAAAATTACTCAAAAAATTGTAGGACAGCCACAAAAGTCTAATTTGTTCTTCTTTTATAATTTATATATTAAGAATATTAGAAAATGTAATTTAAATGTAATCTGTGTATCCAACTTTTAAGTTTCCAATCACACACCCATATAGTATTAATTAACATCTCTCGTTATATACTGAAAAACTTTTTCAGATTGTATATCTGGATTTGGATTCACTTTGAAATCCACATACAGGTACATATATATATATATATATATATATATATATAATAAAACAAATAAAAAATAAAAGATCAAACGTAAATTGATTGCAAACTTCTCAGTTTTAAATCTTTGACAAAAAAATCAAAAAGAGAAACCAGATCTCAAATTTCAAGAAATCAAAACCTGAGAAATGAAATCAAGAAATCAAGATCGTGTGATCTATATATAGTTGCAAGCAAGTTCTTCAGACAAAGATTTATATATGCTCAGATCTAGCAAATATAGAGAGGAGAGAGAAAGATATTATAAGTAAATTGAAGAGAGTGAGAGTGGTATAATTACTTAGAGGAGCTGCAAAACTCATAGAGCTTTCCTCGGCATCGCAAAGAACAGACAATTCGTAAGCTTTCTTCAACAAACCGTTTCTACGCTTTGCGAACGTTACTTGTCTGTTGATTTTGTTCTCTATCCTCTTCAGCTCTACTCTTCCCCTTCCCATTTTTTGATTGTTTTATATAAAACATTATTAATTAAAGTAATATTAAATAAATATGATGGCGGCCGAGCACAAACCCTAATCCTTGATGGCGGCCGAGCACAAACCCTAATCGTAGACGAAGAATATGATGATGACCGGAGTACACGTGACTGACTTAAGTTTTGAATGGGCTTCTCATTTGGCCCATTAAGTTGTTCATTTTTGCGCTTTTTAATCATTTTTTTCTAACGATTTTATTATTTTTATTCAATAATTTTTTTTTAAAACAAGCAAGTAACTTAGAAGTGGAGGTCTCTCTGTGTTTCTTGTTCTAATGGATTTATCAGTATTTTGAGGCTGATTGTTTGCTGCGAAAAGGAGGAAATTTCGTTAATAAATAATATGTAATTCTACGTTTTAATATCCTTCAACATTACGAATATAACTATTTAATAAATATATAGAATACAATTCTACAGTGGAAACTAAAATATAGTATAACATTCTAGAATTTGCAAGGATATAATATGTAATTCTACGTTTTAATATCCAATGAACCGTCGAATAATTTGTGTTCATTTTAAAAAATTTAAATCATTAACTTTTTATATAAATGGTGAACTGAATCAATTTAAACAAAAAGATCAAGAAGAGAATATAAATGGAAGATGATGAGGTTTCACGTGGTGATAAAAGTCAGTTGAGAACCTAGCGGAAGGAAGATTCAGGTTTGACGACCATCCTACGATCCTTTATCCCAGAGAGAATTACTTATATATTGAAGTCGCATGAGGACATTTTTCTAGAGGTTTTGATATTGACCATTTACCAAATCGTAAAAATCATTAAATGTTTATGCGAACATAACTTCACATCAAATGCGAATGTGCTAAATCTGACGTAATGTACTAAAATTACTTTATTTTTAATCGCTAACGTGAATTAATTCTTTAATACTCATAAAAATAATCTCAAATTCTAAAGATGTATTATTCTTCAAAAAAATGAATTTTTCTTATATCCAAAAACCTTATATAATATTATATTTAAAAAATTACGCGAATATATAAATTTACCACTATTTTTTCAAATAATACATGTTATTTTAAAAGTCATCTACATTCTAAAAATGTTTAATACGTATTTTCTCTTGAAAAATGAATATTCTTATTTTGGGTAAAATTTTTTAAAATTTTGCATTTACTGTTTACACCTAAATTTGTATTTTCTTTATCCTAAATACTTTACAATTGTTGAAAAATAATTGTCATTCCATTTAATATCTTTTTCTCGTGATAATTTTTTTTCCTATTTCTAATCATCTACAAATATTTACACATTAACTATATGTGAAGATACAACTATCTAATTTGATATTCATCTAATCTATATTCACCTTTTTTTTTCTTTATATTATTCTGTGCTGTAGTTGATTTTTTATATTTAATATTTTTAAAATATTTACACATTAACTCTATGTGAAGATACAACTATCTAATTTGATATTCATCTAATCTATATTCACCTTTTTCTTTTATATTATTATGTGTTGTAATTATTTTTTTTATTTAATGTTTTTAAAATATTTACACATTAACTCTATGTGAAGATACAACTATCTAATTTGATATTCATCTAATCTATATTCACATTTTTTTTATTTTCTTGTGTCATAATTTTAGTTTTTTTTATTTTTTATACTTTTGTGAACCATTGTTTTCATTCAATGAAAGATAATAATATAATATGAAAGTGTATGAAATAATTGAGTCATTAAGTTTATTTTAATGTTCTTATTTTTTTGGATAATGTGGACATAATATTAATCTAATGTGGACATGATATTAATCTAATTGCTACAGCGCAGAAGATCCTCCGTGCTAGAGCCGGCTCCCACCAATCTGGGCCATCACAAATTCGCCATCTCAGCCACCGTGAGGCTGCTTTGGAAAATTCTCCGACTAAGCCGCTGCCCTCTGCTAGCGACAATACTTCTAGTCTCCATCCCGGCTGGGGAAGCCGTTAAACTCCTCTCTCCCCTTTATGTTTATATGTATATTTTGTTTTGGAATACTTGCAGAATCTATAATCATGCTCGTCAGCAGCAATTTCGTAATATTTTGCAGGATTACAGGCCTTTAATGGGTGCACTTTTGAAAACTCACATCAAAAAAGAATCGGGTTCTTCTTTTATCCACTGTCTTCTTCCCAATTGGCATTCTGAAGACAATTTCATCCCTAATGAATCAGGTCGTATCCTAGTCTTTTGGGACCCTTCCCTCTCTGTTGTAACTTACCATAAATCCGAGCAGATGATCACTTGTGGTGTGTTTATCCCTCATTTGAATCATTACTTTATGGTGTCCTTCATCTATGCTTTCAATTGTCCTATCAAACGTAGGTTGCTTTGGCAAGAGCTAGCTGATCTGAAAGTCTCTACGCCTATCTCTTCCCGACCATGGCTGCTTGTTGGAGACTTCAACCAAATCCTCTCACAGCAGAAGCACTCATCTATTCCTCAAACGCTAGCCCCAACCTCTGGCATTCATGAGATGCGTAGCTGTTTTGATTCTCTCGCCATTCAAGACCTAACTGCTAGAGGAGTTCTTTTCACTTGGAAAAACAACTGCCCTGATAATCCTATTCTCCGGAAGCTAGACAGAGTCATGATTAATGACGAATGGAATACTTCATACCCTTCCTCAGTGGCCATCTTCGACCCTCCTGGTTCCTCTGACCACTCTCCATGCGCCATCAACCTTGGCTTCCCTTCCCCTTCGGCGAGGAAGCCTTTCAAATATTTCCGCCATGTAACGTCGCACCCTGACTATTTGTTGCTGCTTGATGAGGTTTGGACCAGAACTGGCCTTTTTGGCACTGCCCAATTCATCATGTCCAAACAGATGGTCTCGGCCAAGAAATGTCTCAAGCACCTTAGTCGAAGACACTTCAGCAACATCCAGCAGTGTGTCACTGACTCTTTCTCTGTCCTTCAAGCAATCCAAGCGTAACTTCTTCTCAACCCTTCCCAGCAATTTACTGATCAAGAGGCCGAAGCAAGAAAAACCTATGTTATTTACTCTAATGCTAAGGAACAGTACTTCCACCAGAAATCTCGGATCCACTGTCTGTCTCACGGAGACGCAAATACTAGTTTCTTCCACAAATCCATGCTTACAAGGCAAGCAATGAACCGGATTCTCTACCTGAGAGATGCCAATGATAGAAAAGTCACGGATCCATCACAGTTCAAGCAGCTGGCCATTCAATACTACCAAGACTTATTGGGGACTGTGAATCCTCTCATCAACCCGGCTACAGTGGAAGCTATTGGGTCTGTCCATCCTTATCGCTGTTCACCAGCTCTTATTTCGCAGCGCCAAGCCATCATGTCTCATACAAAAATAAAAGGGATCGCTTTCTCAATGCCTAAAAACAAAGCTCCTAGGCCTGATGGGTTTCCTATTGAATTCTTCACTTCCTCCTGGGACATCACGGGTGGCTCCCTAGTTGAAGCCGTTCAAGAATTCTTCACTTCGGGATGACTTCTCAAGAAACTCAACACCACAACCATTTGCTTAGTCCCCAAAGTCCAGTATGCTGACACTATGCCCAAATTCCGCCCTATCTCCTGCTGTAACACAACATACAAGATCATCTCTCAGATCCTTGCTGAGAGAACAAAGCTTCCCCATTCGGACATCATCCTTCCAAATCAAGCTGGGTTCGTCAAAAGTTTTTTACTGGTGGAAAATGTTGTCTTAGCAACGGAGATTCTCAGCAACTCGCACAAACCCTCGGCACCTTTAAGCGGTTGTCTCAAAATTAATCTTGCTAAAGCTTTTGATAATATTAATTGGAAATTCATCTTAAATTGCCTCACTGCCCTTCATTTTCCACTGGTTTTTGTAGGTTGGATTGCCGAAAGCATTACTTCACCTTCTTATTCAATTGCTATTAACGGAGAGCTAGCAGGTTACTTTATAGGCGGGAAAGGTCTTCACCAAGGAGATCTCATTTCACCTTATCTATTCGTTTTAGCAATGGATATCCTTTCTCGACATCTTGACTTGGCTTTGATTAACGGATCTTTCGGGAGCCACCCAAACTGTCACAGTCCTATGATCTCTCACCTAAGCTTTGCAGACGACGTCCTCATATTCTTTGATGTCTCTGAAGCTTCTCTCGCAAAGATCATCCAGTCCCTTGATGATTTCTATGTTATCTCTGGCCTCGCTCTTAACAAGAAAAAGTCTACTCTCTTCCTAAGCGGAAACAACACCCACCGTACTGCTACAATCCCTGCTACCCATGGCTTTTCTCCAGGAGTCTTTCCTGTTCGATATCTAGGCCTACCCCTTAACTCCACCAAGTTAGGCAAAGATGACTTCCAAATTCTCTATGATCGTATTTCAGGGAAGTTGGCTGTCTGAAAAAAATAAATTTCTTTCTTATGCAGGGCGCCTTCAACTGATTAAATCTGTTATTTATGGTCACCTAAATTTCTGGTTCACGACATTCATATTTCCTAAATCTTGCTTGGCCAGGTTGGAAGCTCTCATTAGCTCTTTCTTATGGCATGGGAAACCAGGGACATATCATGGTGCAAAGGTGTCTTGGGATGTAATTTGCAAGCCCATTAAGCATGGTGGCCTCGGTCTAAGGAAGCTTGCTACTTGGAATGAAGTCTTTGGACTTAAACTGATCTGGCTAATCTTTGTCAAAAGCGGATCTCTCTGGGTAAGTTGGGTGTGGCAGAACCTGATAACTACAAAGATCTTCTGGACATTGAGCGACACCCATGGATCTTGGTTCTGGAAAAAACTTCTCAAATTAAGACCCAAAACAACAATCTTCCTCAAATCCTCCCTTGGCAATGGGAACCATACTTCGTTCTGGCATGATACTTGGTCTCATCTAGGCCCACTCATAGGATTCACGGGCCCCTTGGGTCCCTACTCCTTGGCATCCCGATTGATTCAAGGGTTGCGCAAGCTGCTTCTAATGACGAATGGTGGTTTATCTCGGCAAGATCTTCTCGTCGAAGTAGTTTAAGGAACGAGATCAGTCTACTTCAGCCACCTAGAAATGCTGCTGCGAAAGACTCTTTCTTCTGGTCGGCAGACTTCAACCAGCCCCTTCCATTCACCACTTCTGCCACTTGGTTGGCTCTAAACAACTTCGGTCCCCCCCGTCACATGGCACTCCTCGGTTTGGTTCTCGGGCAACATCCCAAAATATGCGTTCATCACTTGGCTTGTTGTGCTCAAACGCTTGACGACTAGGGATCGTCTACAAAACTGGGGAGTAATCTCTAACTCTTCTTGTCTTCTCTGCTCCTCTTCCATTGAAACTCGATCTCACCTCTTTTTCTATTGTCCTTTCAGCCCAGACATATGGGCTGCCTTCTCACCATCTTACCACCCATTCCCTCTGGATTTTGATTCCATCATTCCCTAGACTTCTACTCTCCCTAGGCGCATCTCCAAAATTGTCAATCTCACGTTCCAAGCCAGCCTTTACGGTATATGGCGCGAGAGAAACAGTCGCCACTTCGGTCCAGTAAGCAGAACAGCACCCTCTATAGTTGCTGATATTTCAAGGACAATTAGGAACAAAATCTATATCATGGATCAACCTGCAGTGAGATCGAGGCTGCCACAATCCCAAGACTCCAACATGGTCCTCTGGTTCCGTCATTTCCAACCACCCAATTAGCTCTTGCTATGCGTAAATACAGGCCCCGGTAGATCATGACGTCTACATGTTTGTCACAATTCCCTTCCCACCTTTGCTTCCATCATGCATCTTCCATAAACTCTCTCCTTGGTCCTCTCCAAAATTTCGATGTCTCTAATCCCCCTTTCGCTTCTTATATGCTTCTTATCAAACCCAATTATCTTTGATGTGATTTTAACTTTGTCCTATCCCAATTGACATTTGTCTTGGGAAACATCTGTAACCTATTTCTTTTGGTAATATATTTTCAATTTTTACCACAAAAAAAAATATTAATCTAATCTATATTCACATTTTTTTCTTTTATATTATCTTGTGTTATAATTTTATTTTTTACATTTTATGTTTTTAAACATTTACACATTAACTCTATGTGAAGATACAACTATCTGATATTCATCTAATCTATATTCACATTTTTTTCTTTTTTCTTTTCTTGTGTTGTAATTTTATTTGTTTATATTTTATGTTTTTTTGTGAATTTTTGTTTTTATTCAATGAAATATAATAATCTAATATGAAAGTGTGTAAATTAATTGAGTCATTAAATTTATTTTAATGATCTTATTTACTTTTTGATGATGTGGACACCCTAAATGGAGAGAGAACTCCCTAATTATATATACTATGTTTTTCAATATATCTTATTTATAAGAATTATATTGCAATTTTCAATATAGTTTTTCACTGATAAAATATTTTAATATATAAATATTGTAGGTTTCAATTGCAATTTTATTCTACTTCTAATCAACCACTATAAGTTTTTGTAGATAAGATATTCCTGAAATTGAAAAAAAAATAACCATTATAATGTAATTTTATTATATAATCCAACAAAATTAAGACAATTTTGTCTTCAATGTCAAATAATAGTTTATCTACAAATAAAAGACAACAAACAAAAATTTCTTAAAATAATCAATAATTTTTTCTCGAACGTCCCTAAATCGATATTTCTTCCTGGCCAGTTAGAAAAAAAATAAAACTTAAATCAAAATTATTAATCATTTTGATTTTGTGTGCGAGTAATAACTATCGAGTGAACTTTGTTCTCTTACAAAATCATAAAAATGCATTAAAACTATTAAAAAATTAAAAGTTGGTGTGTATTAGTCATTTCATTACTCTGTTAGGATTTAAGAGTTTATTAAAATGAACTAATTTATATTTTTATATATTTTTTTTTTGACACAAAACAAAATGAGTAAAAATTACTTTTTTCAAAATTACATAGAACATATAAACCATATGACATCAATGGTAAAACTCAAATACAATTATATTTTTTATTTTCATTTTATTAGTTGCATTGATAAATTATCACTAAATCTACCTTAAGAATATCTCATTTTCTTAGCAAATTTTCTGAGTTTTCTCAATGGAAGTCGTCAGAGATCCGACAATACTAGCATTTTTGGAATATTTTGTTCGAAATCTTTTAAAAACAAACATGTTCAACTATAGTTTTCTAATTGGAAAACGATTATGAATTCTTGTTAGAATCTATAATTATTCCATATTTAACTAATTTTGTAGTTCTCCAAATGTTTTTTTTTAAGAAACCTTTCAAATATATATACTCAATCGACCAAAAAATTAAAGAATAATAGAATAATCCAATTTAATCATTTCATACTTGTGGAGTTTCGATCCGAACATGTAATACTTGGATTTTACTTTCCTACGAAGGATTAGCTTCGTAAAAAATTTGCACCTTCAAAAACATATAAATTTGAAAAGATGTTGATGATTATTAATGGCTCATATACACTTTGACAGTCCAACCACACACAAAGTCTCTCTAACACGTGGTCCAATTGCTTTTATCTCACTCGAGTTCCTAATGAACTTTCTTGGCCTTCTTTGTTTTCTTTGACAACATTAATTGTATATCACGTGGTCCAATTGCTTTTATCTCACTCGATCTCCTAAAAGTATCTAAGACTAAGTATATTCATTTTTTGGTTAAGTATAAAGTGTAAAAGAGATATACTTTTTAAACATTCAAGCCCTACAAATGTCATCTATCCCACTGGAAACTAAACATTAGAAGCACCATACATGCACTAATCAATCAATCATGCATTAATCAATCAATGTACAAATTTTTCGTTTATTTTACCTCTCTTGTAACAAAGAAATTTTCTTAACTCGTATTTTTCATTGTTTCCCTTCAAGTTCAAGCCATTAAATAAGTCATAATGCTTGCCTTATAAATTGACAATAACAGGAAACAAATATAAAATTACGATCCCGTAAACAAATATTTTTCATAATTAAATAAAAAAGTATTTCCACATACCAATATATTTGACTTTCTTTCTTAATAAAAAAATAATAACAAAAAATGGTAATTGGTAAGTTATTGATGATTTTTTATAATTAAGACTATTACTATCTTAAAATGAAGAAAATTTCCTAATCTATAGTATATAAAAGAAAATGTTCAAAAACAAAAAAAAAAGATAAAAGGGAAAATCAAAATTAAAAGAGTCCAAAAATAGAAATTACTTAAAATTATGAGTTTATGAAATAAGAAAATTATGATTTAATTTCGTACTAACAAAAAAAATTAACTTAATTCTAAATGTTGATGTGGCATGTAACTATTGGATGTTTTAAAAAAAATTGGTAATTGGTATGTCATTGATGATTTTTTATAATTAAGACTATTAGTACCTTAAAATGAAGAAAATTTCATTATCTATAGTATATAAAAGAAAATGTTCAAAAACAAAAAAAAAAAAAAAAAAAAAAGGAAAACAAAATTAAAAGAGTCCACAAAAATGAAAATTACTTGAAATTATAAGTTTATGAAATAAGAAAATTATGTTTTAATTTCCTACTAACAAAAAAAAATAACTTAATTATAAATGCTGATGTGGCATGTAACTATTGGATGTTTTAAATCCTACACAGAACCAAATTTAGAATATATTATTTTTAATATAAATTATTTAAGTGCATGTAAATTATTGCATACGTAGAATATCTTTAAAATTATACCATTTTATTTTATCGGTATAAGGTTAAGATGATAACAATATCCTTTGAAACTCATATATACATAAAGTCTAGATTTTTCTCTTTTGTCGAATAACAGAATGGATAACACAAACTATAGAACAACCAAATTATATGGATATGGATTAGAAGTAAGTACCTTCAACTTTTATATAGTATAGATTACTGAAAAAAATTTCAAGATCTCTAAACCTTATAAACTCTCTCTCTCTCTCTCTCTCTCTCTCTCTCTCTCTCTCTCTCTAAAAGGTACGTTTGATCTCCCTCTCTCTCTCTTTAAAAGGTACGTTTGATCTCTCAAAAGTCTATCTTCTATTCTAAATTATATATGTTTATTTATAATTGAGTTGATTACCTTCAGGGTCGGATGTATGTGTATTAGTATATGGCATATGCTCATGCAATAATTAATAGTTTGTTTTAGAGTTGTTAGTGGAAATCGAACAATTGGTTTGTTCAACCCACAATCTTCTGCAATATTGATGGTATCATGTCCAACATTTACATTTTTGTTATTTTATCTTTTAATTTTTTTTTTTCTGATGTTGTATTTTAGTCACTTGATTGTTAGTTTCCACATTTACTATTTTCAATTATTAAATATCGCATATTAGTATTTCATTTTTTCGTTCTTGCCTTTTTTAGAGATTATGTTATCTTTTCTGTATCTTCACAAATCATGGTTAACGCTTTTTTTTTTTACATTTAAGTGCATGTATTTTTATATTTTTTTGTGTGTTCTTTTCCATCAAATATTTAGATTTTTTTAAGTTGTATATAGTAATCTGTTGATTTTCTCATAGTTTTATTTATGTACAATAGTAAATTATTTATATTATTTTTAATATATATATTATTTAGTTATTAAAACCTTACAATTAAGAAACTTTTCTTTTATAATTTAAGTTAATTTCTTTTGTTATAATTAATTGAAAACCATGACATAATTTCCTTATCTCCTAAGCTATTTCCTATTACCAAAACTACTTAGAATTTTAGAATCTTTCCTAATCTAATTGTCGATTAATTTAGATGCTGACGTGTAATGTTACGATTGGTTGTTTTAAATCCTATGTGGACAGCCTTAAAGACTAATAGCTTCAACTTTTATATAGTATCGTTCTTGCTTTTATAGAGATTATGTTATCTTTTCTGTATCTTTACAAATCATGGTTAACATTTTTTTTTTTACATTTAAGTGCATGTATTTTTATATTTTTGTGTGTGTTCTTTTTCATCAAATATTATATATATTTTTTAAAGTTGTATGTAGTAACCTGTTGATTTTCTCATAGTTTTATTTATGTACAATAGTAAATTATTTATATTATTTTTAATATATATTTTATTTAATTATTAAAACCTTAGAATTAAGAAACTTTCCTTTTCTAATTTAAGTTAATTTCTTTTGTTATAGTTAATAGAAAACCATGACATAATTTTCTTACCTCCTAAGCTATTTCATATTACCAAAACTACTTTAGAATTTTAGAATCCTTCCTAATCTAATTGTCATTCAATTTAGATGCTAACGTGTAATATTACTATTGGTTGTTTTAAATCCTATGTGGACAGCCTTAGAGGCTAATAGCTTCAACTTTTATATAGTATAGATTAAGAAACTTTCCTTTTCTAATTTAAGTTAATTTCTTTTGTTATAATTAATAGAAAACCATGACATAATTTCTATATCTCCTAAGCTATTTCCTATTACCAAAACTACTTAGAATTTTAGAATCTTTCCTAATATAATTGTCGATTAATTTAGATGCATGTTACTATTGGTTGTTTTAAATCCTATATGGACAGCCTTAGAAGCTAATAGCTTCAACTTTTATATAATATCGTTCTTGCCTTTTTTAGAGATTATGTTATCTTTTCTGTATCTTTACAAATCATAGTTAACACTTTTTTTTTTTACATTTAAGTGCATGTATTTTTATATTTTTTTGTGTGTTCTTTTTCATCAAATATTTAGATTTTTTTTTAAAGTTGTATGTAGTAATCTGTCGTTTGGGGTTAAGAAAAAATGGTTTTAGAGCTCTCTCCGTGAGATTCCTCCTTCAGAAGGGTTAGAGTTTGATGTTCCATTCACTAGTCTGCATGATGAGATCTCCTCTCTCCGGAGAGTATTTTGCAACAAGCAAGAAAAAAACCGGGAGGAAACTAGACAATTCTCTTGAAACTTATGACCCACTCGCAGAACAACAAGAAGACCCTTAGTTTGATGTTCCATTCGCTAGTCTACTGCTGAGATCTCCTCTCTCCGGAGAGTATTTTGCTACAACAAGCAAGAAAAAACCCGGGAGAAAACTAGACCATGCTCTTCAAACTTATGACCCACTCGCAAAAAAAAAAAAAAAAAAAAGGTCGGTAAGGCATATTTCTTTTTCTTTAAAATTGTTATGATGGATCATGGATCTGACTGGTTCATAAATAAAACAATAAACCAAATCATATATATAGTTAGAGAGTTCTCTCTCCATCTAGGGTGTCCACATCATCAAAAAAGTAAATAAGATCATATCTATACTATATAAAAGTTGTAGCTATTAGTTTCTAAGGCTGTCCACATAGGATTTAAAACAACCAATAGTAATATTACACATTAACATCTAAATTGAAGGACAATTAGATTAGGAAAGATTCTAAAATTCTGAAGTAGTTTTGGTAATATGAAATAGCTTAGGAGGTAAGAAAATTATGTCATGGTTTTCTATTAACTATAACAAAAGAAATTAATTTAAATTAGAAAATGAAAGTTTCTTAATTCTAAGATTTTAATAATTAAATAAAATATATGAGCTCTTACCGCCACCGTAAGAAGGGCACCTCCTCTTCCTCTTCTATTCTTGGCGCCTCTCTGGTTGGGTTTTGTCTGTAGGTGAGCAGATCTTTGGCTCTGATTCTCGCTTGGGTTGGGTTGTTTCGATTGCTCTTCGGTTTTCCGGTGGGAGACTACCTAGTTTCTCTCCTTCTCGTTCTCGTTTCGTTAGAGGACGGTGGATGGTTCGAATATCTGCATCTCCGGTTGTAACACCCCCGATCATTGCTGACCGAGAATACAATAATAGATACCCGTAGACAGACCGATGAAGGTTACTAGAACAAATCTAGTTTCCCCAATCAATCCACCCAAGGTATCTTTACCTCTTGACCACGGCCTAAGGCTTTGCAACCCGTTCCATGATAAAATCAACACCCACAATTTCATAAAACATACTTTTATTTATTTGCAACAACTTTACATGGTTTAAGTTTGGCCAAGGCCTAGAGCCCAAAAGAGTCGTAAAAACATATCACAAACATAGCTTTACAAGAGACATAAAAAAAACCTACTTCTGGTGGTCCTATCGTTCCGCACACCCGCTAGTGGTTCCCTCTATAGGCTTACCTGCAAAACAAAATAGAGTCATGAGTACTAAGTACCCAATGAGCCCTAGCTCCCCCCTAACATACAATAATCAATTCCCAACCCAAACCCAAAATAACAATCAACAACTAGTCACACAATAATCAGAGAATGCACATGCGGAAAAGATAACTCAAACACAACACACCCAGAGGCCTTCTTACTGTAGTCCCCTTTATCTTGCAATCTTGTTAAACAACAAAAACCCTATTCTGCGAATTGACAACTTCCTTCCATAGTCCCTTTTACCTTACCTGGCCCTAACCACAAAGGCTATAAGGTCAGCAATCCGACATGTAATACCACGGCCAAAGGCTGCAATTCCGTCTCTCCGTGGATTACAATCGGCAGAGTCACGGCCAAAGGCTGCAATCCCGTCTCTCCGTGACCCCCGATCTAGGAAGTGTCAACCGCTCTCTAGTATTGCTAGGATGTTACATGATCCTCTTGATCACTGTAAAACCTAACAATACAAACAACACCAAAAAGATATTTACCTTAGCCCTGCATGTATCTCTACAGATCACATGCGAAGCTAGCTTCCTCCTGAAACCCTGTATCAACAAAGGTTAGTGGCAAGTGCATACACAATCATCCCATGACTCATGCAGAACTCAATCATAACCAAACATTATGCACAAAGAATTAAGGAAAGACACTTACCCAATTTCCTAAAATTCTAACATGAACCTCAACTGTTATAAAGCATAACAACAAACAAAGAACGTGTGTTCAACTCATCAACACACGACAAGCATCACCAAGACTCATCTTGCTTTCTGAATGGTTACGACTTGGATTCAAACTTAGGGTTTAAACCAGACCTAGGTTCCTTGACTAGTCCACGAACTATTGAAGCTTCCTTCCCTTAAAACGGACAGAGTTTAGGCTTAATTCTCGACCATTTCAACCATCAAAACCAGAAAAGAAGGTTGGATTCAAGATCAGAAGACAAAACTAAGTCCAACAGGTAAGTTTGGATCTAAACGCCTTACCCAAAAATTTCTCGACGGACCACGGTTCACGGCTCACGGCTCACGGTCACGGTTCACGGTCAGATTTGGGCAGAGCTTTGCTACGGTTTTTGGATACAAAAATGGGAGCAGCTGGGTAATATTTATAGGAAAAGATTCGTCCAGCTGTTTGTGGTGACTCATCGCTCCCGGTCGTGACACCTCGTGCTTACCGATTTGTCGTGCTTACCGGTTTGTCGTGCTTACTTATGATGCATGACCAGGCGTGTGGATGATACACGCCCACACACAGCTGACACACGCCTACACACAGCTAAAATACGCCCAAGCTAGCACACAGGTAGGTGAGTCACCCAGCAGCTTACCCATGGTTCTTGAAAAAAACTGCCCGATTCAGTCCGTTTCGGCCGTCGAGTTAATCTCTTGAACCAAACTGATTTTTCTTCATCCAATCTATATTTATAAGTCCTTTTTATCCTTCTCATAATCCTTTAAATGGGTTGGGAGCAATCTGGTCCTATTTCGATCCTTTTGACCCACGATATGCCCCGTATCGTCGATATGGTCAACTAACTCGAACCACAATTAAATTCCTCTGATCCAACTGAGATTTTCTTTGACCAAATGTCCTTTTAAGGTATCATATAACTTTCCCAATTCCACTTGGCTTGATTTGGAACTTTGGATCCAACCTATTTTGGCCTAACCGTATCAACCGTCCTTACGAGTGAAAATTGAAATTCACTCGACCCAACTTTCTTTTGTTTCGATCCAAGGCTTATCTTGACCTTCTCTTGATAATTCCAACTGAATTTCCCTTGGTCAAATCCAGCCATTATCAGGGTCATTACACCGGTGGTCTTCGTTCTTATCCGGTGAGGCCTTCTACGGTGGATCTTAGTTGCCTTCTTCGCGATCTCTGTAGCTGTGGGCTTTGTAACACCCCGATTTCTGGAAAAATATGGTGCATGCGGATAGGTTTAAAAGAATTGATTTGGCTACCTATATCACCAAAATGCACTTATCTTTTCCGTCACACATCCTGAGAGAACTCCAGAGTTAAGCGTACTTGAGCTGGAGCAATTTAAGGATGGGTGACCTACTGGGAAGTCATTTCCAGTACCGTGTGAGTGATGACAAAACACGGGGAAAGATCACGTGGTGATTTGCAGGACCAGTAAACAAGTCTTTCGAGCCTCCCGGACTAACGCACCGGCCGCCGGACAAAGGTGGGGCCCACGTGCCTAGAGAGGGCGTGGGGGGCCACGGACGGTGGCGGTCGGGGCGTTAAAAGTGGTATCAGAGCTGAACCCTGACGAGTGTGAGACTCACATTGTCATGGGTGACGATCTTGGTACGCAACGAGGACGTTGCGATCTGTTAGTGGGGGTGATTGTAACACCCCGATTTCTGGAAATATGTGGTGCATGCGGAGAGACTTATAAGAATTGATTTGGCTACCTATGTCACCAAAGTGCACTTATCTTTTCCGTTACACATCCTGACAGAACTCCAGGTTAAGCGTGTTTGACCTGGAGCAATTTCAGGATGGGTGACCTACTGGGAAGTCATTTCCAGTACCGTGTGAGTGAGGACAAAATACAGGTAAAGATCTCGTGGTGATTTGCAGGGTCAGTAAACAAATCTTTAGAGCCTCCCGGACTAACGCAACGACCGTCGGACGAGCGTGGGGCCCACGGGCCGAGAGAGGGTGTGGGGGCCCACGGACGGTGGCGGTCGGGGCGTTACAGGCTTTAAACCTTGGTTCTAGGGATGCCTTCTCTCCCTCCGGTGAGGTTTTTTAAGGACGATTATCTCTCCGGCCGGGTTTCACGGCTTCGCCTCCTTCCAGGCTCCTCGGTGGCACAGTGGCGGCTCACCTTCCCTCTCTATTGTGTCTGGTAATAATGGCTACGGGTATGTCTCTTTCGAGTTAGATCCATTTTTCATTTATGAGCTCCTCTTTTGCTCTCTGCTCCATCCAGAGCATGGTTGTTGTTGCCTCTGTTATTTGTTTGTCATTATGGGTCTGATTTTTTCTTGCGGTGTCAGAGTTGTTGGGGGATTGATTTTTGCTCGTTGTTACAAGTTGCGTTTAGGTCGATTTGGTGTTTTGTTATTGTGTTCCATGCTCTGATTGAGATATCTCATTTGACGCTTTGGAATGTTGGTGCTACGGCTTGCTTCGTTACCTGGTTTTGTGATGAAGTTGAGCTCTCTCAAATGCGATTGGAGGATTTGTTAAGTCTTTTTGGTTTTCTCTCCTCTTAGTTGAGCAACTCTCGGCATTTGGGGATCTCTGGATTGTTGGAGATTATCATCGAGGTTACCCATGTTCTTTACTGCGATCGTTGGTTGGGTCAATGAAGCTTCTTCCTATCTTTTTGGGGGTAGTTGACGGTTTGTGGTTCCGGAGCGATATGATATTTTTTTTGTATCATTAGCATCCATTTTGTATTCGTCGTATTTTGCCATAGCCTTTAGAGTTATTCTTATTTCTTATTTTACCATATCGTAATCACTTCACCTGTCTTCAATAACAAAATTTTCAAAAAAAAAAGTAATCTAGATTGAGCTTCAATTTATATATATACTAGATGACTTTCCACACGATATTCGGATGAAATATTTTTCAAACTTTCAAGTATTAAATAAATTAGAAAAAAATCTCTTCAGGGTTAAAGATTGTTAATGGTGTTCAATTTGAATTTTGGTTCGGTTTAAATCTTATGAGTTTTTAGAATAAAATTAATATCAAAAGTAAAACATAATTTTACTAATATGGATGATTTGGTATGATTTTGGTTTTGTTTCGAAATTTACTTCAAACCCTAAATTCTAACATTACTGGTCCTAACTTGACGCAAACAAATGTCTCAAATGTTTTGTAATGTAAGAATTTATTTCAACAACAAAAAAAACCTTTTACAATGTTTGTTACTGTTTCAGAACTTTAAGCTAAGCGATAAAGATTTTTGAAAAACAGATGAAGATACAAAAGTTTTGTAAATCCCATGGACGCAAGATACAAACTCCAAAACTTTTATTTATCGCTTGACTTTTGTAAACAAAACTTTTGTAAATCCCATGGTCTCTCAATTTCACATGGTTCTACCTACCTTCATTGAGAAGGATAAAAAGAGGTCGGTGTTGTGGAAATTGTAACTTGGAAGCTTCCAAGAAGCTTTACTCACAAAGATCCCTTGATCTAGAATATTAAAATTTAGACTTAATATTATATCTATACAAATTCTATATTATATCAATACAAATTCTAGAATGTTATACTATGTTTAGACTTAATATTATATCAATACAAATTCTAGAATGTTAAACTATATTTTAGTTTCCAATGTAGAATGATATTCTATATATTTATTAAATAATTATATTCGTAATGTTGAAGTATATTTGAAAATAAAGCATAAGAATAGAACTTTACGTAATTCTATTACAAAAAATGTCACAAACTCAAACAATTTAATGGAATTTTATAAGTTTGTATTAGGGTTAAGACTAAGTGTTAGGGTTAAAAGATTTAAAATTTATGATTTAGAGGTGGATATGTATAGAAATAGGGTCATATTCGGCATCGCCAATAAATAAACTCTAACATTACTGGTCCTAACTTGATGCAAACAAATGTCTCAAATGTTTTGTAATGTAAGAATTTATTTCAACAAAAAAAAAACCTTTTACAATGTTTGTTACTGTGTTTCAGAACTTTAAGCTAAGAGATAAAGATTTTTGAAAAACAGATGAAGATACAAACTCCAAAAGTTTTGTTTATCGCTTGACTTTTGTAAGCAAAACTTTTGTAAATCCCATGGTCTCTCAATTTCACATGGTTCTACCTACCTTCATTGAGAAGGATAAAAAGAGGTCATCAAGCCCCTCCCTGCTCATCGATTCATCAAACCCAAGGGGAAGTATTAGAGTTATACATTGGGTTATCTCTGGTTAATGTATATTTGGTTTATGCTTTATTCTTGGTTTAGTGGTTTTGTATACACAAGGAACATTATATCGTTGTGTTTCAATCTAAATATCTAATGAATGTATTTCACAATTCTAATTCTCTCTCGATCCAACCTTGAGAGAATCTGAAATATATCACAATACGGCATCTTTGTAATTTTTTCTAACCACGAAAAAACTGAACTGAATCTTGTTTAACAATATATATATCTCACAATTGTTCATCCTTTTAGATATTTTTGTTTCAACTTTTAACTTTAATTTCACTACTCTTATTTTCTAGTGATATGAAATGGAACCTACAACACAAACCACAATATCAAACCGGTGACGACTGAGGTAAACCGGCGCCGGTTCTGTTTGCCACCGAGTAGATGAGCTTGATCTCGTTGAACGTGTCGTAAGCTACGAGGGAGAGCCAGAGAAACCAAAGAAGAAGCAGGACGAAAGCAAACGTGGTGCAAAAGACAGAGACGAGCACGAGAGCGGCTAGAGCGCCGAACATATGGCTCGTGTGTCCGACGAGCCTCAGGACTAACCCGGGTCGTAGCCGTGCGTCTACGGCTTCCCGGACGCGAAGAACAGCGTAGAAGAAAAGGAAGACACAGAAACAGAGGAATGCTGCTTTATGTGTTTCGAAAACAGAGGACGAGGACTGTTGGTTCATGAGCTGAAGTAATCCTATAATTCCGGCGTTGACCATAACGACGACTTTGTGGACTGCGGCGGAGTATGCGGTGAACTTCTCCGTTTCATCGCCGGAGATTGGGAGTGTTTGGTTAACGGCGGAGACAGACTCCATCTTTTAGATATTCTCTGTTTTATTCTTTTTTATTTTGTTGGTATTTCATCTCTATAATCTATGCAAGTTTTTATAAGAGGTGTTTGAGAACATTAGGAGAAAACGAAATTTAAAAAAAAAAGGAAAAAAAAGAAGAGTTTTCTCCCCGACGCGTTTCCCAAGGTTTTTTTTTTTTTTGTTAGGAGGACAAACGCCTAACAAAACCTTTGCCGATCCAATCTCTCTCGATTTCAAACGCTAAATGGCATTTATGTCCATTCCTCCTTGTTGCCTCGAGTCTCGGATCTTAGTTAAAAGAAATATAAAGAACAGCTTTTTCAACAACAACGAAAGACAAAAATAAAAACTTATTCCTTATTTGTTTGTATGTGAAATCTGTACGGCAACCTTTTCTGGACAGAGGAAGATGATATTCTTGTACTGACAGGAGAAGGCCCCGGCACTTAAATTGGTTGTGTTCGATAATCACCAGTCTATCGTCAGATATTTTTATAACTAGGTTGCTTCCATGGATATTTCAAAATGAATAGTATAACACTGTTTATTCAATCATCAACCAAACGATAGTTATTCATTGTTCTGGTCTCATTTGCTCAAACAGCACATTGATTAATGAAATGTTACATTCAAAAACGTGAAAAAATGCCATAGGGATACCAATATTTTAATTTTGTTTTAGTCATGTTATGTCATTAGAAAATGCACGCCTTAGATATAACCTCCTTTTATATCAGAAGTGTTTAATAATTTGTTTACCGTTGCGGTAAAAAATGCACTATTAGTATAGTTATCAATCGCAAAGTTAATCCAGTATGACATTGCTAATTTATTTGTATATTAATGATTTGTTATCCCTTTTTTACTATTTTATTATTTTATTCTGGTTCGTTAATATTTTTTTATTGTTTTATGTCACCAACCAACCAGATCCTTCATAACAGTTTCCATGACCAAGAAATCAGTCTTACCGACAAACTATAGTTAAAAGATCGTTAACCATAGTTTGAAAGCTTCTTGGAGGATTGACACACGTGCACGACCAATCAGTTCCGTGCCTCCCTTAGTTGCAAATAGTCAATGGCCTTAGGCCACATTAATTTCCACCGTATGATAATATCATATATCAATAAATTATAATTTCGTATCTTAGAAATATTAGTGTTGGGACATTTTTTGGTTAGTGGCATTTTTTAGACGTCTAAATTAATGTGTAGATGAAAATATATTAGATATACTATGGTTTTTTTTTCAAATCCAATCAATAGGATAGGACATAACATCATGTTTGTGTTTCATATTTTCATTCTCATTGTAATTATATATACTTAATGATGTTTTAACTATTAAACGTCTAACAACAAAATTACATGATTGATATAATCCCTACGCGTCTATGCATGATTTAGACATTCCAAGTGATCTAGATTGAGCTCCATTGTTGGAAGGACAAAAAAAAGGAATTGAGTGTGTGCTGATGTTGTGTTTTGGCTTGCCTACATGGTCCATATGAAATTGCTTAATTACATTATAATCTTTCTATTTTAATTTTATAAAATGTGATGTGTACTAATACATGTAATGTTACTA
The DNA here is from genome assembly GCA_900406555.1 of Pseudoturritis turrita. Classification (NCBI taxonomy): domain Eukaryota; kingdom Viridiplantae; phylum Streptophyta; class Magnoliopsida; order Brassicales; family Brassicaceae; genus Pseudoturritis; species Pseudoturritis turrita. Next base: position 160,121 of record OVBL01000058.1, read on the forward strand.
TAAAGAATATAGTAATTTTGAATTCGGTGAATAAATCGTAATCAAACGGCAGCCTTGTTGAATAGACAAGGGTAATACTTTTGATCTATTTGATCTGTATTTTTATTTATGATGTAACATTACATGTGGAGCATTTGTCCGAGGTCGAAGAAAATTCATCTTATTTAATTTGTCTACCGTGGAGGACTAGTCAAAATGTAAAGCATGATTTTGTACAAAATTCTCTATCACCCAACTATTTCTGGTTTTAAGATATATGTAAAAGTCTATTAGTTTAATCTACCCAACGACACGAAAATTAACGTTCCGATGCAATAACGCTCTAGCCGCTCTCGTGCTCGTCTCTGTCTTTTGCACCACGTTTGCTTTCGTCCTGCTTCTTCTTTGGTTTCTCTGGCTCTCCCTCGTAGCTTACGACACGTTCAACGAGATCAAGCTCACCTACTCGGAGGCAAACAGGACAGGCGCCGGTTTACCTCAGTCTTCACCGGTTTGATATTGTGGTTTGTGTTAATCGGAGTGTAGTGTCCATTTCATTAAAGTTAAAAGTTTATACCAAAAAAAATTAAAATGGATGAAGAATTGATACGGTATATATTAAACCGGGGTGACGTAATAAACGGACAGAACCGGGTTCTGCATATGTGGAAGTGGAAGAAAGAGAGCCTATTAATTGCGATTTCAGAAATATATGTTTTTTTTTTTTTGTAATGTAAAACTTTATTGCAACAAAAAAAACTTTTTACAATGTTTGTTACTGTGTTTCAGAACTTTAAGCTAAGAGATAAAGATTTTTGAAAGACAAAGGAAGATAAAAAAGTTTTGTAAATCCCATGGTCCATATGAAATTTGATAAATGACAGACTCCATCGTTATTCTCTGTTTTATTCTTTTTTTGTTTTGTTGGTAATTTATCTATGATCTATGCAACGTTTTATAAGAGGAGTTTGAGAGTTAATCCTTTTCATTTTAAACCCCAATTCGACGGATTTTGGTGGTTTTATTTCCGTGCCCCTCCCTGCTTTTCTACGACGTCCCTTTCCCCATTTGTTTTACAATGTAGCTTTCAAACACCAATGTCCACAACAAAACAAATGTACCCCAACAAAACAAAATAAGAATTGGGGAAAGGGACGTCGTAGAAAAGCTACATTTGTTTTGTTGTGGACATTGGTGTCACGGAAATAAAACCACCATGTAATAATATAAATTAAAATAAAACCACCAAGATCCGTCGAATTGGGGTTTAAAATGAAAAGGATCAACTCTCAAACTCCTCTTATAAAACGTTGCATAGATCATAGATAAATTACCAACAAGACAAAAAAAAGAATAAAACAGAGAATAACGATGGAGTCTGTCTCCGCCGTAAACCAAACACTCCCAATCTCCGGCCATGAAACGGGCAAGTTCACTGTATACTCCGCCGCAGTCCACAAAGTCGTCGTCATGGTTAACACCGGAATTATAGGATTACTTCAGCTCATGAACCAGCACAATTCCTCTGTTTTCGAAACACACAAAACAGAGTTCCTCTGTTTTTATATTTCGTTTTCTTCTACGCGGTCCTTCGCGTCCGAGAAGCCATGCACGTGCGGCTACGACCTGGAATGGTCACGAGGCTCGTCGGACACACCAGCCATCTGTTCGGCGCTCTAGCCGCTCTCGTGCTCGTCTCTGTCGTTTGTGCAACGTTTGCTTTCGTCCTTCTTCTACTTTGGTTTCTCTGGCTCTCCCTCGTAGCTTACGACACGTTCAACCAGATCACGCTCATCTACTCGGAAGCAAACAGGACCGGCGCCGGTTTACCTCAGTCTTCACCGGTTTGATATTGTGGTTTGTGTTAATAGGAATTGATACGGTTTATATTAACCGGGGTGACGTATTAATCCAAACCCTAACTTTGCATTTTTATGAAACACTAGACTAGGACCCGCGTATTACGCGGGGTTTTAATTATAACTTATTTAGAAATGATAAAAAATAAAGTAAAACGTATCGGTAATCGATTAAATTTAATAAAGATAAAATTTATGAAAATGTAAGAAATATATGTTAAATCTTGTTGATGTAAATATTTAGATTTTGATTGTTACTCGCACACTTATTTTAGATGTTGATTAGTAACTTTGTTTCAAACTGAATTTCAACTCCACGTATTTCATCTCGCAAGACAACTCATGTATTTCATCCATAATATTAAAACCATATTTTTACTCCATGCATTCCTTGTCAATCAATAATACCCAAAATTTTCATATCAAAATAATATATGCATAATACATTATATTAAATTTATGTCTATATATGTCATTAGTGTTAAAAAAATAGTAAGAAAATTAACAAAATATATTAGTAAATAAATTTAAAAGTATTAACAAAACATGTCGTAATCTCATGAATATCAAATATTTATATGCCGCATTAATACTTTTAGATATTGGAAATAATTTGTCTTATTTTCCTTTTTTAGTTTTTTTTATTTAGTATTTCGTTTTAATTTTTTAATAATATGTCTTATTTTCTTTTTTTGACTATTATTTCATTTTAGTTACACTACAATTATAAATAATTTGTCTTATTTTCCTTTTTTAATCTTTTTGATTTACTATTTTCTTTTAATTTTTTTAATAACATGTCTTTTTTTTTTAAACTATTATTTCCTTTTAATTACACTACACTTTGATTTAAGAAATAAATAATGTAGAGAAAGAAAATTTATATTTTTATATTAATATATTTACACATGTCACAATCTAAATTAAAATTAACACATGTCACGATCTGGTGAGTTACGATTTTGCCTACGTGTCACACTCACGTTGGGCAAAATTTAAAGTAAAATAGCTTTGACAGATTTGTGGAACTCTCGAATTCATGATTTGCTTGAATGATGTATTTTTTTTCTTTTCTTTCTCGATTAGTTATGACATTTTTCTTTTTTTTTTCTTTTTAAACGTATTGACATGAAACGAATTTTTCCTTTTTAATGATATTTTTTTTTTACAAATTTTCCCTTTTACCTTTTTTTAATAACATTTTTTACAAATTTTCCCATTTACCTTTATTTTAATGAAATTTTTTTTTACAAATTTTTCCAATGATGTATTTTTTTCCTTTCTTTCTCGATTAATTATGTCATTTTTCCGTTTTTTTGTTTTTAAACGTATTGACATGAAGCAAATTTTTCCTCTTTTTAATGATATTTTTTACAAATTTTCTCTTTTACCTTTTTTTAATGACATTTTTTACAAATTTTCCTTTTACCTTTTTAGTGACATTTTGTTTACAAATTTTCCTTTTTTTAATGACAATTGTTTTTACAGAAGGATATTGATTTTTTTGGTTACGTTAGGACATTTTTCTTTTATTTCTCGATTAGTTATGACATTTTTCCTTTTTTTGTTTTTAAACGTATTGACATGAAACAAATTTTTTTTTTAATGATATTTTTTTTTACAAATTTTCTCTTTTACCTTTTTTTAATAACATTTTTTACAAATTTTCCCATTTACCTTTATTTAATGACATTTTTTTTTACAAGTTTTTCCAATGATGTATTTTTTTTCCTTTCTTTCTCGATTAGTTATGGCATTTTTTTTTTTTTTTTATTTTTAAACGTATTGATATGAAACAAATTTTTCTTCTTTTTTAATGATATTTTTTACAAATTTTCTCTTTTACCTTTTTTTAATGACATGTTTTACAAATTTTTCTTTTACCTCTTTAGTGACATTTTGTTTACAAATTTTCCCTTTTTTTAATGACAATTTTTTTTTACAGAAGGACATTGACTTTTTTTTTGTTACGTTAGGACATTTTTTTTTTTGCGATGATGTATTATATTTTTATATTAATATATTGACACGTGTCACAATCTCAATTAAAATTAACACATGTCACGATCTGGTGAGTTAAGATTTTGCCTACGTGTCACACTCACGTTGGGCAAAATTTAAAGTAAAATAGCTTTGATCGATTTGTGAAACTCTCGAATTCATAATTTGCTTGAATGATGTATTTTTTTATTTTATTTCTCGATTAGTTATGACATTTTTCATTTTTTTGTTTTTAAACGTATTGACATGAAACAAATTTTTCTTTTTAATGATTTTTTTTTTTACAAATTTTCTCTTTTAATTTTATTTTAATAATATTTTTTACAAATTTTCCCATTTACCTTTATTTAATGACATTTTTTTTACAAATTTTTCCAATGGTGTATTTTTTTTTCCCTTTCTTTCTCGATTAGTTATGCCATTTTTTCTTTTTTTGTTTTTAAACGTATTGACATGAAACAAATTTTTTCTATTTTTAATGATATTTTTTACAAATTTACTATTTTACCTTTTTTTAATGACATTTTTTACAAATTTTTCTTTTACCTTTTTAGTGACATTTTGTTTACAAATTTTTCCTTTTTTTAATGACAATTTTTTTTTTACAGAAAGGCATTGACTTTTTTTGTTACGTTAGGACTTTTTTTTTTTGCGATGATGTATTTTTCTTTTAATTTTTAGATAAAAATAAAATATTATTTAAATTAAAATTAACTTTATACGTTAGTATATTAACACTTGTCATCATTTCAATTAAAATGACACATGTCACGATCTAATGAGTTATAATTTTGAGTGCATTCTCCTTTATATAATATATTTACACATGTCCTTTATATAATATATTTACACATGTCACAATCTAAATTAAAATTAACACATGTCACGATCTGGTGAGTTACGATTTTGCCTACGTGTCACACTCACGTTGGGCAAAATTTAAAGTAAAATAGCTTTGACAGATTTGTGGAACTCTCGAATTCATGATTTGCTTGAATGATGTATTTTTTTTCTTTTCTTTCTCGATTAGTTATGACATTTTTCTTTTTTTTTCTTTTTAAACGTATTGACATGAAACGAATTTTTCCTTTTTAATGATATTTTTTTTTTACAAATTTTCTCTTTTACCTTTTTTTAATAACATTTTTTACAAATTTTCCCATTTACCTTTATTTTAATGAAATTTTTTTTTACAAATTTTTCCAATGATGTATTTTTTTCCTTTCTTTCTCGATTAATTATGTCATTTTTCCATTTTTTTGTTTTTAAACGTATTGACATGAAGCAAATTTTTCCTCTTTTTAATGATATTTTTTACAAATTTTCTCTTTTACCTTTTTTTAATGACATTTTTTACAAATTTTCCTTTTACCTTTTTAGTGACATTTTGTTTACAAATTTTCCTTTTTTTAATGACAATTGTTTTTACAGAAGGATATTGATTTTTTTGGTTACGTTAGGACATTTTTCTTTTATTTCTCGATTAGTTATGACATTTTTCCTTTTTTTGTTTTTAAACGTATTGACATGAAACAAATTTTTTTTTTAATGATATTTTTTTTTACAAATTTTCTCTTTTACCTTTTTTTAATAACATTTTTTACAAATTTTCCCATTTACCTTTATTTAATGACATTTTTTTTTACAAGTTTTTCCAATGATGTATTTTTTTTCCTTTCTTTCTCGATTAGTTATGGCATTTTTATTTTTTTTTTATTTTTAAACGTATTGATATGAAACAAATTTTTCTTCTTTTTTAATGATATTTTTTACAAATTTTCTCTTTTACCTTTTTTTAATGACATGTTTTACAAATTTTTCTTTTACCTCTTTAGTGACATTTTGTTTACAAATTTTCCCTTTTTTTAATGACAATTTTTTTTACAGAAGGACATTGACTTTTTTTTTGTTACGTTAGGACATTTTTTTTTTTGCGATGATGTATTATATTTTTATATTAATATATTGACACGTGTCACAATCTCAATTAAAATTAACACATGTCACGATCTGGTGAGTTAAGATTTTGCCTACGTGTCACACTCACGTTGGGCAAAATTTAAAGTAAAATAGCTTTGATCGATTTGTGAAACTCTCGAATTCATAATTTGCTTGAATGATGTATTTTTTTATTTTATTTCTCGATTAGTTATGACATTTTTCATTTTTTTGTTTTTAAACGTATTGACATGAAACAAATTTTTCTTTTTAATGATTTTTTTTTTTACAAATTTTCTCTTTTAATTTTATTTTAATAATATTTTTTACAAATTTTCCCATTTACCTTTATTTAATGACATTTTTTTTACAAATTTTTCCAATGGTGTATTTTTTTTTCCCTTTCTTTCTCGATTAGTTATGCCATTTTTTCTTTTTTGTTTTTAAACGTATTGACATGAAACAAATTTTTTCTATTTTTAATGATATTTTTTACAAATTTACTATTTTACCTTTTTTTAATGACATTTTTTACAAATTTTTCTTTTACCTTTTTAGTGACATTTTGTTTACAAATTTTTCCTTTTTTTAATGACAATTTTTTTTTACAGAAAGGCATTGACTTTTTTTGTTACGTTAGGACTTTTTTTTTTTGCGATGATGTATTTTTCTTTTAATTTTTAGATAAAAATAAAATATTATTTAAATTAAAATTAACTTTATACGTTAGTATATTAACACTTGTCATCATTTCAATTAAAATGACACATGTCACGATCTAATGAGTTATAATTTTGAGTGCATTCTCCTTTATATAATAAGATATGTTCTGCACGAATTATGCACAAATCGTTATGTAAATATTATGCACAAATCGTTTCTGTACGAATTATGCACAGAACAATTATGTACGAGTTATACATAAAACGAACGTATAAGAATTATGCACAAAACGTTTCTGTACAAACAATGCACAGAATATATTCATATTAGAATTCACACGGATTATGCACGAAACAGATTTTGAATAAAATAATTGCGAAAAACCATAATTTCACAGACGTTCGAAATTTGCACGAAACCAGATATGCGAAAAACATAAATATGCAGACGCCCGAATTTTGCACAATATCAGATTTACGAAAATCCTTAATTCACAGAAATTCGAATTTTGCACAGACGATTTTTCAAACATAAATTCATATATGCAAACAACCCTAATTTGCAGATCTCTAATATTCCATTATTCAAATTATTGATCTATTATACTTAATGGATTAGACAGATGTTTTATATATTTATTTATTTTGTTAAACAAGATTCAGTTCAGTTTTTTCGTATTGTGATATATTTCAGATTCTCGTAAGGTTGGATCGAGAGAGAATTAGAATTGTGAAATACATTCATTAGATTGAAACAGAACGATACACTGTTCATTATACATACAAAACAATAAAACCAAATATAAAGCATAACCACACCCATTTGGCCAGTCGAAATGGTGTCAGGCTTTAGGTCCATTAAAAAACTCCATGAGTGGGCTATTCAATGACTAAACTCATCATAGAGGGATTAGTCGGATGGTAAAAGTCTGGATTACTCTCTGGTTATCAAAAAAAAAAAAATACAATAACCAGAGATAACCGGATGTATAACTCTAATACTCCTCATTGGATTTGATGAATCGATGGACATGGAAGGGTTTGATGACCTCTCTTTATCCTTCTCAATGAAGGTAGGTATAACCATATAAAACTGAGATACCTTATGTGATGTGAGTGGCTTGAATCCATGATGAACTTGATAAAATTGCTGAGTATCACAAGTGAAGAATACAAGTCAAAGGGGCTTGAATTCTCCATGTGTATGTGGCCTAGTAACACAACGAACCAGTCATAGGAGTAGCAAGTTGTAGATACGCAAATGGCATTATCTCCGTTAACCCAAGCATTCTCTTGCCAAAACCATTTTCTTTTGCCGGAGAAAACTAAATCCATCTCACCGTAAATCAGTATTTGCAATGACTTTGTGCTCATTAGAATTAGCAAAGCAAACCATAGAAGTGGAAACTTCAATACTTCAAGATCATAGGCAAAACAAGATTGTGTAGAAGAAATAGAACTGTGACCAAAAACTGGATTATCTTCTGGTGGTCTTGATAAAAACCATAAAGGAACTTAACAATACCACGATCTCGGCTCGTCTATGTAGAGATACTTCACAACCAACATAAAACACACTTCAATATCTAGCAAATGAAGCAGAACCAATCAGAGATACATAAAACAAACGATTGCAACGAATCAATCAGTAGAAACTCAAGAAAATCAAAGAAATTTATTCGCGGAAGAAGATGAATGATTGTTTTCGAAAAGCTCTGATACCATTTCAAATTATCTCAAGCTTGGATCGAGAGAGAATTAGAATTGTGAAATACTTTCATTTGATTGAAACAGAACGATACAATGTTCATTATATACAAAACCAGTAAACCAAGTATAAAGCATAATTTAAATATACATTGGTTAAGAGATAGCCGGATGTATAACTCTAATAATATAAATTGTTTTCCAAGATCACCGATTTAATCGTCAAACCATATAACACCATTCATACTCAAGGTGTTTATATATAGAGATGATTGAAGAATTATATTTTTTTGTTGTGTGTTTATATTTTAGTGACAGTGTTTTTGATTTGAGATTAGTTGTTGTAATATAACCATTTCGGATTAACTTTTATCAACATCAAAAGAGTCTAACATCAATTCTATAAACAAAGAATAATAATTCATTATTTTTTTAGAAATTTTGAGAAATACTAGTCTTTTTGTGATGCCTTTTTTCAAAAATATTTCTATCTGAAAATGTTTTCAAAAATACCTCTGTTATACAATTTTATACCAAAAAAACCATTTAGGTTTGTGTTAACTATTTTAGGTTTATGATTTAGTTTTTAGGGTTTATGGTTGTTAGGAGTCAAAAGCCTTTTTAGGATTTAGAGTTTTTAAACCCTAAACTCTAAATCCTAGACCATAAACCTTAATCCCTATAAAATCATAATCTCATTAAACAATGGTAATTTAGTCAGGTTACACTTAATGAAGGGTATTTTTGAAAATTGACAACTAATAGGGCTATTTTTGAAAATGAACACACTAAAAAGGGCATTTTTGAAATTCTCCCTTATTTTTTTGGTGTTCTTGGGTTTTGATTTACATATTAAAGTAATAAGAATTAGATACAAAGTGTACATTCTCTAACATATTTGAAATTTTTTTATTGATAGAAATATAAAGGGTTATCAATTAGAATTTAAATATTTAAATAATTTAATATATTTTAGTATATTCGCGGGCCGTAATCTAGAATCCAATTAAATATTTCATAATTACACATGTTAACAATTTCATAACCTAAATAATTATAGCAATAATTTTTTAAAATATCTTTATATGCGTATTACGCAGATCCTAATATAATATATATATAAATAACACTTCACATATATGTCATACATTCATTTATCTAAATTATAATCATTTATTGATTGAACTTTCTCAATTATCTGTGCCAGAAAAATTATATATTCAAACAAGATTTACAAAACAAAATTGTAAACTCACATGTAAAGATTTTAGTGAAAGTAGAAAACTTTTTTTTTGGTTAGTTAAAATTATAACTGTAAGATTTTACTTTACATTATCTCTTATAAATTAAAGTGATCTACAAAAGAAGTTGTGATGATGTGCCAAGTTTAAGTGAGAGTAATTTTGATTTATCAAAATAGAAATCATAGAGAACTAGATGAATACCCGCGTATACACGCGGGATTTTCTCTAATTATATTTTTATAATTTTATAAATTAGTGATTTCATTAGTTTTTTGGATAAACATTTAGAACATCCCATTGGAGAAATACGATAATAAAGTGTTTTATTCTAAATTCTTTGATTGATAGAAATGAAATGATTGATAGGAAATACTATAATGTCAAGTTTAGAATAATTCTATACATGCATTTGACTATACGTTTTTTTATACATATTCTCAAAAATCTTAAATTTATACCAATACATATATTACCCCATATGTACCATTTAATAAGTTAAGTCGGGTCAAAAATTTAGATCAGTCTTTTGTCTCATCCCTTCTGATTTCTCTAGATTCATTCCTAACTTATTTATTATTATGATGACAAATTTATTGGATAGGAAGGATGATGATGTGATTGATTTGGGATTATAATATAATTTTGAGATCATGATTTTTTACCATTTTTATAAGAATTGAACTGCAATAAAACACTTTGAAACCAATATATTATCCACTAAACCATCGTAACTTAGAACTTTTACAATGTTAATGATTCAAAAGTGTAAAAATATTGCTGTCTTTACAATATTTTCAATAAAATGATGATGATGAAAAAAACTAACTACATCTAAAACACCAAATCACGTTTCTCAATTTGTGGAATGAATGACCACATATCCTCCGTGTCAAAAATCATTACAAAAACAAATTGGAAGCAAATTGTTTAAAATTTTCATTGTTAAGTTCGAACATTGAATAAGGAAGAAGATAATTAACCTTCCAAAGTGCTTTGGAATTGTTGTTGTTATGATGTAAAATTGAATTCATATTGACTTATTCTAATTTTGGAAAGATGAACAACATATTTGACTTTTCGTTCACATTTATTATTATTTTTTATTGATTTTTTTTTTGTTATGAAAGCTGATGTGTCAAAATAGAGAATGTTTATGTGTCAATCCCTTGTTAGAGAAAATTAAACTTTTATATAATAGATAACTAGGAAAAATCCGCGCGTTGTGCGGAACAACTATTTAGATGATTTTTAAAATTATGTCAATATCATATAGTATATATATATTAACATTGTTAAGTGATGTTTAAGATTTATGCTCACAAATTATATTTTTAAAAATTAAAATATTATTTTTTAAGGTTTAATATGAAAGTGAACCATATAATGATATATACAAATATGTTTTATTTGAATACCATATTTTCAATTGTCTTCTAAAATTCAGCATCTTTTTCTTGAACCTCTTTGTTATAGTCCGTGTCCACTATTGCAATAATTTATAGATACATATAGCTAAAAGTTTGTGAAATTTAATTGCTTTTGAAATTGACTGATCACATATTTGGTTTACAGAATTTGATTCTTATATTATCTAATTTATATAACTTCTACAATGTTTTAACAAAATGACTGTCTTTTATATACAATTTTATTTTTATTCATGTTTTTATGGGTATTTGCATAAAACACTCTATATAAAATCAAGAATCAAGATTGTATGTGACATAAAAAATTTCTTTAGTTTTTAACCGATCCCTTACAAAACTATTTTTTTATCTTATCAATAAATGAAGATCATAACATTTTCTAATTCTCGTTTAGTATTATTTGCATAAGGAAAAAATCTAGTACAGAATTGTCAATGGTATGTCCGGATTAGTTTTGCTTGGCCTATACTTTCAAAATTATAGTATCAATTATTAATATTTAATACCATGCGTTACAGATTAAAACTTTCACATGAGGTTTAATTGTAATATAATACATGAGGTTTATAATCCCACTTTTCTTTCCCTTAAGATGCTCCCATACATTTTAAAAAGTATGCCTATTGGACTGTTTTTTTTTAATTGCGGAGTTAATTTGATCTTACAATATTAGTAAAGTAGAGATTTAAAAGTAAACAATAATTTCAAACTATTTTATGTGAATTATTTTAAAATAATATAAAATTTTGTCATGTTATTAAAATATTGATATATTAAACATGATGAATAAATTATATAATGACATTATGGCACATGTCGCCAATACAAAAAAAAATATTGGAACATCTTATATACTTTTTATTAGTTTATTATAGAATAATTTGATCTTAATATAAGATATACTCTTAATATACTTGATCACAAAATGATGAAAACAACAAAGAAAATTAAAAATATTAAGAAAAATATGATAGCTTCTCGAAAGTTCTAATTAAGAAAAATTTAAAGTATTAGTGAAGAGATATTGTAAAAAAAAATATCTATTAGAATATAATTTTACATATTTTCAATTATTTTATGAAAATAATTTGATGTTAATTGTTTACTTTAAATTAATATTAATATCACATTTTTATTTTAAATACTCAATACAAAAATCCTAAAATCTAGAGATACAAATGTCAAAATTAAGTAAAATATAAGGTTCTGAATCAAAGAAATGGACAAATGTCAACATAAAAAATGACACGTGGAGCTTCTCAGAGCTCGACATTTTTATTTTAAAGAATCAATACAAAAATCTTAAAATCTAGAGAGAAAAATATCAAAATTAAGTAAAATATAAAATTCTAAATTAAAGAAATTGACAAATGTCAACATCAAAAATGACAAGTGGCAGCTTTTCAGAGCTCGACTTTGTGAAACCTTACAATATTATATAAGATATTTGACTAAATGGATTATAACATCGACCAACTACAACAATATAACAATAATTATTAAATATTCCATTTGTTTATAATTGTTAGATGTTTTAGAGTTTTTACACATTAAGTTTTTCTTAATGTTTAACTATAAATGCATTATTTTTTGCATTAAACAATTTTCTATAACTCTAGCTAAATCAATAATAATTCAATAAAATCAATTATTTAAAATTAATATGTCTTGAAATTTACAATTCATCATCATTATATCATCAAAAATGCATAGAAAAAATTAAAAAATATATATATTTTTATGAAACAAGAAAAAAATCTATAATTTAAAAACGGATGGAGTAAAAGATTATAGTTTACTACAAAGAAACATTGAAACAATAATTTGTAACAAAACTTCGCGACAGATTATAAACAAACAAGTGAGAAATAAAATATAAATAAGTGACAAATAAAATAACTATGTAAATTATAGCATTTTTGTGAAGAACTATAGCGAATTAGTGACAGTCTAGCTCCAATTTTATTTAAGGTTGTAACTGCTACTAATTACTGACAATATAATTATATCAAAATTTGACATAGCTGCATTTCGTATCATTTTTGTAACAAAAAGCCACCACGAAAAAATTATTGATTAGTCACATATTAAAAATTATGCAAATAGTGGGTATTTGTAGTTAAATCCGTGCGTATCCAAATTTTTTTTTTAATTTTCTAAATACCAAAAAAATTTTAAAAACAGAGATTTGAAGTAATTTTGAAAAAAATAAGAAGTTGAGAAAATAACTGTTTCTCTTGATACCAAAATTGTCTAGGCTCACATTTGAAATTTCTTAATTTATTTTTGAAATTTTTCATATAACCACAAATCCCGTTCGTGGCTGTCTTTTAACCTAGATAATCTTCCGTACGGTAACAAGATTTCATATATTATATTTCTCTTCTTATCTTCTTGCGCTTCCACCACCTCCATTAGCCACACGGCAAAGCTCGACGATGTCTGAGCTAACGAAAATACCGTCCTAAACGTCTTCGAAACCCTAATCCTCCTCAATACGTGCCTCCGGTGACATCGCCGACGAAGCAACAGCAACAACACCTCTCTCCGCTCTCCGCCTCCACCGGCGTACTCAAGACCATGGCAACAAACCATACTCCTCATACACTCACTTCTCCTCCGCATCATCGCCATTGTTATCTTCCTCAGCAGCTCAGACCTGTTCTTCTTCTTCATCTTTTCATATTATTATCCCGAGCCCAAACAGACCAAATTTGGGCTTACCGCCCAAATTATATTATATAATTTAGCGGCCCCTAATACATGTAGTGTAGTGGTAAAGTTTTGAAATTTGGAGTTAATGGGTGCTGAGTTCGATCCTGCTTACTTACTTTCAGTTTATTTTGTTTTTCAGACTCAGCCCAATTTTTTTTTTTTTTTTGTGTGGCCCTAATTAACTTTCTCAGGGCTCCTTCACTTTCTCAGCCTTCGCCTTACGCTTTTTCCGGACTCTTTGGGGAAGCAACATAGCAGATTAGGTCACGCAGGGAATTGGGATGATGGAGTCGCTTGGCTCAGGGTTCCAAATGCGGAGGAAGAAGACAAAGAATCGGACCGCCACGACCAAGTTTCTGAAGAAGATTTTGGCGATCCTAGCCTCTAAGGCTGTAATGTCAATGCTTATAGTGCAAGGTAAGATTTAAGATATCTATATTTGATTTGATTTATTGAAAAAATGAAATAAAAAGCGATTATACAACCTTAAAATAACATACATTCGACTAACTAAACCCTAACTAAAAGAATGACATAGCATTAACAGACAACAACAGGAAGAATAGAGAGATGATACAAATAAGCAAAGACGAGACTCTACAAACCGAATTGAACCTTAAAACACCACACATGGGAGAGATCTTATTTTTTGGCTGCCGCGGGGAAATGTTGAATTTGTGGTAGGAAACGAAGAACGCTTAATTGATCTCAGAAGAAGAGAAAGAAAATTATGAAAGAAGGTAAGAATGGAAGAAAGCTCTAATTATTCTTGATAATCTTTTAGGTCTGACATATTTACGTACTAATAGCTGAAATCTTAACATAACTCTTCTAGAAACGTTTTTTAAGAACAAGAAAAGAAAAATTGTCCGGGGCCTTGTGGTCAAGTGGTAAGGAGACGGGATTGGGGCGTCACAACGCTCCAAGTTCGATCCATCTGCTATGCGAAACAAAAAACACATTGTCTTGGACACCCACACGGATATGCGTCTTTGCTTTCGGCCCATTTAAAAAAATGGGAAAAGAGGGGGTGAGAGGGGGTGGGAGGGGGAGGGGGCACCTATCCTTGGGTTACCACTCCCCAGGGAATTAGTCTGGGCCTGGACCTAGGATGTACCCCTGAATTATCAAAAAAAAAAAAAAAAAAAATTAATAAAATGCTAATTTAACTAAAATATAATGTCAATTTTCTTAATTGCATAATAGCCTTCTCTTATTCTTGTCGTGGGTTATTCTCCATGTACAAGGCACATGCTCATTAATCCAAATTAAGTCACGTGCTTCTCACATGTGTTGTTATTGTTCTTCAATTCATTTTCTTCTTATTGACAAGTTATACGCCATTGTTTGTTGTTATCAAACTTGTTTTCTTTTTCTTTGACAGAATCAAAGCGTTTGGTGAGACTCCAACAGAAAAGTATAAAATTATTAGACTGCTCAGTAGAGAGTAGTCTTGGGAAAAAAATCCGGAACCAAAAAACCGAACCGAATCCGAACAAAATTATCCGAACCGAACCCGAATCGAATTTCTAAAATATCCGAATGGATCCTAAACACGTAGTACCGAAAACCCGAACCGAACCCGGAACCGAACCGAAAACCGAACGGGTATCCGAAGTACCCAAAACATAAATTAATTCGGTTGTTTTTAAAGTTTTTTGTTATTTTGAATATTTTCAAAAAATTCGGGTAATTTTCGGGTATTTTCGGAAAAAATTTTAGAGTAATTTTAAGTATTTTAGGTAAAAAAATACCCGAACGGTTCTTATTTTGAGAACTCGGACCCGATCCGAATCCGAAAGGAACCGAAGCGAACCCGACCCGAATTTCATAAATACACGAACGGTTCCTATATCTCTATACCCGAAAATCCTAAAACCCGAAACCGAACGGATCCGGTATCCGAACGCCTAGGGCTAGTAGAGAGTAGTAGGGTCCGAAATTGGATTTTTAACATATATATGAGTAGACCTCTTTTTTTTTTTGGATAAAATGATTAAAGACCGGAGGGATCTGATCATCAGATTGATTGGCAGTTTCAGTGGTGTCGTTGTGCTTGGTATAGAAGCTGTACGTAACGAAGAGGAACCAAAAGACACACATAATAGCAACGACGAGTGCGAAGACCGGAGAAATGAGCGAAACGAGGATGTTAGCCGCGATTGCGCCAAAGAAGTGACTTACGTGAGCAAGAAAGTGATGGATGAGAGATTGGTTTCGTCTGAGATTTGCTTCTTGTACGAAAAGGACGAAATAGATGAGGGAGAAGGGCAAGAAGCAAAGGAGAGTGGGATCACGAATCTCAGCATTTGGTTGGGTGATTTGGAGCAAACCAAGAACGATTGCTTTGAAAGTTAAGATAACGGTGTGAAGTACGGAGGAGTGATATGTGTTCTCATCGTCACCGGAACTAATTTGAAAGGAAGAATTGATAGCCGACATGCTAGCTTGTGTTTTGCCCTAAAGGAGCAATGGGTGGGAGGGGGATTTGATAATCTGGTGATAACCAGATAATTATGATCAAGGGAAGAAGAAAGAGCGCAGGCACTTTGTCTTTCTTCAAACAAATAAAACCTATGGCCCACAGCTCCTTTGTTGTTGCTTTCTGGTACCTATGTCATCTTGTGTTTTGCAGCGATAAACGAACCAACCAGCTTCTTGCGGATATATACATGAGAGGAGAAATGGACACAAGTCTATGGTGAGGGAGGGTGTGGCGTTACTCAAATAAATAAAATATTAATATTTTAATAATATGATATTTGATACTTTCTCAAAAGATAGTTTTGAGAACCCACAGCGCGTACATAATGTGCAAGGACAATATATATGGTTTGCAGCGACGTATCTTTTTTTTTTTTTTTTTGTGTCTTAAGAGATTGCCTACCAATATTATTGGTTTTTGGGTTTTTGGGTTTTTGGGTCTCATCGCTACAAAGCCTAAAACCAACCAAAAACAATTGGAGGAGTCTATAGATCCATCATTTTTTCCTTGGTGATGGTCGATGTTGAACATTGAATAAGTTGACACAAAGGTCGCGGGTTCGAGCCCTGCAGGAACAATTTTGAGTGTTTCTTTACAATGTCCTTTTTATACCTTGTTTACCAAAAAAAAAAAAAATGGTTGACATAAATACGGATGTTGGATACGACGAAGACAAGTTAGTTTTTCTTATAAATTTAAATATTAAAAAACGGATGTTGGATACGACGAAGACAAGTTAGTTTTTCTTATAAATTTAAATATTAAAAAAGAAAATTTATTACAATTAATTTTTAAAAAAATAAAAAATATAGGGATGTTGGATACGACGAAGACAAGTGCATAAGCGAGAGCAGTGGCTTGTGCTGTGATTATAAATTTAGAAATGAGACGAGTAGAATTTTAGAATTTAGGTGATTAGAAATTTAGATATGTATAAATTTAATTTAGATTATAAATTTATATATATATATATATATATATATATATGATATGTATGTAGCTAATTTCCTACAAATAAATTTGTGGCTTTTCACAAATTTTTCTAGGTCTATGTAGCTAATTTCCTACAAATATTTTGGGATCTATTTTGGGATAATTGTTACAATTTATATTGTAACTAAATTGTAGCTAATTTGTTACAAAAATAAATATAATAAATTTGTGTTAAATTGTTAGAATTTAGTGCGTCACTAATTTATATCAATTTGTACTATGTTTAGGGATTTTTTGGTTTGTGGATCAAATTATTAGATGTGCAAGTCTTCTGCCCGGTTAATAAACATGAGAAGACCTAGAAAACACGATTGTGAGTGTTTTCCAATGTTCTCTAACACTCAAATCAGAAAAGAGCAAAAATGAGAGAAGAAAAGAGACCACGGGAAATAACGTGGAGAATCGAGAAAGAAATCGGAAAACGAGGAAAAGGAAGGAAGAAAGGTGACACCCCATTATAATGTAAGGTTATTGTTTATGCATTTTATTTTAGTAGTTACTTCTATAGCTCATTATAATGTAATTTTTCGCCAATGACTTCTATACATAGCTCATTATAATGTAAAAAGTCACCAATCACATTTTAAAATTACAAACGTTAATCAAGCCTCAAGAGAGATGAAAAGAAATGTAGAAAAAATCAATTCAACATGCCTAGGTACAATGTTAGATAGTCCCACTTGGCCTTCACCAACTTTGCCTTATTAAACCTTTACAAATATATGAATAAAAATAGGTTTCAACAACCCCGTCAATTTATTTTTACAAATATATTGGTCTCGTTGTGCTTGGGATAGTACGCAACGAAAAGGAACCAAAAGACAGACACACATAATAGCAGCGACGAGGGCGAAGACCGGAGAAATAAGCAAAACGAGGATGTTAGCCGCGATTGCGCCAAAGAAGTGACGTACGTGTCCCACAAAGTGATGGATGAGAGAACAAAACGAAGACACAAGCTTTATGTGTTTCTAAAACAGAGGAGTACTGCTGGTTCATGAGCTGAAGTAATGCTAAAATTCCGGCGTTGACCATAAAGATGACTTTGTGGACTGCACGGAGTATGCGGTGAACTTCTCCGTTTCATCGCCGGAGATTGGAAGTGTTTGGTTACCGGCGGAGACAGCTTCCATCGTTATACTCTGCTTTATTCTTTTCTGTTTTGTTGGTCTTTTATGCTTTACACATTCTCTTTTAAGAACTTGATTTTCTTTCAGGCAACAAAACAGACATAAAAAGGATGGTTCTTTGAGAAAGGACAAAATAACCGAACTGATCATTGATCAAAGTGGAATAAGTGTTGTTTGGCTTTTACTAAAACTATTCTCTTTATAGCATTTCTTCTTCTTTTTCTATTTCTGCTTTGATTAAACCTATCACTAGCTCTCTTTCTCTCAAAGAACCACACAGAATAAGCGCTGTAGAAAACTATCAAATTTCCTCTGTTCATTAAGATAAGATGGAGACTGTCTTCAATGAATCACCTACCAAAATACAGGAGACTTCCCTTTTATCCATTAATCTTGAGACACTCTGATCCAGCTAGAGTCTTTACTTAGACTTTAGCCAATTTCAGCTTCAGTTCTTCTCCAATTCCACTTCTCTCTTCAAGACTCATCTCAAGTTGCATCAGAATCTGATCCAAGATGAGTACTTAATTACGCTAACAATATAATAATACTTTCTATAAAATAAGTATGTATTTTTACAATAATCTAGTACTTCTCCTGGATCTCATTTTTTAAAAATATATTCCTATAAAATTAAGAATATACTGAAAAACTATAGAGATATATGATGTAACAGATACTGGCACAGGATGATGCAACAAATACTGGCACATGGATTCCTCAAACTAGATTATCTTTCAATGGTAACTTACAAGTTGATATTTAGTGTTTTTATTTGTTTGTGAACTCGTATTTCTATCGTTTTCATCTACATTTGGTTTATACTTGTGTCATTTTGTCATCTTTGAGTCTCATTTTGATTTAGGATCCATTTAAAGTCTATAACATGTTTTTTTACATTTTACATCTTGTTTCATGTGTTTTAGGTGCCTTTTCGAAACTTATGGAGTAGATGCGATAGAGAGGAGACTCGGGAGATGGATTGGAGATGGAAAGGAGGCCAATGACTAGTCAAAAGGATGAAAATGGTTGAGATGTATTGCCCATCGATCGGTTCAGACCGATGGACCATGTACCTGTACCGAAAAATGAAAATTCGGAGTGCATCACCCATCAGTTGCAACCGATGGAGTATACACCGATGGGGCTTCCAATCGGTCCAAACCGATGGGGCTTCCAATCGGTCCAAACCGATGGGGCATCCAATCGGTCCAAACCGATGGAAGCTGCATACTTATGTCCGAAACTCGTTCTGGAAATTAGCTCTGTGCATGGCCCATTGGGCGCCACTTCCATGGCACTAATCACTTCACTAATCACCTAATTATCATAAACTTTCGTTTGCAATTAGATAATCAATGAACATTAAGAAAAAGTCCAATTAGTTCACTAAACACCCTAATCATCCATTCCCATTGGCTAGGTATGTAAAGCTCACAAATTTTTTGGTTCAAGCATTTTCATAGATACCTTCCGGACGTGAAATGCCTAAAGTCTAGATTTTGAGTGATCAAGTCAGAACTAGCATTAATCTCAACCTAAGTGATGGATCTAACAAATATCAACCTAACTCATCATCATCTAACCATCAAATCATCCTAATATAGCATTACCCATGATCCAACTAAAAACTAATCACTAAACATGATGAAGAACAAAGAAAAAGACATAAACATAATGAAAATGCATAAATAAAAAGATAAGGGATAAAATTTTGAAGAATCCTTCTCTAAAGTGGCATGAGATGTTGAAGATCAATCCAAAATATCAAGAGAAAATTTTGGATCTAAATCCAACTCTAGAAGAGAGGAAACTTGGGTTTTTACAAAGCTAAAAATGTATTTATAGTGAAGCAAAACGGAACCGAGTCGACCTGGGACAAACCGGGTCGGATCATAAAATTTTGGAAAAATGAAAGTCATACCGAGGGTCTACCCTCAATATGAACCCACGGTATGGCCCATGTATTGTCTCTGCTCGGTGACCTTCTTCTGCTTGCCAGAATGATATGTCTTCACTAAAACGGTCGTATCTCTTGAACCGCTGATCAGAATGAGTTGAAACCACCGCCAAAATGAAGCTAACTTAATTTCTTAGCTTGTGACAAAATTTGAGCTTGATTCAATAAGGGAAAGGCCTCCGTCCGATCCGATCTTTAAGACACTTCATACTGATTCTATAGTTTCTTGCACAAATGAAGCTTCCGAGTTCATACCGGGGTTCAAGGTCCGGTATCAAGCCACGGTAGGCTCTCTGTTTCTTCATCCTAACCTCTTCTTCTTCATGTCCTTAGCCTTCCTTTGATTCACCTCTTCTTTCTCCTTCTTCCCAACTTGATTTGCCTTTGATTCCACCATCTTTGGACTTCAAATGAGCTCCATTATATCATTGAACCTCCTCAAATCCTTAGCTCCATTAAGTACCTAAAAGAAACACAAAATGCATGCACAATGCAAGAATGTACAACAACCTAGACTCTAAAATGGGACAAGTGCAAGAATGAGACTAAAAATGGCCTAAAAGGAGAAAATATATACAAGAACAAGACTAAAAGAGATGAAATAAAGGACTAGGAATGCATCAAAATCAATATACATCACAAGTCTACCAAGCCAGAGAACTTACAAAAGTATCTCCTAGAAAATTTAGTCTCTCACAAGCTTCTCAAGACCATACAAGTCTTGAAAGCTTCTCTCTTGATTTGTTTGCAAGAAACCCTAAAACCCTTTTTTCCTTGGAAACTTTGAGCACTACAATGCATAAGTTTCTAAAGAGGTTATCGACATCTATTTATACACATAGATTCAATGCCTTAATGATTTATGTGATATGAACAATTTTCTTTTTGTTAATATCACTTTTCCTAAATTATGTAATTTCTTTTTTGTCTTTTAAACAGTTTTTCTTTTTTGCTTCTTCAAGTCTTCTTTCCTTTTTAATGCTTCATGTTGTCTTTCCTTTTCATCATTTAACTTCCAAGTCGATTTAAGCTCCAATCTGATAAATTTCGTGATGTAGGCTTCTGTAACACCTCTTGTGTTTAACTCTGAAATTGCTACATCAACATATACAAGTAAAATATAATCTACGATCTTGGATCAATTGATCTCTTCGTCATCTAGTAACCATTCATCAAAAGTGTCATTTGATGCTAAAAGAAGTTTGGCCAATGCATATTGAATTATTCGCCATAGTCTATGACCGCTTAGCAGTTAAACGGCCACCTATAGCGCTTTTTAGAATACTGATTTTCACCGTATGATAATATCCTATATCAATAAATTGCAATTTCGTATCTTAGAAATATTAGTGTTGGACATTTTGTTTTTGGTTAATGACATTTTTCATGCGTCAAAATTAATGTGTAGATGAAGATATATTAGATATATACAGTACTATGGGTTTTTTTCATATCCAATCCAAAGGATAGGACATAACAGAATGTTTGTGTTTCATATTTTTATTCTCTTTGTAACTATATATATTGAATGATGTTTTAACTATTACACGTCTAACAACAAAATTACATGATTGATATAATCCCTACGCGTATATGCATGATTTAGACATTCCAAGTGATCTAGATTGAGCACCATTGTTGGAAGGACAAAAAAAAAAGGGGATTGAGTGTGTGCTGATGTTTGTGTTTTGGCTTGCCTACATGGTCCATATGAAATTGATAAATGACAATTATAAGTTATAACCGCTGAAATTGGAGTCGGTGTTGTGGAAATTGTAACTTGGAAGCTTCCAAGAAGCTTTACTCACAAAGATCCCTTCTCTTGTTGGACTCTCAGAAAACAAACAAATCATTTTGCTTAATTACATTATAATCTTTCTGTTTTGATTTTAAATGTGATGTGTAGTGATATGTTTCCTAAAGAAGAGAATAAAACCGGTGATGACAACGTATTTCCGAAGTTTTTTTTACACAGTTCTGCATGCTCGAATGCGCTAAATATTGTTGAATAGTGATTTGCTAATGCATCACTCTCTTAGGTTTATAGCTTGACTTTTGTAAACAAAACTTTTGTAAATCCCACGGTGTCTCAATTTCACATGGTTCTACCTACTTTCATTGGGAAGGGTAAAAAGAGAGGTCATCAAGCCTTTCCCTGCCCATCGATTCATCAAATCCAAGATGGAAATACTTCCATTTTGTGGGAGACTTATACATCCGGTTATTTCTCTTTTTGGTTTATGCTTTATACTTTTTTTTTTTTTTAAATCAGGGGGTTATCCGGATTTTTACCACCCGACTAATCCTCACAGAGTGAGTGTAGCCGTCGAGTAGTCCACTCACCAAGTTTTCTAATGGATCTAAAAAGTGACACCATTTCGACTAATTAAATGGGTGTGGCTAGATAATTCTACGCTTGAGGGAAATTGAACCCTGGTCTAAACCCACGGAACAATTCCTCCTTAAGTGGGAATCATTAGCCCACCACCACTTGGTTTTATGCTTTATACTTGGTTTAGTGATTTTGTATATAAGGAACATTGTATCGTTCCGTTTCAATCTAATGAATGTCTTTCACAATTCTAATTCTCTTTCGATCCAACCTTGAGAGAATCTGAAATATATCACAATACGGCATCTTTGTAATTTTTCCTAACCACGAAAAAACTGAACTGAATCTTGTTTAACAAAAAAAAAATATATATATACAAATCAACTGAATCTGGATATGACAAGCAGAAGTCTAAATAAACCCTAATTACAGACCAACATCGGTTTAAGTATGGAACAATGATATAACCAAAGGCAAAATTCTCAAACAAAACATATATTTCTGAAATCGCAATTAATAGGCTCTTTCTTCCACTTCCACATATGCAGAACCCGGTTCTGTCCGTTTATTACGTCACCCCGGTTTAATATATACCGTATCAATTCTTCATCCATTTTAAAAAAAATTTGGTATAAACTTTTAACTTTAATTTCACTACTCTTATTTTACTAGGGATATGAAATGGACACTACACTCCGATTAACACAAACCACAATATCAAACCGGTGAAGACTGAGGTAAACCGGCGCCTGTCCTGTTTGCCTCCGAGTAGGTGAGCTTGATCTCGTTGAACGTGTCGTAAGCTACGAGGGAGAGCCAGAGAAACCAAAGAAGAAGCAGGACGAAAGCAAACGTGGTGCAAAAGACAGAGACGAGCACGAGAGTGGCTAGAGCGCCGAACATATGGCTAGTATGTCCGACGAGTCTCGGGACTATTCCAGGTTGTAGCCGCACGTCTATAGCTTCGCGGACGCGAAGGACCGCGTAGAAGAAAACGAAGACACAGAAACAGAGGAATGCTGCTTTATGTGTTTCGAAAACAGAGGAGTTTTGCTGGTTCATGAGCTGAAGTAATCCTATAATTCCGGTGTTGACCATAACGATGACTTTGTGGACTGCGGCGGAATATGAGGTGAACTTGTCCGTTTCATCGCCAGAGATTGGGAGTGTTTGGTTAACGGCGGAGACAGACTCCATCGTTATTCTCTGTTTTACTCTTTTTTGTTTTGTGGTTTTCTCTCCCTCTCTCTTTTCTTGATGGTTGTGAGTTAATATTCAAGGGCTTAACGCCAGAACGTCAGATTAGAAAATATTCTCCTAATTTAATATTAAAAAATTATTAAATAAAATACAAAAAATTTATATGAAAAAATTTACATAAGATTTCTCAAAAAGAATACAAACTATAAAGTTTACTAAATAAAACAAAAATATGATGGTTGTGAGTTTGTATGTGTAGAGAGAGAGAGAGAGAGAGAGATAAAAAGAATGTTTTAGGTTCACACCGATGACGACGTTATCATCTCCGGCGGAGGATTGCAGACTGTGATGTCGGTGTCGTCGTAGATGAAATCAAATAGAGATGATTTGGTGTGATGATTTGAGAAAGAAGAGAAACAAAATTGATGTTGGACTTTTTTTGCTGGTATTGTAAATCAAGCGTTGGACTTTTTTATCTATATTTCTTATAGATTTATTTTTTAATCTATATTTCCCATTTTTGTGTCTTAAAGAGTTGATTGTTTGTAGGAAACTGTCTTTAAATGTAAATAACTCAAAAAGTAAAACAATTTATATATCATATTTAACGTTAGATTTGTAGTTAATACCTTTTTTAAAATTTTAATTGCTCACACAAAATTTTAAAATTAAAATAAACAATGTATTTATTTTAAATGGGTCTAGTTATATCAATTTACTTTTTTTCTTTTGAAAAAATGTTTTCAATTTAAATGTAAAAGTAACTATTACAATGATATAATTATGAGATCATATAGTTTGAGAGAGTTTTTATGATAAAACGTAAATATTACAACAAAGTAGACTCTTAAGAGAGTTAGGTAAAAATATATTAAGGATATGAAATAGACCCTACACTCCTATTAACACAAACCACAAATATCAAACCGGTGAAGACTGAGGTAAACCGCCGGCGGTCCTGTTTGCCTCCGAGTAGATGAGCTTGATCTCGTTGAACGTGTCGTAAGCTACGAGGGAGAGCCAGAGAAACCAAAGAAGAAGCAGGACGAAAGCAAACGTGGTGCAAAAGACAGAGACGAGCACGAGAGCGGCTAGAGCGCCGAACAGATGGCTAGTATGTCCGACGAGTCTCGGGACTATTCCAGGTCGTAGCCGCACGTCTATAGCTTCGCGGACGCGAAGGACCGCGTAGAAGAAAACGAAGACACAGAAACAGAGGAATGCTGCTTTATGTGTTTCGAAAACAGAGGAGTTTTGCTGGTTTGTGAGCTGAAGTAATCCAAGAATTCCGCCGTTGACCATGACGACGACTTTGTGGACTGCGGCGGAGTATGCGGTGAACTTCGGCGTTTCACCGGCCGAGGTTTGGTTATTGACGGAGACAATATCCATATATTTCTATCTTCTCTGTTTTATTCTCTTTTGTTTTGTTGATCTTTTATCTTGACATATGTGCAAGGTTTTATAACGGAGGTTTGGTTATTGTCTGCATGAAATGATGACGTCCGATATGATTCTTTTGTCTTCAGGTTTTCAATATTTTATTAGCCGCTTAAAGCTTCAGTATGCTTCTACGTGGTTTTTGAGTGGCTTCCATGAAACTATGAAAGTGACTGGTAGAAAGAGTTTTCCATATCCAAAAAGAAATTGAAGACTTTTCGTCGAGTGAATACGTACGTACGTACATGGATGTGGCCATATCCAAAAAGATCTATGTGGATCTCAGACGCTGATGCGTCATCGCATAATTTCAAAATCCTTTATTTGGTCTTTTGACTTTCTCTATCATAGCGGCACGAGCCGTACATAGCTAATATTCAAGGGCTTAACGCCAGATTAGAAAATATTCTCCTAATTTAATATTAAAAATTTATTAAATAAAATGAAGGATTACAACCCAAGTAAAATTGGGAATTGGATTAAACCGGAGTTACAACAAAACTACCAAAAGACAAGAGAGAAAACAAAAGAGTGTCATCGGAAAATCCAATCCCGGCCATGGAGAGAAGGCTGTCTCTCTACAAGCTCAACCCTAGCCGGCATCGATTGAGTAAGGTCTTGGTATTCCCCTCTTTAACCAAACAACAATGATTGTTCATTGTTCTGGTCTCATTTGCTAAAACAGAATATTGATTAATGAAACGTTCCATTCAAAAACGTGAAACAATGCCATTCGGATACCAATATCTTAATTTTGGTTTAATCATGTTATGTCATTAGAAAATGCACACCTTAGATATAACATTTTTTATATCGGATATGTTTAGTAATTTGTTTACCGTTGCAGTAAAAGGTACATTATTAGTATGGTTATCAATCTCACAAAAACGGTAAAAGTTAGCAGTATCCAATATGATATTGCTAATTTATTTGTATATTAATTATTTGTTATCCTTTTTTTACTATTTTATTCTGGCTCGTTAATATTTTTTATTGTTTTATGTCACCAACCAACTAGATCCATCATAACAGTTTCGATGAACAAGAAATCAGTCTTACCGACAAACTATGGTTAAAATGGTTAACCATAGTTTGAAAGCTTCTTGGAGGATCGATACACTTAGACAACCAATGGTCCAACACCCATGTTAAATAGTTCTGAATTTTATTTTTTGCACCAATAATTATTAATTTGTTATAAGTTGGATATTTGAATTTTCTACGTTTATAAGCTCACAATTGTATATTGTGGTCTTTATGTTAACCGTCGACTTTGTGAGAGCCTACTTATGATGACAGTACGATGTGAGGTGGAATTGATGCGGAACGGTTCGAATAGTAAAAAAATATATACATATATATATAATTATAGATTTTAGTTAAATAAATATATATAAATATAAATTTTTGTTATTGTTAATGCAGAACAGGGCGGTGCAGAATATTACTATTCGAAATATAGTAATGAAATAAACTTTAGTGGAAGCTGGTTTTGTGACGTCAAAGCCATGAATATGGTAGCAGTCTGCAATAATATCATATTAACGAGATATATTAACCATATAGCATGATATCGTTTTTTTTTTTCACGTAATATATAAATATATAATGTAATATATTAACATATAGCATAATATATTAACATATATTGTGGTACATAAATATATAATGAGATTATTAATATGTAAAACGAAATATTAACAGATAATGCAATATTATAAATATCTTCTGATTATACTATTTTTGGTAATAACGTAATACATAAATATATCACGTAATATATCAAAAATATAGAATAATATATAGATAACCAACATGTATGTTTATGATAATGTCATGCTATTTAGTGAGGATGAAATACAATAATTAGATATCTAAAAATATAACTATTGGGAATAAAATATTTTTTTTTGGTTTAGGCAAATTTTTTAGCGTCACGTGTAATTAGTTTAGGCGAATTTCATAGCGTCATTTGTGTAGTTGGTCTATTGGGTCGATTCTAGAGGTGTTTGGACATGAATCTACAATGACCCAAATAACTTGATGGATAAGGCCACCTATAACCAATCTCCATCCCGGGTGATATGTCCCCACCACCAGGAATGATCTGTGTTGGGAACCGAATGGTCAGACGTGCAAGTAACAACAGTCCACGGGAAGCAGCACGCGAAGCCCGAGTTCCCGTATCATGAACTCGGGTTAGATACGAATTTCTTTCCTTACGCGCGAAATACAAATTCTTTCAAATATTATGAGTTAAGTCTTTGGTCGAAAGGTAAAAACCTTTCACCTAATGTGTGTTCAGGTAAAAGCAAGTGGACCCTGCTCCGAGGGACGATTAAAGCAGACAAAACTGATTATGAGGAGCACCCCGACATCAGACCCGCCTCGTTAGTCACCACGATCAATACGATAAAGGAAGAACTCAACGTCGCAGAGCCATATTGTCGGACAGCTGGCACGAGAAAATAAAGGTGGTAGGTAAAAAGCACTCGAGTGCATTGTACTGTGTCAGACCCGAGAATCCAAACCCGACCCAACTATAGACGCGGAGCCCAGTATCCTAACCGGGGCATGTAAAACTTTATATATACCCCTCTTTTCTTTCGCATACGGATAAGTCGAACTCACTACTAAAATTTTTTGAGCCTACTTTCTCTCGAGACTAAGGCTCTCCTCCCAGGATTTAGTCTCTTCCGACCGTTTTAGGTCATCTTTCTGGCCTGACCCGGATCTTTCTATCCGGCCACTTTTTCGACTGTCTTCACTCAACTACTTTGTTTTTCTCTCTGTCTCACCTTAAATTTCTATACTCAAACATCATGATTGATAGCTCTAGTTTTACCCTAGAAAAATCCATGCAAGTGCACATAATTGCAGTTATAGTATAAAGGGTTATCGTATCCCTAGAGACCTAATGTTGCGCGGAAAATTCTCAATATCGAATCAAGCTACGTAAGTAAATAATGTGACTAACGAAAATACTTAAAAAAATCGGTCGGAAAACTTGTTGAAAGCAGGTTTTAATCAATGAGACAAACATTAGGCCTTGGGAAATTCTTAGGTAAATCCGAATTGTAGACTAAAGGGTCGTTAGGATTTTTATGAAGATCAGTTCTCGAACTCAAAACACAACTGTAAAATCAACCAACTTTCGCTGCGAAGATTATCTATGTCTAAACCCTAGAATCCCAAATTTCTTTGCAAATTCAAACAATTTAGACAAGCATTAAGGTTCTGGTTCTATTGTTCACAAAATCACTAAGCCAAATTTCTTTGCGAATAGTTATTTTGTTCATCTAAGATAGTTCAGGCAATCAATAATATTTTCACATCTATTAATTAACATAAAATCTGAATTCTAGGTGATTAAACTAGAATTAGCGTTAAGTACGATCTATATGAAGAACCACGTGGTTATCCTAACAATATATCTAATCTAATAATTCATTTTCAACCTTTGAATAACCCTAAACCTAAAAAGCAAACTACTCAGACATGGTGATTGAAACAAACATCATGAAAAGAAAAGAGTGCATAAGAGAAATAAGCAAAAGATACAAAAGAGGTTCGAATTCTTCTCTCAAACGAACATAGTCTCGAATTATCTCCTCAAAAGCTCTCCAAATTGCCAAAGCCAAAAGTCTGAATAGAAATAATAGCCCCTTCTCAAAAGATGGCTTAAAATAAGTATATATAGGTCTAGGGTCGGATTTGGTGGAGTTTAGATGATTCTAGGGCAAAAAAAAAGGAAGTTCAGAGTTGCTTTTTTTTGTCTGGGAAAGAGATGGATCGATCCAGTGAGAGATGGATCGATCTGGATTGATCTGGTTCAGTTTGAAAAACTCATGAGCACCAGATGTGTTGGGATTGATCGATCCAGATTTTGATGGATCGATCTGACTTGGTCTAGAAAGTTCCTACGCACCAGATGTGTTGGGATTGATGGATCCAGATTTGGATGGATCAATTTTTCTCCTTCTGGTCCCGTCTCCTGCACATGCTTCTTTCTGCTCGCCAGATTGGCATGTCTTCACGTAAAACGGCATAACTTTCTAACTCTTGATCGGAATGACTTCAAACCACCTCAAAATGAAAGCTAACTCAAGTGGCTATCTTGTCTCCAAATTTTATCGCAATCTAATTAAGGGAAGCCTTTAAAATAACACCAAGTTTCCGAAGCTTCAACATGATCTCACACCTTCATACGTCCAATTGCATCCAACATGTCTTGTTTCCTCTAAACCGGCTTAAAACCTGTAAGAACTCAATAAAAGAATAAAAGATTTTAAAAATATACTTTGACTCGCTAAAACAATGAATATCATAGTTAAAAACCGGTAAAAACCATGATATATATCAATGATACACTTCATACCATCCCTTGCTCGGCCCAATGTCACCATGTCCTCTCTTTTTCTTTATTTTCC
Source organism: Pseudoturritis turrita (assembly GCA_900406555.1). Classification (NCBI taxonomy): domain Eukaryota; kingdom Viridiplantae; phylum Streptophyta; class Magnoliopsida; order Brassicales; family Brassicaceae; genus Pseudoturritis; species Pseudoturritis turrita. The sequence goes on from OVBL01000058.1 coordinate 189,623, forward strand.
GACTATTTCCCTTGTTCTCCACATCATCTCTGTGATCTCTTCTCTTCTCTTATTTTTGCTTTTTTATAAATAGAGCGTCGGAGAGCCGTTGTATCCCCCAATCGTGTTTTTCTCAAAATAGTTAAAAATCTCTGAAACAATAACACGCTATATATTTATATATTTAGTTTAAAAATCTGAAAAAGATCTTCGACAATTTTAACTCGAATCTAGATCTAGCTCAATATGAGCTCTAATCGAAATCAAGAAGTATATAAAAAATGTCATAAAATCAAAATAAATCGAAGATAATCTGTGAGAGACAGAGAATATAATCTGAGAGAGAGAGAGAGGGAGGGGAAATATGAATTATCAAAAATGGTAAAGAAAATCTGAAGGTATTTTCGTCTTTAGACTTTTTTCATTAATCCAATATAACAATTTTGCGATCAGTCTTTCTACTTAATTTTTTTTCCCAAATCTATTAGTATGGACTACAATTTCTCAAAAATTTCCATCCATGAATTTAAAAAGTGTTTAACATACCACCTATTTACCAAAAGATGGAAGAAAAGATTCATGCTGCACTAAATCAGAAATAGGTACGCGAAAATTAAAATATATAAAAATGCAAAAACGAATTTAAAAAAAAAGAAAGGAAATGAATACTTGTTAGAAATATATATATAATCAAACATCAAACATAAAACTATATTATAAAAATAAGATTTCTTTAAACAACACAAATTCAATACATATTATCAAATTTAAATAACTCAAATAAAAATAAAAATCACAACATTTGAATTCAAAGATTTAAAACACCATTTTATTCTAACCTTGTAAGTGATATGTACATACTACATACTACATATACATCTGAAATAGAAAAAACACCATTGCAACTATTGAAAAACAATTCATATAAAAAAGTGACTTTAGCATTCGACAGCTCGATTAGTGTTCAAAGGGAAAAGGACATGATTTGAATAATTATGATAAAAAGATCGAAAGCTTAAAATTATCTGGCTATTTTTCTAAAATTTTAGGTAGCGTTGCAGTGATTCATAGAAAAAGAAAACTAGTTGGTAATTAACAATTAATATTATTTTACAATAATTAAAAATTTTAAATTAAATTAAGAAAATATTAAAAAATACTTCCAAAGTTTCAAATTATTTACATTATCACATTTTCAAAATTGGAATAGTTTCCGAAATAGAATTGACGCTTTCAAATTTTTTTTTTTAGAAATAGCGTTTCTGCGGCGCTTCCAAAAACTTTTAATTCTAATTTCGAAGTAGAAAACAGATTTGGTAGGCATGACCACGGTTACGGTTATCACGGTTATGGTTTTTTAACCACCGGTTACGGTTATAATTTATTTTAACCTTAACCTTAACCATTTAATATACGGTTAAAATGATTACAGTTAAATACGATTACGGTTAACGGTTATGGTTAGATACGGTTACGAGTATTTGATGATTATGAAACGGTTAATAATACGGTTATAATTATAAAATTATGTAATTTAAAAAAAAAATAGTAAAGAAATAAATGAAGACTTATTGTTAAAAAATATTGTTTAAACTCTTTAATATATTTTAGTCATGATCATGCATCACTATTTGTTTGAATGGTACTAAAATCAAAAAATGAATGGTACTAAAATAAAATAAAAATGTTTTTTTCTGTTCTTTTTAAAAAAAATTTAATTAAATTTGTTGAGTTTAACTAAATTGTAGCATAATACACTATCTTCTTACAAAATTAGTTATAGGCCATGAAAATTGCATCCACGATCTACTTTTTATTCTTCTTCTTTAAATCTTATTTGTTTTATTATAAAATTGATGTGTTTGAGTTATTAAGTATATTTGTTAGAAAAATAATCGATTGTATTTCGCACACACTTTTAAATTTTAGCTAATATTGTTTTTATTTTTCTAAATATTTTAAAATTTGGATTCGATAAATATTGATAATAATAATTTTTTATGTCGAGTTAATCATATATAATTAATTATAGTTATATTTAATTTTAATTTAAAAACGGTTACGGTTAAAATTTTAAGATTTTAACCTTACAATTAATGGACGGTTTTTATACGGTTACGGTTAGTTAACGGTTACGATTAACAAATTTTGTTAACCATAACTAATATATTTTACGGTTACAATTTTTAACCGTTTTATACGGTTACGGATTCTAATTTTGTTAACCATAACTAATATATTTTACGGTTATAATTTTTAACCGTTTTATACGGTTGCGAATCCGGTTGCGATCTAAAACGGTAAGATCTTGGACAAAACGTACGTGTTACATAGAAAAACAAAAAGACAACAAAAATAGTTATAATTATAGTTACCTGGTAACTATATGACATAAAAAGAAAATTAGCTGCCTACTTGTTTGGAATTTTATATTTTTTATAACCTTGATATATTTTAAAATCAACAATATCTTAAAATGTATGGCCCATTACATGTTTTTAGAACAAGAATAATATAACAAACGCATACAAATAAAACGAAAATGCTGAAACAAAATTATGTGTTATTCGGCCAAGCCGACACACAAGTCGATAATCAAATGCAATTTTTTTCATGTCCAAAGTAACTATAATAATATTAATAAAAATAATTAAAAACAAAAATTTAGTCTTCGTCGTCAGAATTATCGAACGTGATCTTCTTAGCTTTTGGAGCATCAGCTGCTATTTCTTTGAAATGAGCTCCGTACAGTTTTGATTCCTTCAATTTTTGTATCAAACAAAACACATCAATCAATCACTCCAATGAAGAAGAAGAAGCAAAATTTATGTGGAGAATCAAGAATGTGATCGAAGAACACAAACCTTTTTCTTTACATGAGTGCCAAACTTCAAAAGATCAGCCGGCACGACTTGTCCTGCTTCCCTGAGAACATTCACAAGTTCTCCGGCAAGACCCTGAAAGACAAAAAGAGACGCGAAAAACTCGGTGAAAAGAAGCTGCTCGAAGAATCTATGAGAGCTTGTTTTCAGATTTAAAACTAATTTTACCTTATTCTGTTGCGTGAAGAACGTATGTGCAACGCCCTTTTTACCCGCTCTTCCCGTCCTCCCGATTCTGTGTACATAATCCTCTGTTGTTAAAGGGAAACTGTAGTTTATCACAACTTCCACGTCGGGGATATCAAGCCCTCTTGCTGCTACGTCAGTAGCCACCTGCAATTTATAAACGGTGTCAATGCTCTGTTTCCGAACCAGCCAAGGTCCATGGAGTTGCGGAACACTAAGACTACGTACCAGCAACGGGCAGGATCCTTCTTTGAACAATGATAAAGACCTGGTACGTTCGCTCTGTGCTTTGTTTCCATGGATAGATACAGCTTTCCAACCTCTACAATAGTTATGTAAAGATTAGAATTAATGCAAATCATGAGCAAGATCATCAAAGATCTTTGCTTTTTTGTTTTCTTGATGTGATTCGGGTAAAAAAGATCAAACCTTGTCTGAAGAAAACGCTCAAGGCGTTCAGCTTCCACCTTGTATAAGGCAAATACCAAAATCCTGTTCCTGTAAATACCAAAACACTTGGTATGAGTATGCGGAAAAGAAAAGGAAAAGATCTGGTAACGAGTTGGATAATCGAGTGGCAGATTTACTTTTGAGATTTATGGTATTTTTCTAGTAAAGCAACGAGACGCTGATCACGAGCACGATCGTCCAATACCTAACCAACCAAAGAGCTTGTGGGTTGTGACTAAAGAACGAAAACACTAAACTGCTCTGGGGATTATCAGACAAGCCTACGGAGAACATACCTCAATGATTTGCATAACGTCGTGGTTGGCAGCTAAGTCTACGGAACCTATGACTACCTGAAAGAAATTTAAATGATCGTTGGGAAAATGAAGCAACTTGCAGGGGAGAAAGCTAAATTGAAGAGGAAAACATACCTTGACTGGGTTTGGATCCATGAATTCCTCAGCCAATTTGTGAACATCCAAAGGCCAAGTTGCACTGAACATAACCATCTGACGAACTATAAGACAGATAAAAAAGAAGAATTTTCATTAAAATTTGGCACAGGAATCAAAACAAGATCCATGAGTCAGTTCCTCATCGGGTGGGAATGCCAGGTGAAAATGTGATACTACAACTTGCCTCTATTCGTCTTGCTCAATATAAACCGGACTGGTTCCTCGAAACCCATATCAAGCATTCGATCTGCTTCATCCAATACCTGACATGTAGAAACTTAAGTTACTGTCTAATAACTGAAAAATTTGATTCGGGTGATTTCATTATAGCAACAAATACATGCAAGGATAATACAACTTATACGATCCTAAGGGGACTAAGTCAAATAAAATGATTAAAAAATATTATGTTGCTTACCACAAAGGAAACATCTGAGAGACGAAGCTCATTAGATTCAATCAGGTCTCTCAAACGACCTGGCGTACCAATGACAATATCCTAAAAGACAAGATAAAAATATTCATCATTTGATCGATCCGCGAACACGAAAGACAGTGTCCTGATAAAAGGACATCATAAAAAAAGTCTTACAACTCCAGATCGAAGTGCGTTAATTTGAGGCCTTTTAGAGGCTCCACCATACACACAAATCGATTTCAGACCACACGGTTCTCCAGCTTCGCTCAAAACATCAGAAATCTGCCAAATCACCAAAACAAACACAAAAAAACTAAGACATTCTTCCACATGTTTCAACTTCCACCTTATAACTAGAAATGATCAAACCGGTTACATACCTGAACAGCCAACTCTCGTGTCGGAGAAAGAACAAGACAAGTCGGATTAACATTCTTTGATCCTTTACCAATCTTCTTATTCTTCTTCAACACATGCATAATCGCAGGTATCCCAAACGCCAATGTCTTACCTAAATACCCAAATCAAAAAGTTTCAATTTTTTCAACACTTCCCATATAACCAAATTTCACTGAAACTTACAAACACAAACATAACTAACCTGACCCAGTTTTTGCAATACCGATAAGATCACGACCATCTAACAAAAACGGCCACGAATGTGACTGAATCGGAGATGGTTTCTGAAAAGTCTTACAACAATCTAAAACATTCTCCGGTAATTTCGATTCAACAAAAGATTTCAAAGCTGCGTACTTTGCTTCTTCGACATCTTTACCCGTCACAACAACCTTTTGTTCACTTTCTCCTCCACTTTCATTACTCAAACCCAAATCCTCAGATTTCGGTTTCTTCTCCGAGATATCACCGGAGATTTCATTCTTCTTCTCCTTCTCTTTCTCCTCTCTCTTACGTTTCTTCTTCTTCTCTTTATTACTCAACTCCTCACCATTAGTGACCTCTTGAGGTGCTTCGATTTCGTGATTTTCCTCTGCGTGTTTGTTCTTCTTGCTCTTCTTCTTCTTCGACTTCTTGATTGTATCTGTCATCGGACTCTCGACGGCTAAAGGTTCGCCGGAGACGGGAAGCTCTTGCTTTTTTCCAGCCATTTTTTGTGTTTGTTTACGGGAATGTGTTGATACGGCCGACCGAGAGTCGTTGTAAAGTTTAGGTTTTTAGGGTTTTAAAGCATTAGAAAGTTAATGTTCTGAAAATTGCAATTTCGCCCGAGTATTTTCATTATTACTTAAAAGGGTTCTAAACTCCTGATTTATTATCTTTCTTTCAACAAACTCCTATTTTGCAAATATAAACCCCCTTAAAAACCAAGTTTCTTGACAAATGCAAATAAACCCCAATAAAACCAAGTTTCTTGACAAATTGAACTGTTTTTTGTCAACAGGACCATTTTCTCAACATTTTACGGATATGTACAGTCAAATTTTAGTGGAAAATATAGCAGATGTAAACTTTTAACCATTTGACTAAATGCACTTCCTTAAATTAAAAGGAAATTTATCTCGTATTATATGATTAGGACGGTCAAATCCAATTCAAACTGATTTAAATATAATGATCTATTTTTGGGTTAGATTTCATGGAGTTATATTTTTTGGATCGGTTATTGGAATATATATGTTCATGATTTTGCGAGAAAACAAATATCCTAAAAGAATTAATACTTTCAAGATTAATATTTTCCACATTACCGAAACCCCAATTCAAAAGTTGTGGGTCAATCATAAATTATTTTGCTAAACTATATAAATTTTATATAATTGATAACTATTGGGTTAGAATCTTAGATCGACCAGAGAAACCCAAGATGACCTGAAGATTTTTCTAATTTTTGTTTATCGATTACAATACATACATGTATATTATCGAAATAAACTAAATTTATGATACATCGACGATATTAAATAGAAGCCATTAGATTACACAAGCTTCAATTGAATTTTCTACTTTATAAACTTCTTATATTAAATATTTATGAGTGTATTAGAAGCTATAAGTTTAGAAGATTATGAGATTTGCATTTCTGATTGATATCTATTTTTTCAGAAAACAAACACAAATAGTCTACACACACTATTTGACCAGTAATCCATTTTACAAATATCTTATTTACAGTTAGATATTGGGTGTCTATCTAACAGCCAATCAAATAAGGTTTTTTTTTTTTTTGATCCTCTTATTCTCTAAGCAAATATTTCTGTTATTTCAATCAGGCTTTGAATTGGACAGTGACCTAAATAACAAAATTATCTTTATACTCCACATTAATTAAAATAACCCCCACTAGTTTATTTATTTATTACAGTTCGAATTTTCTTTTAATTCGTCAATTAAGTACAAAAAAATAACATTCATCATTATTTATATAACCCAATAATCATAATTAGATTTTCCAAATCCAAGAAAAAGTAAACAAAAACAGAGTGAAGGCATATAAGTAAGAATCTGCTTAAGCTAATCAAAAGCAAATCTTAAAAGAAAAAGCATTTATCATCCCATTCACTACCTTCTTCTTGTGGAGATTATAAAGCAAAGCAACCTTCTTTTCAAGTCATTGAAGATTAAAAAAAATCAAATCCACTTTCTTCTTCTTCTTCTCTTCTTTGGAGAATATATAGAAACTCTTGGGGACATACAAGTTTCTTTCTTGGGAAAATCCAAAGTCAAGATCATCTTTTAGAGGTCCCTAAGAAGATTTCAGATTCAATCAAAACTATGGTTGGTATTTTCTCCAGATTCTCTGTTGGTAGAAGCAGCCATCGACGAACACAAAGTGCAATCGTAAGCTTTCTTCTTCTTCTTAGAGCTTCTGGGTTCGAAGAAAATCAAAGGATTTCGTTTTTTTGTGTGTTGGATTGATCTTCTGTTCTTTAAGTTGAATCTATGAAACATGTTTAGATCTTTGTTTGGTTAAAAACTGTGGAAAAATCTCACCTTTAGCTCGGATTTGAAATCCCCAGATTAGGATTTTCCATTACAAAACTATATAGAGTTATTAATATGTTCATGATTCGACCAAAAGGATGAGTTTTGTTTTGTTTGTGTTACTGATTAAATGATTATGCCTTTAAAGCTTTGGCCTTTTTTCAACTCGATGAATTGGGTTTTTGTTAGATTAATCTTGAGTTATTGAAAAAAATGTTTCTTTTCTCTTTGTGTTCAGGATGATAAGGAAGTATTAGCTCCAAAATCTGATGTTAGTGCAGCAACTACCAACACTGCATCAACAACAGCTACTCATGGGATTGAAGTAGCTACCGAATTTAAACCGGTGGAACATCCGGTTGAGCCTTTGGACAATGATCAACCGATTCAATGTCCATTACCCGAACCATCCATTCTAAATGTAACAACATCCATGAAAAAAATGGTTTTTCTTGATAATCTGTTTATTAGAAAGCTCTTTGTTTTGATTGTTTTCTCTTTTTTGGGATTTCGTAAAAAAAACAGGATGGGAGAATCTGGAAGGAGAGAGTATCGGCGTCTATGAGGAGAAAAGGTGATTTGCAGATTATGAAAGATGAGTCTGCTGCTGAATCTGATGGATGCGTATCGAAACCGCCTCGCCCGAGCCAGCCTAATCGTTCGATCTTGCCATCACTTAGTGCCCCTGAACACAACTTGCTAAATCTACTAGAAGAATGCAATGCAATGCAGCCAGTAACATCTAAGAACGGATGAACAAAAAGTTCCTTAAGAAAGTTCGATAGTTTATAAGATTAAGATATAATGACACCGATAAAAAGCTTGTTACATCCATCTCTACCTCAATCTCCTCTTGAATCTCTCTGTTTTTCGTTGTTTACGCTTTTACTTCTGTGTGTGCAAGAACAAAACCAAATCATAGTGTATGTTATATATTATATAGGCAAGTAAGGTTACATTAAGCTTATGTATCTCTCAACCAATATTCTCAATGAAAAATCTTTCTTTTTTAACTCTCATTCAACTATTTTTCGAGTTGTAGTTCTTTGTTTGATTCGCAGTTTTAGAAAACCGGTTAGAGCCAGAGATGTCTCAGCGATAAGCAGAGAACTTTAAACACCTTGAGTGATCTTGATTTGCCCTTTAGGCTTTAACTTTTTGCAGGGCATTATTATACATTGAGTTCTACTCAAGTAAAATTTCACTATCAGCCTTATATGGTAAGAGAGGAAAGTGCTTTTCCAACTCAAAGAAACTTTGTTTATCCCACTTTGGTTTTTACTTCAACATGAAGAAAAATACATAGATTCTTTATTTTCCCTCTTCTATTGTTTGCAACAAACTGATATTTGTCTAATCAAAATCTTCCATATCAAACTGAAGATTCAGGAACTGTGTAAACATTTGACATTGTGGGATTGGTTAGATGTTTCCGTGGCCCTCGATAGCTCCCGTGGTTAATCCTTGCTCCTCGATGCAATCCAATGGCTTGATTTTCTCCTGTGGATGCACGGTCCATTGTATAATCGACTCGAGTTCTCGATGCAGAAACCAGAAGGAGGTGAAGGATCAAGAGAACAATGAGAAGAGTTGTTGTAGAAAATGAGAGCTTCAAGTGACCCATGACTCTTGTTTGTTTTTTATTGGCAATATGGGTTTGAGAGAGACTTGGAATGATGACAATAAATAGAATGTGAAAAAAGGAAGAAGAAATGAGGATAAGAAGGGAAAATTAAAAACCTTTGCTTTGAATTGAAGTTACTCTCATGACTCACATGATAGTGTTGGTAGAGTTCACCAAACTTCTTCTTCTATCTTGATATTTAAATATTAAATATCAACAAATTATTCTTTGTCCAAAAAGATCACAACAATTCACTGATTATCTCTCTTTCATCTTCAAAAAGAATATATTTTTTTTTAATTCTTTTGACAAAATAACTAACTCGATCATTATCCATTTGTAGTTTTTTTTTTTTAAAATTTGATTCGACCTAATGCACCAAAAATCCATAACGGTAAAAAGGGCTCGTTCGCATCTTTTCCCTCGTATAGTTCTCAATTAATTGTGAATTTTCATCTAACATATAAATTTTGGTTTATCGCGAGAAAAATTTCTGACCGAAACCAAGACTAATCTCCAAAATCTATAGAAATTCATGTATTTTTTGGTATTTAAAACATACGATTATTTATTTTTGTCAAAGCGAGTCATTCTATTGGAGTCTTGCGCATTTAATATCTACAAAACCTTATTTCATTCAATTTAAAAAAAAAATCTTCGAACCAAAAACCAAATTTAACAGAGAGATTACAAATAAAACTTATTTTTTTTTTACTTCCCACATCAACTCTCTACTTAAAAAGGGGAAATAACAACAAATCATAAATGAAGAGTTTTTCTCAGGGAGTTTTGTTTCACTCCTCTTGTCTAACAGCATACGGCGAAGAACTCATATCCGTACTATAAAACGAATCTTCTCCTCCGTTTAAGTAATTCTCTTCCTTCTCTTCGTCCCATTTCAATACCTCTCTCACATACTTAAACCCTTCATCCACATTCGCGCGGTCCCTAGCCCGAGCTTGCCACACAAACAGTTTCTGACCCGTCAGAGACGCGTAAAGCAGCTTGAACTTCATCGCTACGTAGAAGTAAGCTTGGTAAGCCAGTGACTGCACGTTGCTGTTCGTCCTCACGGGACAGAAATCGCTGAACCAGTCGCAAGTGGTTAATGGCGCACGGTTTAGCTTTTCCTCGAAGAGATCGTACTTGTTTAGGATCAAGAGAAATGGCGTGTCTTTGAAACACGGATGCTTAACCATTGACTCGAAAAGTTCTTTGCTTTGGATCATCTTGTTCTGGAAACTCACTGTTCCGCTGCTTTCCGGTGTGATGCTGATCTGATCGTAATCGCTTAAGCTGATGCAGAAGATGACTGATCGTACATCTTCAAACATTTCGACCCATTTGCAGCTATCGTTCATCCCCTTTGCGTTTACCCGGATCAGCTGGTAACTGCACGAGAAACTATTAATACCAAAAGTTTGCGGTTTGAGAGTGCGGAAATTGAGCATTAACTCGATACATACTTTGGATTAGGAGGTGATACGGCGTCGGGGTTTTCTGGGTAAGTTTCAGACATTGGACTGTGTTCGTTGAGAGAAAACTCCATGAAAGCTAATCCATTTCCTTGTGTAACGCCTTCTGCGTATACGATATCACGCTCTGAAGGCTCGTACTCGTTGCTCGACACTTCCATGGCCTGCAAATGATGAAACCATAAATTAACATTTTGAATCGATATGCAACGATAACACCAGAAACTGTAAACCCGAGTTCCTTCCATACCCGACTCAAGAAGTATTCCGCGACATCTGGAAGGAAATGAAGCTCGTCTTTTCGTCTATAAGTCGCTTGTATTGCCGGATCTTTCCAAACTTCTTCAACCAACGGAGCGTATTCGCGTGTTGCCGCTGGAAAAAACGCATCGAGATCACCAGTTGCTATGATGTCTAGAAGCCAATCCGAGAAATGCTTCAACCTCGGGTTCAACGTATAGACACACTGAGGCGTAGTGATAGTTCCATCGTCGTTCGCTTCCTCGCCTGCAAGAATATTTCAAGAAATCAAGATACTCATAAAACAAATCAAACTGTTTTGCAATGAAAAAAGGTACCTCCTGAATCTCCTTCAACGACATTTAAACCTCTCAAATGCGATAAGGCTTCTTCTTCAAACCGCTCTCTTCCATCTAGTAGGATACTGAGATATCTATACATATTGCTTTGTACCATCAGCTTAATATCTTGAAGCTCTTCCACCGTAAACTTATTCCCGTACAAAAACTTGGCCTGTTTCAATCAACAAAAAAATCTTGATAAGTAACCATTGAATCAGCAGATTTTCTTTTCTTTTTCTGCAGTACGTCTATTAAACATTACCTGTTTGAAGATAGTGCTAGTTCCGGACCCTTCAATACCGAGAAGTAGAAGCTTCTGAATCTTCTTATGCTCTAGATAATTCGGAACGGTAGCATAATTGCTTGGCGGTTGCACTATTCCACGAGGTTGTCCATGAGGAACAGGTAAAGAAAACAGTGCACACATGAACCTCGTAGATGCCTGTTTAAGCCAAACCGAAAAACTTGTGATGCTTCATACAAGAACAGCCACACTTTATAAGAATCTAAGGAAGATTTATTATATTACCTTCTCCCAAATGTTTCCTCGGATATTATTCTGCCCTTCTTCCTCATAACGCCCATCGTCATATACCCAAAAATGAGTATCTCGCGGACACTGTACATTTGCTAGCTGAGATATACATACACACGCAAGGTTTATATTCGATTGTTTCCGGACATGTGCCCTTAAAACAAGACAATATCAAAAGTTACCTTCAAAATCCTTAATTCAAGCTTTGTGATCTCCCGACCGTTAATATAAACTTCCGTGTTCCCATTGCTCGCGTGCGGACACAGCTTCCCCGTGAAGTTCAAATTCGAGCTTATGACTCTGTCGGGTTTCTCTCCTTCCTATTCACAACAACACTAGTCAACAAACAGAGCGATTTCAACCCCAAAACACCAAAACCATTATATATTACCTTTCCCCATAGACCTGATTCTTTATCGTACCAATATCTACCCGGTTTCAACTTCTGAGGTGGTAAAGGACAATTGAGCAATTCAGCCATTTCCTCAGGCTTCAACGGACACCCATTCACGATCAGCTGCTCGGGTCTCAGCTGATTAGCTGTACACTCTTTTTCCGCCTTCATTATCTGTTTAACTTCCAAAGGACTAAGCAACCGTGACAATACCCTCGACTGTTTCCCTAATTTACACCGTTTCGATTCGTCAATAGCTTGACCGATGCAAGTCACACACTTTCTTCCTTCGGGCATCGAACCCATCGCCCTAAGAACGCAGTTTCCGCAGTACTTTTCATCACACACAATACAAGTCTCCTTATGTTCCCATTTCGCTTTCCCGCACCTAGAACACTCTCTCTTCTTCTTCCTCCTCCGTCTCTTCGAACCCGCAGTGCATTCTTGGACTTTCCTCTCCCTCTCCGTATCTGTCTCCACATCATTCTCCTCCTTTGCAGCATCTTTACTTTCAATCCGATCACTATCATCAACAGGTTTGAACTTCACAACCGGTCTCCGAACCTGGTTCCCATTTTGTCTATGAGCAGAGACCGGTGATACAGAAGCTGAGCCAGATGATGATTCAGGGTTATTATGCAACACAGAGACCACAGACTCAGAGCTAGCCGGTGAACCTCTCGGGCTCTGACCCGAAGAGCTTGTGACTCCTCCAGCTATACGAGAAACCGGCAATGGGATCGGATTGTTCGCTCGAGGATTAACATCAACAGGTGAAACTCTAGGAATTTCGTGGAGCGGAGGAGGACCAGTGTACTCTAAAGCTATGGAGTAATCGAATTCCGATGGATTTTCCGGTAAAGGAGCTCCCGGAGGAAGCATCTTTCTCACCATTTCTTTCCAGCTTTCTCCTTCATCTTTCTTATCCATGTTTTTTTACAAACCAAAAAAACAAAAGAGAGCACACCGATAGAAATTACAAGAAGAAACCCTAAAACCCAAATCAGATCACCATGTCAAAATTCCAGGCATTAGCTTCAGAATCTAGAGGGCCTTTTTTTAGACAAAACTGGTTCAGACACAAAGACGATAAAAACAAGAAAAGAGTTAGATCAGGAGTTATCAAATTTGGGTTACCATATCTATAGACTATAATCAAAGTCAAATAGCCGGCAAGAATGGACATTTCAAGAGAGACATTGAAACCTAAAAAGGAAAATATTTTTTTTGTTTAAATGGCATTTTGACAAATTCATGGTCAAATCAATTGTCCGGAAAAAACAATTCAACATCTAACCAAACCCACTTAGAAAGTTTTCACCTTTGAACGCAGCCCAGAGAAGAAAACAACAAAACCTAAACGAGGAAATAATTCCGAATTCACTAGAAAAAAAAAATCGAAATTCCTGAGAATACATACACATGCAGCTGATTTCAGATCACGCAAATTCGTCGATTGTGAAATTTCGAGAGAATGAAAACAAACAAAAAAAAGGGTGAAGCCAACCAACCAATTAAAAGCAACAGAAGAAAGTAAAATCTTTGTAAAAAGAAGATGGAAAAATTTACCTTTTTTAAAGAGAGGAAAAGTGTAGAGAAAGAGAGAGAAACAAAAGACGAAACTGAATCTGAGAAGACGAAACTCAGAAGAAGAAGAAGAAGTAGAAATCTGTTTTGATTCCTGTGATATTATTTGTGTTTTCTGTCTGAGAAAAGCCGAGAAAATCTGGAGAAAGGAAACGCCAGAGAGACGATGAAATCTAGAGAGATGAAATCGGAAAAAGGACCCACGAGTCTTACATTAGTTCGTGACGATGGAGACAGGGTGGTGTGAGAGCGCGTGGTTTCACGGCCGATTTCTTGCGAGTGGTTTCGCATTTTCACGACCAATGTAATAATTTGGTTCCTTATACACACGCGACTATACGCGCGTGCGTGTCACGTGTACACCACAAGTTGTCTAAATTATACAACCACCCAAACTCACACGCTTGAAACGTAAAAATACCATATCTCGTTTAATGGTTTTATCTTCTTCTTTCTTTTTGTCAACATTTAATGCTTTCATATTATTATTATTTTTCGCTTTTTTAATTTTTAAAGTTTATTTATCTTTCAGTTATATGATTTCCACTTGAGGACCAAAATGTCTGAAAAACTGAGAAATTTTACCGTACAAGTATTGTCGAAAGCGTCAGATTTTTTTTTTTTTATATAAAAATTTAAATTAAAAGGAGCATGTGGAGAATAACATTATTGTGTGGTGACGTTGTTGGCCGTATTATTTGTTCTCTTCTAAAAAAAACTTTATTGGCATCATGGATATTCTGAACCACCATAATAAATGATGTTTGAAACATGTCTAAGTTTATGATGACCGTTTTGATAGAACGCATATTTTATTCGCTTTTTAAAGTGTTGACACTTTGACAGAAAAAAAAAAATCTGAGACGGTCAAAGTTGTATTCAATACAAATTAGATCGCGCCAACCAATCGCGTAACTATTTTTCTCTTAACTATTAGTATATTGGAAAACAAAAAAAACGATATGTAATTTGATTTTATTTAGAGATTTTTGAGCCTTTTTCAGATCTACCTTTTTGTGAGAGGACTCATTTGTCAAAAAAGTCTGTTCTGGTTTCTCACTGCTAACTCAAAAGCCCGTGACTTGCTGCAAATCAATGTTTCGGTTAAGAAGAACCAAACCGAATAGAACCAAACCGAATAGAACCAGAATGAAATCTGTCTTTGGATATGAAAATTGCGAAGGTGGGACCCAACACCTGACATAACATATAGAGAGAGAATCCAAGCACCACTCTCTCTCTCTCTCATCGCAACTTATCAGAACCACCAAAAAAATCATACTTGTGGCTCATATTTTCCAGGAAAATCTAACGGGATGAGATTTCTAAAAAAACTTTCAAATCTTTCTTTGATGATCACAGAGAGAGATTTCTAAGTTGTAGAAATCCTAGTTTCTGAATGGTTTTACGAGGGAGAGGATGATTAAGTCACCAGTGATTCTACAGTCTCTATTGGCTTCTAGAGACGATCTAACTCATAACCAAGAAATCAACAACCTCAGAGCAAAAGAGCAAGAATGTTTATACCTCTTGAAGAGATGCGAGACCATAGAAGAGCTCAAGCAAGTTCACGCTAGATTCGTCAAGCTCCGTTTGTTCTGCTCTTCTCCATTCTCAGCGAGCAGCGTTCTCGCAGCCTGCGCTCTCTCGAAATGGGAGAACGGTATGGATTACGCGGCATCCGTTTTCAGAGGAATCGATGATCCGTGTACCTTTGATTTCAATACAATGATAAGAGGGTATGTTAACGAAACGAGTTTCGAGGAAGCATTGTGTGTTTACAATGAGATGATACAGAATGGGATTGAGCCGGATAATTTCACGTACCCGTGTCTTCTCAAGGCTTGCACCCGTTTGAAGTTGATTCGAGAAGGGAAGCAGATTCACGGGCACGTGTTTAAGCTCGGACTTGAAGATGATGTGTATGTGCAGAATAGCTTGATCAATATGTATGGAAGATGTGGAGAGATCGCACTTTCTTCTGCGGCTTTTGAGAAACTGGAATCTAAAACAGCTGCGTCGTGGAGCTCAATGGTCTCGGCTTGTGCAGGCATGGGAATGTGGGGCAAATGTTTGATGTTATTCCGCGAAATGTGTAGAGAAACGAATTTGAAGGCGGAAGAAAGCGGAATGGTCAATGCATTGTCAGCTTGTGCCAACACCCGTGCACTCAATCTGGGAATGAGCATCCATGGCTTCCTGTTGAGAAACATAACCAAACTCAACATAGCAGTCGAAACTTCACTAGTAGATATGTACGCAAAATGCGGGTGCTTAGATAAAGCGTTGCATATATTTAAGAAGATGGAAACAAGGAATAATCTGACTTACAGCGCAATGATCTCAGGACTTGCCTTGCAGGGAGAAGGAGAAGCAGCTTTAAGGATGTTCTCAGAGATGATCGAAGAAGGTTTAGAATCAGATCATGTTGTGTATGTCAGTGTTCTCAATGCTTGTAGCCACTCTGGTCTTGTCAAAGAAGGCCGTCGAGTCTTTGAGGAAATGTTAAGGGAAGGTAAAGTGGAGCCAACGGCTGAGCATTATGGCTGTCTTGTGGATCTTCTGGGTAGAGCCGGTCTGCTCGAGGAAGCCTTGGAAACTATCGAAAGCATGCCAATCGAGCAAAATGATGTTGTCTGGAGAAGCTTTTTAAGCTCATGCAGAGTTCATCAGAACGTTGAACTAGGCCAAATAGCAGCTCGGGAACTGCTTAAGCTAAGTTCACACAACCCAGGTGACTATTTGGTGATCTCCAACATGTATGCACAAGCTCAAATGTGGGAAGACGTAGCCAGAGCTCGAACAGGATTGGCTAACAAGGGTTTGAAGCAAACCCCGGGTTTTAGCATCGTCGAGGTAAAAGGAAAAAACTACAGGTTTGTTTCACAAGACAGATCTCACCCACAATGCAAAGAGATCTACAAGATGCTACACCAGATGGAATGGCAGCTAAAATTCGAAGGATATTCACCAGATACGACACAGATATTGCTAAACGTAGACGAAGAAGAAAAAAGAGAGAGACTAAAAGGGCACAGCCAAAAGGTGGCTATTGCCTTTGCACTATTCAATACACCTCCAGGGTCTATCATTAGAATAGCTAGAAACCTGAGGATGTGTAGTGACTGTCACACATATACAAAGAAAATCTCCATGATCTACGAAAGAGAGATTGTTGTAAGAGATAGGAACAGGTTTCACCTGTTTAAAGGCGGAACTTGTTCTTGTAAAGATTATTGGTAGATTTGGGATCCTTCAATATCCCTAATGTTAAATTCCTGTTCCAGACTCTTTTAAGCATGAAGATACCAATAACTGAAGCAGTGAATGAAAACAAACACGAGTGGGAACAATCTAGATCAACCTTATTTTATTTTCCCGCAAGTTTTTCCAAGAGTAAAAGACCTTACAATGGGTGAAAAATGCACGGTGGAAGTGCTTACACCAAGAAATTTAGCACCCAAGTCTATATGCAAAACAGTATACTCAACCAAACTTGGTGATGCACCTAATTAATTGGACATTGCCAAACAATGTTGCTTACTCAAGATGAACAGATGAAACGCCTGAAGTAATACCTGTGGTGCGTGGATCACCACTTTCTAGGCAAACGCCGTGTGGATCTTCTCTCACCAACAACGCCAAAACATTGTGCGAACTCCATGTCTGGGTCAGTTTGCTGCCAGAATCCCCTAAAGTAATTGCAAATATGGCATCAAATCCACCAGCCCCAGGAACACCAGCAAGTAGAACCCCTTCAGCATTCATTGTAGAATCCAAAAGTTGAGTTTGGGATTCAGGCTCAATCTGCAATTCCATGGTTCCTCAAGGTTAATGAAGATGCAAAACAAGTCAATTTGTTAAAGTGCATGATTCAAAGAACCCTTATATCTTGTATGCTATTAACATTCTACAGCCAGCCGAGTATTTTAGGCATCAGCGCAAAGTTATCATGCACAAATGGTCAGTTGAGATATGAAGAAACCATCAAAACAGAATAAAAAAATAACTTACTGGAACACTCGCAGCCTCTCCCATTTGACGCATAAGAATTCTGATCCTCAACATAGCCTCTCTTGCCCCTAAGAGTTCTCTAATAATCGCTTCATTGATTTGTTCAGTAGCATGTAGCACCCACTAAACATGAGATCGAAGAGGCAAATGAACCAAGCTGCTCCTTGATGTAAAATATCTAATGAAATCAATACTCACAGCAAATGGAGAAATACCTTTTCAGAAGTAAGTACACTACAAGATTTAATGACTCCAAGATAAACATCCCAGTGGTCTTTGGCTAATTTGCTCAGAATGTTTAGCTTAGTTTCCAGTTCTAAATTTGCAGCTGATAACTTTTGCCAAGTTTCTCGTGCCTTCTCTGGATCAGACATTTGCCACTTCTTCACAGCACCTACCATTGACGTTGTGGAGGATCCACCACTTCCAGGTTCTCCAAGGAACTATATAAGACAACATCTTGTTAGTACACCAGGTCTCACAGAAGTCAAGGAAATAAGAAACTGGTGAGGTTCACAACAGGTATTTTCAGGCAAGACTCTAGGTCTGATTGTTTGCTTACAAGATTCATCAGTGGCGGTAAAGAGAACTCGGTTCTCTCATGGTCCCATTTTCCCTTCAAAATTCCACCAATAACTTCATGTAATGGCAGACCCGTTACAGCAACCTGCAAAACTTGGTAGTCGGTATATTCCCATCCTTAGTGAAGAATATATATACAATGAACTTCTCGTTACAAACCTGAGCAAATGACAAGACTTCTGGAGAAAAGCGAACATAACGCTGGCTCCCATAGACAGCACAACTGACATCAAACCCACTTCCGACCTTCCCTTGTGCAAGACAGTGAGATGTTTGTGCTATCATATGGATAACATCTAGATCAGAACAACCAAACTTTCCTTCTTTACATGGATCGGATAGGTCAACCACTCCAAGATAATGCAACAGAGCTGCAACCACAGCTGTTGTCATTGCTGCAGAAGAACCTAAGCCAGTTTTTGCTACTTCAGGCTTGCAATTAGCACCATTTGACTCGTCAGCGTTGAATGTGATTGATGCAAAAGGTGCAAGAGTATCCAGAGATTCTGGTGTCAATGGAAGCCCAAGCGATTCTATCTATCAGAACAAACAATATTGTCAACATTTTGTACAAGCATCTCAAGAGGAAGGATTTGGACATTCAAAGGAAAAATCAACAAATGCAAGTGTTATTTAGACAATTTTCAGCAAAGAAAAAGATTGAACACCTGACTTCGATATGAGTAAAAGTCATTGGAGCCTAAGATTGTGATATCAAGACCTGCGAAACCGATTTAGAGAAATGGTTACACATCAAATCTCCACTTCAGAAATGAAAATGCTTACAAAAAAAGCAGCGACTTGAAGATTGCCTTGCAAGAAGAGTTTGTGCAATGCTTCTTTGCCCTTGTCGGTTGCCAAATGAGCAGCAGCTATAGCATACTGTATAGCATGCTCTACAAAGGGGTTTCTTGAATCACTGATTTTTTTCAGCAAAAAACAATGTAAGCGCTCTATCACCTATATTCGACAAATGAAGTCTCTGCAGTATAACTTACTACAGAACTGATGAGCCAAAAAAAAAACTTATGATATTGATATATATAAAAAAAGTGCAGTGCATCTGGAAAAGTCTTTGGGATCTTGCCTTGCAGACACACACTGAAGAGTCAAATGTTTGAGTGACAGTTTATACATGCTTTCTCTTGAAAGCTGTGGTGATGTTAATTTGACATCTGTCCATTGCTGGAAAATAAGCAAACAAACAAACCAACAATTGTTTATCAGCCGTCTCACACAACATAATAACCTGTCAATGCTGCAACAACATAGCTTCCCGATAACACAACTGAGAAGAAGATGCATGCTTCTGGAGGACATACATACCCATGCCCAACTATCAGGCTTGACTTCTTCATTGATCGGCTTCACAATCGCATAGAACCGTGCATTTGTACTCAACACAAGCCCTGTATTTGGCCTCTCGAGTATGAGGTAGCCTCCAGTCATCAACACCTTCCCAGGAGCAGAAGCAACACTGCATCAAAGAATTTGAAAACACACAAAATGTCCACAACAATTGATCCCTTTTACCGTCTCTTAAGATAACTTTCCCCACATAAAAATGAAGAAAAGAGAAAAGTACCAAAGTGGACACATGATGAAATCGATACAACCAACACGAATACGAGTATAAAACCATTTCAAATCACAATAATTTGTTCGAAAAGATTAATGGAAATCGAATAAGCCATTTCGCGGATTCATCAGATAAACTGGAGATGGGAGAGTCTTTGAGATTTCTAATAAAAGACAGCATAATATTCCAAGAAAAATAGGGGAAGAAGCACTGACACAGCCATTTCCACAGAGTAACAAAATGATCGCTGATCAAACCCAGAATCACCTGCGATCAAACAAATTTGCAATCAAAAGGAGATAAAATCAAAATCGCATGCACAGATTCAACGCATATACCTAACATATACAAATACACAAAACTCCATAACATATGTATCGCATCGATTGAGAAGACCTAGAAGTCGAGCGACCATAAATTGCTTTCGTACCTATGAACAATTTACCGGCGGAGTATAATAAGTAAACGAAACAAACTTACTAGGAATCTCGGTCTGCGGTACGAGATCGCCGGATATGATCGGAAAAGTTTGCAATCGGCGGCAGTAAATGACCGGCGGAGCGAGCAGTGGCAGATCGGGTTTTGGACTCAGGCACAGGGAAGAAGAAGAAAAGAAAGGGAGAGTAGTTGAGGGATATTTATGGGTTTACGAAATGAAGCGATGAGGGTAAAATAGGAACTTACAACAAAAAATATTAACAGACATTTTTAGTCAAATAAGTTTGACTCGTTAGGTTGTTTTCGGATCAAACATTTTTAATATTTACTATTTTTTCCTTACATTTGTTAATATGATTTATCAACATTAGTAAATAGCTTTGAATTTTATTTTACTTTCCTGAACAACAAAAAAATATCTTATGTTATATTGACATAATTAATTAATTTGTATGTATTTCTATCCTATATTTATAATTTTCATTATTATAATAGGATAACAATGAGAAAGATTTTTGAAATTTTTGCATAATAAATCATCCATAATGATATTACCATTTATATGATAATTATATTGTTTTAGGTTAAAGTTATCCAATTATTCTTATGGTTTTTTTTCTGCTTTTCTTTATAACAACTGTGATTGTATAGTCTAATATGTGGCGAACTTTATATTCACCATGAAATGATTAAGTGAAATAATGTTTGATAAGGGATTGGTTTAATGATACACAAACTTGTTGGAATGAAGAAAAAATAAGAGAACTAGTTACAGATGAAGATGATGATATAATTATGTTCAAAGGCCACAAGATATGGCATTATAAAAAATCTAGATTGTATACTGTGAAATTTGCTTATTGGTTTGCTACTAATATGCCATCAATACAAAGAGTTGTTCTACCACCTCGTAATGTGTCTCTCAAATCCTATATTTAGAAACTAAACACACCTCAAAAAATTATAACATTTTTTTGTGGAGGATGGTGACTGGTGTTTTAGCAATATGCGAATCTCTAGTGGGAAGATACATTAGAAAAGATCCATTATATTTGGTAGATGTTGTAAGGAGATTGAATCCACTAAATACATGTTCTTCGATTGTCTCTATGCTCAAACTATATGAAGAGCTTCTGGAATCCCAAAACATTCTCTTTGATCCAGCCGCATCATTGGAAGCAAAATTTGGAGTGATCTTCCAATGTAACTCCACAACAGCCATGACTAGGCTTCTTCACCAATTACCCTTTTGGATGTTATGGAGATTATGGAAGAATCGAAACCTTTTAATCCAAATACATTGGAGGAAAACTTTGGAACAAACGATTTTTGATGCAAAAGAGTGGTGGAACAATAAAGACATAGATCAAAAGAAGAAAGATTTAGAAAATAATGGAACTCAAAGACAGACACGTAACATAAAGGTATGGACTATACCTCCTCATTGATTTATCAAATCCAACTATGATGTAACTTTCATTAATAGTACAACACCTACAACATCCAGCTGGGTTATTCGAGATGAGTCAGAGATATTCAAAGGTTCGGACCAATTAAACAGTGGACACACAAATAGTGCTCTGGAAATTGAGTGTAAGGTTCTCTTAATTGCAATACAGAATTGTTGGTGTCAAGGGTATAAAAATATTATATTTGAAGGAGACTGTAAAAGGTTAGTTGATTTGATCAATAGGAAAGCACTCAGCTATGTCTTTAATTGGATTCGAGAAGTTTGGTATTGACATGATCGATTTAAAGAAGCTACCTTCAGTTAGGTACCAAGAGACATCAATAAGGCATCATATACACTTGCTAAATCTGGAATTGAATACAATATTTCTTCAATCTTTCATTATGTAACCTCAAATGCCCTTCATTGTGACTATTACAGTTAAAATTATTAATAATATAGCAGACGTTTAAAAAAATAATGATAATAAAATTATAAAATCAATTTAGTGTATGTGTCTATGTTATAGAAATATTTTTTGAAATTATAAAACATGATAAATTAATGTTGTGAATAATATTTTGATCTTTCACGGAAATTTACATGTGACATTACATTTGTTGTTGATATCAATAGGAGATGAACATATGAAATATTTCTGGTTATCCGGATCAACCACTCGTAGAACACAAATCTCATCTTGAGAAGCTTCCTGGCGATCTCTCGAAGAAACTTTATTGCAATTTGGACGAAAAATATCACTATATGATTTGTTTGTGGACCGTAATAAATCATACATCCATGCACCTGATAATGCTCCGCTCACCGGTGAAATTATGTATAACCATAAGTCTTTATAACATCCCCATATAAATGCAGGTCCTAAACTTCTTGCTGGATTCATAGATGCTCCAGAAATTGGCCTAACAATTTATGAAAAATAAAACATTTTTTGCTCATGCATTTTGACAAAATAATAATAATAATTTTGTATAAAATGTTCTAAAAGACTTATATCTTACCCGGAGAAAAGGATGTCGAGTACTACGGTCGCACCGATAGCAATGCCTGCAAATGATCCCGTGGCTCGTTTATCGGTAGCGACAGCAGATATAACGAACATTAGATTGAAAGTAGTGATGAATTCCATTATAAATGATGTCGTGTTGGAATTTGATGGATATGTTCCCACATAAACATCGCCTTTTAGGCTACACACGTTGTCGTTCAGATGGAACACGAGTCGTAGAGCTGCGGCCGCTAAGGTCGATCCAAGAACTTGAGCGGCTATATACCCTGGAACCTAATAAATGGGTCGATCAAAAGATTCAAAACCACATTACACATACAGTTTATGCCTTTGTTTAGTACTGTAGTAGTCGTGAAAAACTTAATTTAATTGCAAACTTGCAGAAAGACATATTTATTGGTTTTAGTTATTAATATTTCAGAATCATGAAATGAAAAAAATGGAAAACCCGATTCTACACCAAAAGATATATGACTGTAAAATTTATGGAAATTAAAAAATTGTTATGGATTTACTAGCAGAGAATGCGTGAAAGAGGAAGACAATTTTCTATTATATAGATACTTATGTTCTTTATTGGTTTGGTGATATGGATAATGTATTTGTTTAATCGATAAATGAAGTGCGTTCGTGACAAAAACAAAAAATCGTTTCGCTATTCTACGATTTGACATGTTATCAGTAAAACTCGATATTAATTTTTGGAAGTGTATAATAGTAATTTAATAAAAAAAAAAATTGATAGTATACTAATTTTTTTTAGAATTGTAGATTCTTTTTGTCACCTGGTTATAAGGAAATTTTTTAGAAACGGCAAAGGCAATGGAAACGGCAGGGTTAAAATGTGCACCGGAAATATGACCAATTGAGTAGATCATAACCGTTACGGTTAGTCCCCAAACCAAAGCTATACCGGGAAGTGTCACCGGTTTCCCGTACGTCTCATTTACCACAATGGCCGAGCAGCCGGCAAATATCATAGAGAATGTCCCCACGAACTCTCCAACCAACTAGAGAATACAATAATAAGATTGTAGTTATTTGCACAAAAAAAAAAACAAAAAAGATTGTAGTTATATATAATAGGGAATATTATGAATCACAATACTTTTTAAGAAACTATTTCATATCTTAAACCCAGAAAACTCAATTAGCAAATGAAACCTAAAATGGGTCATATAACTCAACTTAATCAACAAAATAAATTGATTATACATATTTTTATAATATCTAGAAAACCGGAGTTAAGAAAAACCTGACTAAAATATTAAACTCTATAAACTTACTTTGAGAAAACTGTTCCAAATGGATTCATAATAGATGTTAGTTGGGTTTGATTATTAACAATATCACAAGAAATATAACATCAGCTTGAATCCTTCTAATCAAATATTTCATGACTAAAAAGACATTTCACAATAATAATGCTAAATCATTACCTTTTGAACAAACGATACGGATACAAGAGGACTGGAGGGAACCAGAAACTGGGAACCACGATGATCGGATCTACCGTCTTCGAGATCTGAGATGGCCGTTTCAGTCTGAGTAATACTATCAGACATCTCAGCCATTGATGGAACTTTCTCCAAAAAATGTTTATGGTTTGCTCGTCTAAAAACTCAGATTGTCAACTCTGCTTTGTATTCGTTATAACTTATAAGCAAATAAGAAGGTTGACTTTTTTTTAATATTCTACATTACAAGTTGATAAGTTTGTTTAGAATAAAAACTAAAAATTTTAAATTGGAGAAAGAAATAGCCAAACTTCAAGAATATATATATAAGTTCATAGTTGACTTCTTTATTTTTGTCACACAAAACTACGACATGGAATTTGGTTTCTTTGGTTAAGAAAACGTGTAGAGGCATGTAAAACTCTATAACTACAAGTACGCAATATCGATTGATTTTTATTTATTTTTGGTTGTTGATAAACTCGATTAAAAAATTAATATAAGAATAGTAAAACAAAATTCATTTCTAAGAGTGTTGTGTTAAATCTAGAAACCTTTCAAACCATTGCTAAAAATTCGCAGAAAATTAATGACAATAATATCTGCAAAGTATCTAAAATTCCTTTTTAATATTGCCAAGAAAGTAAAATATAAACATAAAATCTTGAAAACATATTATTATCACCCAAAAATAAGAAGTATGTTGAAATGTGGAACCTACTCGATTGTTGACGTTGTGAAATTTCCTAGGGTTTTGTAGGACTCTTGGGACGAAAATTCAAATTAAAGGTGTTTTTAAGAGTAATTTGGACATCATGCGTGTGTAACTTCATCGCTTTTTCGGCTTTTTTTTTTGTTCAAATCGTAAGCTCAAAATGATATCTACGTAGAAGGGAAACAACATAAGATAATTACAATTACAATTTAACCAAAAAAAGAATAGTATTTTGGATATTTTAGGTATTTATTTTTTTGTTAACCGTTTTCGTTTGAAGTTGAGCCAAAAAGGAAAAAAAAAGTTGTAAAAACTCTTAGATTTTATATAGTGAAATTTGTAGCAACGGGAAATAGTACGACGATAGATAGAGGTCAACTTTCTTTGGCATCTATGTACCTTTCAGCTATGAGCCTTTCAGCTCGTACTGCTCACACTCCTTGATCTTCACGACACTTCCTCCACCATAGTGTGAGCTGCTCCCAACGAAGAAAATCAAGGCTTACTTCGAAATTAGCTTTTAACAA
The DNA here is from genome assembly GCA_900406555.1 of Pseudoturritis turrita. Taxonomy (NCBI): domain Eukaryota; kingdom Viridiplantae; phylum Streptophyta; class Magnoliopsida; order Brassicales; family Brassicaceae; genus Pseudoturritis; species Pseudoturritis turrita. The sequence goes on from OVBL01000058.1 coordinate 214,924, forward strand.
CGTCAACAATACCATAAAAATGGGTATTGATTAAGAAACCAGAGAGGAACCAATAAACATGCATAAGCCAATTAGAGCGTCGTGTGTCGGGACAAAAATCCCATTCAAAATAAGCAAAAGCTTTGCGTTGAAGTTCGAGATTGCCATAATGGATGAGCTTTTTGGCTCATTGTGCTTCCGAGACGATCCTCGGATTTGTTCTTTTCAAAGCTTGTTGGGAAGACGTAAAAGCCAATCTTTCCTGCCCGATCAATTTCAACATTATTTTGGCTGCCCTTGCCTTGTTGGGTAGACGTAAACGCCAATCTTCTATGGCCGATCAATCTTTATATTGAGTATAAACTAGAACAATTTTTTTTATTTTTTTTATTTTTTTATTTTTTTTACTTTAAATTATTTTCTTAATATCAGATTTGGTATCCAAATCCTAAACATAAAATCTTGGAAACAAAAGAAAAAATAAGACGCTTTTCTCTTCACAGTTGAGTGTCTAGGGATCTTCATCACCACTACAACACTGAGTTCTTGTCGGATTATTGCAACATGGTAGATCAAATTCATAATTCAAAGGCGTGACCTATATTGTTTGATATTTGAAACTACAATGGGGTGGTAAGAAGACCTATTAACTTGAATGGGAATCATGCATACGAAAGTCTGGTCCATTAAATCGTCCATGTAATTTTTTTCATAATTTATAAGAGTTAATATTCCATATATATATATATATATATATATATTTTTTTTTTTTTTAACATCTGGAATATTAACTCTTATAAATTATGAGAAAAATTACATGGACGATTTTATAAAGGGTAATTTGAATCTTGATATGCATGACCATGACGAACAGTTCCATTTGCACTACGCTGAAAATCTCATGTAAATTTTGCATCTATTAATCAATCGAATTTTTTGGGACTCGAACTCCATGCCTTTTTGTATATAAGTATTAATGAATTATTGGTCAACCACTAGATTAAGGGCTTTCACAAAACGAAAAAATATATTTACTAACAAGAAAAAGAAAATATACTTATTTTAGATTTAATATATGTAATAGATATTCTCTATGGAAATAGAAAATATTTATTGTTAATTCGTAAAAAAAAAGCATTTAAAATATTTTCGGATTAGTAACAAAGTTTTCTCAAACCCTTAGGACGTTTTGAGTAGACTCACAGATCATTTCAAGCTCACATTCACATAGCATAAATCTTGCTATCTCTCCCTCCCTTTCCATTTCTCTCATAGTTAGGGGTTTAATTTCGTGGAAGATCTGTTTTCTAGTTGACTTAAAATCAAGTTGTCCTGCTAAAAGCCTTATCTGAGTGGGGGAGGAATATCACGAGCCAAAAAAATATTTAAAATATATATTTTTTTTAACTATATCTGTTTTAAAGTTTATAAAATCATTTTCATAGGGTTGTATTTACTCATTCACACAATTAGTAAAAGAAAACTCTAAAAAGGTGATTCACTCCAATATTACTCTTCTCGTTTACGTTTAACAATTTCATCAAATTCATTGAATCATAACACTGATATATCCTTCGAAGTGCTCAATAATGATCAAAATTTCTTCTTCTGAACCGGTGGTAATTATTATATTCTGAATGCTAATCGATCCTTGAGGTTGAGAAGCGTTCTTTCATATGATCAAACAAATAGCTTAATGATAGTCTGTTAAACATCCGATTCGGCATTTTACCATTTTTTGACGTGCAGACAAAGTTTTGGTGATCCAAAAATGCGACATACAATCAATCTCAGCGTAATCTTTCAGACGAACCAAATCCAAATATGTAATGTTCGTATCTGAAGCACCACAAATCGTAATTCGCTGTAATCAGCATGCCAGATTTTTTTTCAGGTTTCCTATTTAGGAATATAAGTTACAATAGCAAAGAATATATATTATTATTTATATATATATATATATATATATTTTTTTTTTTTGTCGACAACTATATAAACTTAAAACGGCTCAGAAATCCAAACCAGTGGAACAAAGTTTACATAAATAGTATCAAAAGTAAAGCTCGAACACTCCGTACTAGTTTGTCCGCTTTTGTATTCTACGTTTTTGATATATCCGCGATAGTAACCCGTGCAAAATGATCTCTAGTCGTCGTAAATTCCTCCAGATGTGCAGCAAAAGCAGGCCATAACGCTAGTGAAGACACCATCTTCACTAGTTCGGTACTATCCGTGGCGAAAGCCACCTCCATCTTCTGATTCTCAAGCACGCACATCATCCCTCATATTAGTGTTTTTAATTTGATATTTTTAGTTTCCATGTTATAGAATTACCTAAAATGACTATTTTAAAATATTTTGTTTGACAAGAAATCGTTAACTATTTTTTTAATAATGCGTTACACGAAATATATTATTGTAAATTTTACCGCGTAAGACGTAAGATTTTGATTATAAAAAAAAATATCAGGTAAAAATGTTATAACTACATGTTTTAGTAATATCATGTTTCGTGTGTCGCATGAGATAAAGACGCGAGATCTTAATTATAAAAAACAACTTTTTTAAGTAAAAAAAAATTAACTATTTTTTTAATATTTTAAATTCCGAGCGCCGCACAAAATAATACATAATATAATGCAAAATTTTACTAATAAATAAGATATACTTTAAAATACGAGAAATAAATTTATGTCATGTTTTTCTTATAACTTAGTTTTTTATAATAATAATATAGGTTACACTAAATCAATGAAGATCTCTTTTCTTGGTATAAGTTTATTTGTTCAATACAGTGTTTTCTTATAACTTAGTTAATTTTTTGAAGTTAATAATATAATGTGGTAGAATATTTAGAACATTTGTGAGGGGGGGAAATCATAAAAACAAACTAAAAATATAATGTGGTAGAATTTAATTGAATTAGTTTTTGTTAACAATCTCTCTCTGTTTAGTGTAAGCTTAATATTAATTGGTTAACATAGTCACGAGAAAAACATATATAAGCCAAAATTTGTTTTTTTTTTCTTTCTGAAAAAGAACAAGACAAAATTTTGTTGACCAATAAAATTTAGTTTTATATTAAATGATAAAATATAGGTTACACTAAATCAATGAAAATCTCTTTTCTTGGTATAAGTTTAATTTGTCCAATACAGTGTTTACATCTGAGTGGTCTTAAAAGGTTTTTAGAAAGGCAACTACTTAAAAAGTTAAAAACACAAAAAAAAAAAAGGCAAAATATTTTAAGGGAAGATATTGAAAACAAGATAAGCATGTCATTTTGGAAGAAAATAAGTAGAAAATTAAATTGACATTGTGTCATACAACTCAATCTGCACTGTATAAATAACTAAGTACTGTTCATGGCTCCTTTGTCCCCCTCCAACTACAAAACCCTAATCCTAGAATAAAAATATACAAACATTGGTTAGAGTAATAAGAATATGAGTCTAGAGCAAGATCAAATAGAGGAGATTCTTGAGAGACTCCCTGTGAAATCTCTGCTCAGATTCAAATTAGTGTCGAAAAGATGGAAAATGACGATTGAATCTCAATATTTCAAGGAGAAACACATGATCCGTCGGCAATTACAAGAGCCAGATTTCCTTCTTATCGATGATCAAGATGATGATGATCTTCTAGACAATGAAGAGTTAGTGATGAGGACATTGGTGTTTGGTGATGATCAAAATCTTCAACTCGAAGAAGATGTTGCTCTCAAAATCTCCTTTGATGACGTTTCCAAGAGTTGTGATGGTCTCATATGCATCTACGATTTTCGTAGATCTATCCTTGTGGTCAATCCAAGCACTAAATGGATGCGACAAGTTCCTCAATCAAGGCTTCAATCACTTGTTTTCGAAAGGTACGATGATGAATCAAACTTGTTAGGGTTTGGTAAAGATATATGCACAGAAACATACAAGTTGGTTTGGTTATATAATTTGTCGGAAGTAGATCTAGAAGATGCTACTACTTGTGAAGTTTTTGATTTTAACACCAATACTTGGAGGCTAGTGGAATCTTCTCCTTACAGGATTGTTGGTGATCAAAGTCCTATATACCTATATGGATCACTTCATTGGTTAATCTTCGAAACCAATAATGAAATCAAAATATTATCTTTTGATTGCCACACCGAGGTTTTTCAAGTGATTTCAGAATCTCCAATTACTCAAGAAGATGAAAGTCGGGTCATCATGTGCAATCTGAATAATCGTCTGTGTGTATCAGAAAAGAAGTGGCCAACACAAGACATATGGACATTGAACACTTCAAACACGACATGGGAGAAGATCTATTCACTAGATCTATCCTCTTGTCTTGATGGCTTGTTAAGCGATGAAATGTGGCCAATAGCTTGTCCTCTCGCAGTTTTGAAGAACAAGAAGGTGTTGCTTTTTGATGAGTATGATGATAATCCAAATCTTGTGATTTATGACTTGGAAACTAGATCATATTCCCTATGTTTAGATGTCGAATATGTGATATCGGTAGCTCCTTATTTCCAAAGCTTAATCTCAATTAGTTAAAATTATGGTTTCTCGTCTATTGGGATCTATTATTGTAATTCCATTCTCGCATTGGTTTCTTTAATTTTAAATGTTCTTTTTCTAGTTTATCGTCTCTATGGTAAATTATTTGTCTTAGACAAGAAAACATTTTAACAATATTTTCAACACTATAGTAGTTTGCTTATTTAAAAGAAACAACGAAATGAATATGTGATCCAACAAATTTGAAATGTAAATGATAGTTTTTGACAAGAGCAAGAAAGTAATAAACACATACCTATACTTTATAAGAGTATTGTGAAAACAATATATTTCATAGTAGTTTGCTTATTTAAAAGAGAAAAACAAAATATACCCTCGCGCTATTACGCGGGAAACTTATTTTTGTCCAATAAAAATTTATTATTTTAAAATGTAAATAATATTTTTTGACAAGAATAAGAAAGTAATAAACACATACCTATATTTTATAAGAGTATTGTGAAAACATTTTTATTTCTGGTTTAATATCATAGTAGTTTGCTTATTTAAAATACAAAAACAAAATATACCTTCACGCTATTACGCGGGAAAACTTATTCTTGTCCAATGAAAATTGACTATTTTGAAATGTAAATAATAGTTTTTGACAAGAGTAAAAAAGTAATAAACACATACCTATACTTTATAAGAGTATTGTGAAAACATTTTCTGGTTTAATATCATAGTAGTTTGCTTATTTAAAAGGAAAAAATGAAAAAATACCCGCGCATTATTATGTGGGAAAACTTATTTTTGTCCAATAAAAATTGACTATTTTGAAATGTAAATGATAGGTTTTTAGTGAGAAAGTTAAAAATATTTGTTTTGAAAGAGAAAAACAAAATGAATCCAAGCCCTATTGCGCGCCAAATTTTATTTTTGTCTAATGAAAGTTGATTATTTTGAAATGTAAATGATAGTTTTTTGGACAATTTCAAAAATGTCATTTTTGGTGTGTCCATTTTCAAAAATATCACTATAAGGTGTCCATTTTCAAAAATGTCACTCATTAAGTGTAAATTGACTAAATTATCCTTATTTATTGAAATTAAGATTTTATAGGGATAGGGTCTAGGGTTTAAGGGTTTTAAACCATAAAACCCTAAACTCTAAAAAGGGGGTTTAACCCCTAACAAACCATAAACTTAAAATAGTTAATCCAAACATAAATGTTATGTTGGGTAAATGATATAATTTTAGTGGTAATTTTTGAAAAAAAAATATAAAGATGACATTTTTGAAAATGGGTATTTCAAAAGTGGTATTTTCTAAATTTCTCTAATTTTTTACTAAGTGAGCAGTTAAAGTATAAAATATTTTTTAATTAACAATTATTTTATTTATTTAAAAATACCAATTAATATTAGTTTTTTAGCTATATATAGGTATCAAAATTTGTTTTAAATTTTAATTTTCTAATATTTTGTACCAAATAAATTAGAAAATACCAATTTTGAATAGATTTATATATAACTAAGTTTGTACTTTAAAATTTTCTTTTTTATAATTATTTTCCAAAACTGTTGCCACAACAAAAAATCTTTTCCTAAATTTAAGTTAAAAAATAACCAAGTATATTAATTAATTTTTGAAAAACCGAAACAAGAAAAAAAATGTTAAAAATTCAAAAAAGTGTTTTGATCCCTTCTTTATGTAATTGAAGCATATGTATATAACAAAAAAAAAAGACTCAATATATTTTAAATGTAATTGATAAATAATTTGTGTGTAATTATAAAAAATTCCCAGTAAACTACAAAACAAAAAAAAAAACAAAAACCACGTCGCTACTCGCGAGAAAACTCGCTTTTTCCCAAAAAGCTTGACTATTTTCTACCAATTCAACCAAAAACACAATCTCTATTCAAATGATGTAACATCATTTTTCAGCCAATTAAACAAAAAGAATACCACCGATTTCAATATAATGAACTTACCATTTAAATCCCTTAAATTGAATGACACAAGTTTTAGACCAAAAAAATATTTTTTTGTTTATAATGTAGTCATGTTATAATTAACTTAAAGTGGTTCATTTTCAATGTGAGAATTTCTTATATTTTCCATCGTTGCTAATTCTTAATATAACAAATCTGGTGTTTTACGAATAGAGATTCTCATCCGAAGATTAGGTTCCACAACTCAACTTAATTAGGCATTGAGCAAAATATATAACATGGTTGGGTTGAGGATGTTGGAAATTTGATTCGATATTGCATTAGCTTCAAAGTGTTTTTTTTCATTGGGGCTATAAATAGGGGATTCGATCTTGAAAAAGGCGGTGTCAATTTTTGGTGAACTTGTTAATGCAATTAGACCATGATCTCTATTGGTCAAAGTATTTGTTTTTGAGGTTTTAACTGTTGATGATGGTTAATTGGTTATATATAATCCTTAATTATCAATGATGATTTTATAACACTAAAATTTATGTATAGATCTTAAGCTAAGAAGAAGAAAAAAGATAAGCAAAATGTGTATGGCTTTATTGTTGTGTACGTGTGAAGGAGATTAATTAATTAATTAAAGATTTGGTAGAGGAGACACTTTATATATATGTATATAAAAGTGTTTTGATCACTTCTTTATGTAATTGAAGCATATGTTTATAACAAAAAAAAAAAGTCAGTATATTTTAAATGTAATTGATAAATAATTTGTGTGTAATCATAAAAATTTCCCAATAAACTACGAACAAACAAAATGCACGCTGCTATAAGGCGAGAAAACTCGATTTTTTCCCAAAAAGCTTGACTATTTTCTACCAATTCAGCCAAAAACACAATCTCTATTCAAATGATGTAACATCATTTTCAGCCAATTAAACAAAAGAATACCACCGATTCCAATATAATGAACGACCATTTGAATTCCTTAAAATTGAAAGACGCAAGTTTTAGACAGAAAAACAAAAAAAATTATTCAACGATATAATGTAGTCATGTTATAATTAAGTTAAAATGGTTCACTTTCTTTTGTTTCTAATCAATAATATGATATTATGATCACATCTTTATTGGTTAAAATGTTTTTTTTGTCATCAAAAGCCAAAACAAGCCAATTCATTAATCTAATTAATTTCTACACTTGTAGGCCGGCTCATTAGTTTTGTGGGCATGTTCCATTTTAAAAAATAATGTTGTAATTTTATATACAAATACAAAAAAAAAAAATTAAAAGGTCCTTAAATATTTAAAAAATGTTCTAAAATATGCCAAAATTTTGCATGAAATCAAATGGGCCCTGAACAATAGGTCCATTTGCTCCTGCTCAACGACGGCCTTGCTTGTAGGATAGGAGATTTGATCCTGGATGAATTGGTGTTGGTTTGTGGTGAACTTATGAATGCCACTAAACCACGGTCTCTATTGGTTAAAGTGTTTGTCTTTCAGGTTTTAACTGTTGATGATGGTTAATTTGTTACATATAATCAGCTTAATTATCACTGATAGCTTTTTAACACTTAAATTTATGTATAGATCTTAAGCTAAGAAGAAGAAAAAAGATAAGCAAAATGTGTATAGTTTTGTTGTTGTGTGAAGGAGATTAAATTAATTAAAGATTTAGTAGAGAAGACACTTCATATATATATGTTTCTCTTTAGAGGTACTGTGTTTGTATTCTCTCTCTGTTCTGCTCCCACCAGGTCTTTGCGTGCACTTCCCCAAACCGTTCCCGGCTGTCGAAAAATCATAAATTCCGGTTAGTTACGGTTTGATATCGAGTTTCAAAATGTCTAACATCTTGTGAATATAACCGATAATCTAAACCGGAAACCAGCCTAAATCAAGAGTTTTGGTATGATATTGTGGGTTTAAAATGTTGAAAATCTTGTGAATGATTCAATTTTTCTAGGGTAACGGATTATCCTAAACCGGAAACCAGACTAATGATTGCGGTTTAAGCACTAAAACAATCCAAATCCTAAATGCTTAGTTTTAGATGTTTTGTTATATACCTGAATCTGACCCGACGTAGCTCTCTAGTACCATCTGCTAATTGTCTGATGGTAATGTAAACGCCAGGCTCGTCCTCTTCGACCCACTCAGCCTGCATTTCACTAGCATTGCTCATCGACGGTGGTTCATCTCTAGACGAAGTTGTGGTTCGTGCTGCATCCATTGGTGGTCCTCCATGATGACTACCTGGTCCATAGTTACTAGAGCCGCCATAAAAGTGATGTGGGACATTAACTCCTGGAGGTCTGAAGTTGTGTCTTGGAGTCCAGTCTCTGCTTTCTCTCGCTGATTCCATCTTCGAGTAAGTTGAATCTCTCTGTGACTGAAAACAAACAAGACAAGATTCACAAAAAGGTACATTGCAACTCAATGTGTCTTGGTTTCAGGGAATGTTAAAAGACTTAAGCTTTTTGGGATATGTGTGTTCTACCTGGTCCTCGGATCTCGCGGGCGTTTGAAGAGCTTGACGATTAAATCTCTGTACATTGTAAAGCTCAACGATTTTGTCATAGTTCTCACCCCACCACCGTTGAGCTTGCCACTTGTCGAACATCTCCCGGCTTTCAAAACAAGACACAAGTAACGGTTAGCTTTCATCTCATGTTTCAGCTTCAAATATCTAAACCACTTGATGTCTAAAGTAATTTCCAACTAAACTAAAACCGCTTGAGACATAACATCAGGCAGTGTTCTGTTCTAGTCACCACTTCTCTGATCTACAAAACTCAAAGATCAGACATAGAGGTTGTTGTTTTGATTAGTTCCAATACCTAAAACGGATCCGTTTCAGATCATTTCCTCCACTTGGAAGCGAAGCGAATGTGATATGAACACCGGGTTCTACTTGAGCCATCCACTCTTTTGGCTCATCATCCTCCAATACAACATCACAAGACTGTGCAGAGATAGATTCCCTATCATTTCCATAGATTGAAGTGAATTTTGATTCTGACCGTCCTGCTGGATGTTGAGAGGAGTTTGTGAAGTCCCAAGCAGGAGTGGAACCGGTGCTTCCACCCATGTAAGGGTATGGAACACCTTCAGAAGCATTGTCAAAATCTGGGAAAGGTCTATGTCCTTTCTTCATAGGGCTGCTAGAGGAACCAGTACATGGCTTGCATTGTTTATAAGCACCAGAGAATTTCAAAGCAATATCTTTAATCTGCATAGCACAAGTAACCAAAAACACCGTTTAGATCTTTAATCTTTTAAAACTTGTTTATCAAAATTACCGCATTCAAAATCCAAGAATGTTGAATGCAACATTTGCACAAACATTATAGGTAGTTTCAGGCTTTTAGCCATGACCAAATGCGTCAAGAGAAGTATAGTTTTTAGTCCAACGAAGTAAAAAGGAGGTCTACTATGATCACATCTTTAATCTGCATAGCATAGGTACCCAAAAACACCAATTTAGATCTTAAAACTCAATCTTGTTTATCAGAGTAACGCATTCAAAAAGCAAGAACGTTGTATACAACTTTTTCACAAACATTATAGGTAGTTTCAGTCCTTTAGCCATGACCAAATGCGTCAAGAGAAGAATAGTTTTTAGTCCAACTAAGTAAAAAGGTAGGTCTACTATGATCATTCTTAAAAGAACATCAATATATAAAGCTATGAGATCTAAACATAATAAAAAATATAAAATAAAAGATACTTCATCTTGTCTTCTCAGTCTGCAAGAACACAATCATAAGGGCCCTCTCTCTTTCTTTTGTTTTTTGTTCTTTTGATTTACTAAATAGTTTCCCCCACCCTCAAAACCCTTTCTTTAATTTCCTGTCTAGGTAAGAATCCACTAAAGCTTATTTGAGAAAAGTAATAATTACATCAGTCTTCATTAGCAATATTCATCAAAGCATGACCCCATTAGCTTTAAACCCCATAATCCTAAAAGTTTTTAATATTAGTTTCAAATTGTTTTAGTAGTTATTTGAGTCTTATGTCTAGTCACATAGAAGGGACAAAACAAAACACTGACATAACCCTATTAAAGAGAGATTGGTGAAAGATTCCAAGTGAAGTGAAGTTGCAAAACAACAGTGACCTCTATACTAATAAACTCAACTATATCCTTTGGTATTAGACAACCAAATTCTGAATAAAGAAACGAATATCAGTCAAATGTAGAAACCGTATTAAAGATTGCTTTTTTTATCTTCTGTAAGATACGTTAATTGGGGTGTGTGTCTTTGTTTGTTTCACGAGCAAGGCAATTAAGGAAAAGCATCAAAATAAAGTGAAAAACAAAACAAAAGCAGAAGGATCAACAAAGAAAGAAGAGATTGAGATTGAGAGAGAGAGAGAGAGAGAGAGACCTGTGTGGTTAGGCTTTTGACGGCTTCTTTAGTATTGGGAGTGGTGACTCCACGCGCTCCATTTTCGACTTCTTCACCTCCGTCTGCTTTCGTACAAGCTATGCAAGTAAACATCTTTTGTCTCTTTTTGTGTTCTCTTTCCTCTCTCTCTCTCTCTCTCTGCCTTTCAGCTCTATCAAAAAAACCATAACAAAGTCTACTTAAACATCACAACCAAACCTCTAACACTTACTTAATGAATAAAAAAATTAGTAATTAGAAAACGCAAAAGCAGAGCTTAAAAAATAATAAAGGGATTCACAATCCGACATTAGACAAGGTTAGAGCTTATGTAATCAGATTACACAAATAAAGTAAAGTAGATAGAGCTAACTAATGTTTGCCAATGTCTGTTTGTATTGTAAAGATTAGTTAGAAGTTAGAACATAGAAAAGGGAATGTAGATCCGAATTGTCGTTTTCTTTAACGCAAACACAAACACAAAAGGACAAAGTTGTTTGACGTATCTCTCTTGTCAGAAAGCAACTACTCAGAGAAAAACAGAGACTTGATAAAGTTGATTTGGTTTAGTTTATACTCATAAAGAACAAATTTTAAATCTTTCAACAACTTAAACCCATTTAATTAAAAAAAAAAAAAAAGTTTTGGAGGTTTCAAATTTAGTGATCTTGATAGAGACAAAAGTGTTGAAAGATATTAAAACTACAAGTTTAACACTTTTCTTTTAAAATAAAATATATTATTATAATAACCAGAAAAGAAAGAGAGCTTGGGGATCAGAGGATAGGACCCCATTGAACAACATATATTTTAAAAATTGTTCAAATCCAAACACCTGAAAATGGTAGAATTACATTAATTTACAAGTAAATGGTTCTTTATTTTAAAATTTTTATTTTTTTAAAGACTAAAAGACAAAAAAAAATATATACTAAATTGACAAAGAATAAAAAAAAATATGTTTTTCTGATTCCCCCCGTGTTTAACACCATTCAAGACCCAAAAATTATTACTATAAAATACGAAAAACTATTCGAATCACTGGAAAAGGAAAAATTCAATTTTAAACAAGAAAATGGAGTCTTGACAGTCACGTGTTGTGAAAAAGAAAAAGAGTTTGGTTTCCATATTTAGGGTTTATGTGATGATGGACCAATCTAAAGCGTGTCGAGAGAAATAAAGGAAAGCTATGAATATGAATGAATGTAATAAATATTAATAAATAAAAACTCTGTTTTGATATCAAAAGCAAAGGCAGAAAAAAACAAACAAAAAAAAGTCATTATTATTCTTAAACCTTAGAAAACGACTTTTTTCTTTTGTTTTCTTGGGAAAATTTTCATTTCAATCACAGAATAAAAACATTCAAATTTTGATTTGAATGGAATAATGGGTTTGTCTTTACTAACCTTGTTTCGATATCTGCGAATTGGTTTTTGAGTTTTTTGAGTCTATTTTGGTCGCCGGGTTTGTTCTGTGTCTAAGCCTATACATAGACCATCAATGGCTTCAGAGATTAGTATTAGTAGTGTTACAGACAGTAATCGTAATAAATATCGAGAAGAAATTTTTTAAAAAAGGACGAAACAATTGATGATGAATGAATAGCTTTTAATGGAGAAGAAACAAAATTCGGCGTAATTTCTCTTTTTTGTTGTCGAAGTAAAAGCAAAAAAGTAAAGTGATGGAACAATAAATATACCGGGAAAATTTTGAATGAAGAGCACAACGAAAATTTTCCTGAGAAAAACGGTAGAAAATCTGATTTGGGTTTTTAGTGAGAAAATCTGGAAAAAATCGCTTAGAATGCGGGAAACTGGATAAAGTTTGGAAACTTATTAAATCAGAAAGAAAACAAAACAAAAATAAGAGAGAAAAAAAAAAAAAAAAAATGACGAATCGAATCTGTCAAAAATCAAATCAATCAAGTGACATCGGAGCAAAAAATGTTAGCAGGTAAAAGGCTAACACACACAAAAAATGTCTGAATCTTTTTTTTTTTTTCCGGGAAAAAATAGTTTGAAAAGATCGATCGGAAAAAAAAAACAGTGACTAATCTCTGTGTTTCTTTCTTTATTTCTTTCTCAATCGCTCTACAGAAGAGAAAACACACAAAAAAACAAACAACGAATCTCTGTTATTATTTTCCCGAGAAAACAAAAAACAAAATCTGAAGAAAAAAAAGACGATTTCTCTCAACTCACCACTGACCTTAATGTCTTCTTCTCCGAGCGAAAATCTCCAAAATCAAAAATCCTTCAAACCTCGTCGAGAATCAACAAAAATAATCCCCAGAAATCTCCCGAAGAGAAGTTTCGAAAATAAAAAACGGGTCGAGAAGTCGGGTAATCGGGTCACCCGAGAAACTGATACGGAGCTCCGACGACTGTAAATTATGATGACGAAGAGAAAGAGTGAAGACAAAGAGCTTCTCTGGGTATTTATACGTGGAGGAAAGAGAAACAAAAATTTAACGGCGTAAACCGTTACATTAAAAAAAAAAAAACACACCGTGAGTTAACGGAGAAACTTCTTTGGTTAGCCGATGAAATTTGGTCTCGTTAAGAGACGGCAACGAGGGCCCATGTTGTCTAACACGGTGACGGAGATGGCTTACGTGTGCTGGAAGTAGCCTACGTGGCGGATTTTCATTGGTTGTATACAGCTGAAACCGGGTCGGGTTATGGTCACGATATATTTGACAGGCCAAGGGAACGGTCGCATCACGATTCGCTTTGTTGTGGGTTCGTCACTCTTTTTTTATTTTATTAATAATAAATATATTACATATTTTATGTATAAAAAAAAATGTTTCATCGTTTTGTCTTATTATAGATATGATCATGTGTGACAAAATTTATATTTTTTTACTAAATGAGTAAAGAAGAAGCTGAAATATATAAAAATTAATAGATCGTGTAATTATCTAAGGTTATTAAGTATAGTGAATGTGTAAGTTGAAGTGTTTTAAGACTTTAGATAGTGTCCCCATCATTAGATTAATGTTTGGCATGGTGGATGGAGAATTGAAGTATGGGATATATATATATTACACACAACTATATGCTATTTATTTTTACACATGTGATATGTTTGTTTGTCATGTACACTTTCTTTTAAATACATTGTAATGTTCCGACCGTTTTTTAATTTCTTCTAGGTGTTTTCTCATAACTCGAAAACTATTTTTATTTTATTTGTAGTGATAGATTGCTATACAAAAAGCTTGCAGAATAGACTACACGTAGTCAAATTGAATAATTAGATTATATGATAGGTTTGGTTAGCCAAACTAGAGAATTTTATGAACGGAGTTTAGTAATATATACTAGCCAAACAATCGGTATTTTGATTCAAAATACGTGGAATAAAAAAACGAAAAAACGCTTTTTTAAATGCAAAAACTTTTCAAGAATCATAGAGAAAATTGGCCAATCCAGTGAAGTTCACGTCATCCAAACTAAGGTTTCCAACTTCAACTAAGACGTAGTTGCTCACTTTTGACCTCAACACTTCACCATCTTTCATGAAAAATACAATTGAATCATGTAAACAAATATTTTCTCTTCGATAAAACCATCTACCAAGTATTGTGTCACTTAAAACTTAATAATTAGGGTTTGAGATGGATACTCCGCTCCGATTATGAGGCGGGTTAAGTGTAACACCCGTGACCCGCGTTGTAAGTTTTGGGTACGAGTGGTAGTGAGGTTGTTTCGATCATGGTTGGTAAAAACTAAGAAAAATTGCCTAAGGCATTGAAGGCCACGGCAGTTTGACCCGTGGGTCACGTTTTTATCACCCTTGGGTCGAGTTTCGGCTAGATTGGTGTTAATGAGCCCTTGGGCCATGGATCATATACCAACTGGACGGCGGTTAAGGGCTGGTTTGAGTCGTTTGGAGTAAACCGAATGCCTTTCTCTCCAAGGCTAAGGTTTTGAGCATTTAATGCATTTAATGCACTTGAGGCCTATATAAGAGAGGCCGTGGGAGCTCTCTCATTTCTCATTTCCGCCACTTAGAGAGAAATAAGAGAGAGAGAACGAGAGCAAGAAGCAGAGAGAGTTCTTCGTTCTTCGTTCTTCGTTCTTCGTTCTTCGTCAGATTTGTGAAATCAAGAGCTAAAGTTGGAGGGTGGAGATTCGAGGTAAGAATCGTTTGAAACTTAGTGTTTTCTTCGTTTGATTCGATTGTTAGGTTCTGATTTAGAGAATCGTGTTTGTCAAAAGGTGAAGGTTGTGTTCACGTTCGTGTTAATCACCCGCGTGTGTGTCAGGCAGCGTTGGGTCGTCTGCCGTACGTACCTGGGTCGTCCGTACGTGCCAAGTGGGTCAGCCGTACGTACCAGGGTCGTGTTTGCGTGTGGTTCGGGTAAGGTTCGATTAAACCCTAAAAGTTATCGAACGTTTGTGTTTGGTTTGGTCTTTTAAGACGTTTGCTTGTGTTTGAGGTGATACACTTCGGTGTATGTATACTTATGTATACGGTTTGGTACGTTCGCGTACGGCAGATACACTTCGGTGTATAGGTATACTTCGGTATACGGTTTGAGGTGATGATAGTGTGCACACGTATATCATGTTTGGTGTTTGATCAACACGGTTTGGTACGTTCGCGTACGGTTTGGTACGTTCGCGTACAGTTTGATGTTTGATGTTTGAGTTTGGTTTGATAATCCGTTTAACATGGTGTTTGTTATACGTTGAGTTTGATGTTTGTTATGCAATAATGGCTTATGTTTGTTGTATAAATAATGTTGGATGTTGGCTGGTGAGACGGGATGACCGATCTCACTAAGCAAATCGTTTGCTTATGCCCCCTTTCATGGTGGCAGGTAATGGAAGTGGCTAAGGAGCACGCGAGACAAGGCTGGAAAGGAAGGGATGGATTAGGACGGGGTTTATGTTTGTTTAAGCATTCGTTTGACATTGGCTGGTTGATTTGTTATTGCTTAAGTTTGGAACATGAACTCGTTTGTTAAGGTGTTTAGTTATGGAACCTCTATCGTTTGTGAACCTTGTTGAAGTTGAATTAAATACTCTAGTTTTCCCTATGCATGTTTGCGAGCCCGCTTAGGTTGTTAGACTTCCGCTAAGTTGTAATTGAATGAATTGGTAGAGGAATGGCCGAAAATTTTACTAAGTATAGTACGGTCATTGGCATGTGTTCGCTGGTATCTTAACCTCGGGTTAGGTTCACCGGGTTAGGGTGTCACAAGTTGGTATCAGAGCGCGGTTCATTCTAGGATTGTTTGCATGGGGTTTTAGTGGGCTGTCTAATCCATCCTTCCAGCTGTCTCGCGGTAAGTCTTGGTGTTTGTTGTTTGTAGATGTGTTGCTAAGTTAGTTCACCGCTAACTTAGTAGATATCATCTGGTTTGGTTTGTAGATGGCTAAAGGTAACAACAGGAAGGCAAGGAGTACTGCAGCAGCGGCAGCAGCTGCGAGTAACACTGAGAGCAGTGTGGCTAGGAGTTCTGATCATGGGGAGGACCGTCAGGTTGACGATCACGTTGAGATTGGTCAGAACGTGGGGAATGTGGGTGTGGACGCAGCGAATGTTCAAGCTGCAGCAGCAGGTCCGACTCGGGAGGAGTTTGGGCTAATGTTGGGTGCTTTGACCCAGATTTTGGCAAGGTTGCCACAGGTTGCACCAGCCCCTGCTGTTGTGGAGGCACCAGTTGGGGTGGTACCACCAGTGGATGTGGTACAACCGGCTGTGGTTCAAGGGGCGGTTGGTGTAATTCCGTCCTATCTGACCATGATGGAGCACATGGTGAGATTGGGAACCCAGAAGTTTGAAGGTGGTTCTGATCCGGTTGAGGCAGACGAGTGGAAGTCGAGGATGGAGAGAAACTTCGTCTCTATTCGTTGCCCGAAGGACTACAAGAAGGATATCGCAGTGCACTTCTTGGGTGAGAAGGCCTACGATTGGTGGTTGGTTGTATCCGGGAGGATGCTGGACCCAGATTGTTCGTGGGAAGTTTTCCGTGGGGAATTCAAGGCTAAGTATTTCCCACCGGAAGCAGCTGATAGGTTGGAGAGTGAGTTCTTGGAGTTGCGTCAGGGTAGTATGACCATCCGGGAGCTCGAAGTGGAGTTCAACAGGCTGAGGAAGTATGCTGGGCGGCATATGGAGGATGAGGATGCTCGTATCCGTTGGTTCATGAGGGCGATGCGGATTGATCTCCGTAACCGTGTCCGGATGAGCAACTTTACTACGCTTACCGAGCTAGTGGAGAAGGCAGCAGCTTTGGAGTCCGGGTTGGACGAAGAAGCAAGGCAGCTGGGTATGGTTAAGCAGACTGTTCCAGCGGTGCCGTATGCTAAGAGTGGGAATGTTTCCGGGCAGAAACGGAAATGGGATAAGCACAAGAGTGGGGGTAAGGTGACCACTACTCGGGGTGCATGTCCGAAGTGTGGGAAGATGCATCCAGGTCCGTGTAGGATGGCATCTGGAGGATGTTTCCGTTGTGGCAGCACGGAACATAAGCTCAGCGAGTGCACGGCACAGAAGGCGTGCTACCATTGCGGCGAATCGGGGCATATCAGGCCTAATTGTCCGAAGCTGGTTCAGCAAGGTGGGAGTCAGCCACCGGCTAAGAGGCAAGCGGTGGGGACGGCCGTGATGCCAAGGGTGTACTCGATTTCAGAGGATGCTATTGATCCAAGTTCGTCTCGTCCGATTTCTGGTTAGTACATCTATCTCGTCTGGTAAATTGCATTTGAGTTTATAGTTTGTGTTTGGGAAATTGCGTTGTGTTTGTGTTTGTCGTTTGTTGGTTGAGTCTTAGCATTCTAGATGAATGTGTAGGGACTGTTTGTATGGGTGGGTTAGCGACTCATGTGTTGTTCGATTCGGGAGCAACACATTGTTTTGTTAACCCGGAGTTAGTAGGAAAGGGTGGGTTCGTGAAGGAACCGGTGGATCAGTTGGGAATGGTCCAAGCAGCAGGTGGACAAGTGATGATGACCTACGGAATGGTCATGAATGTCTCGGTGATGATCGATGGTATCGATATGCCGGCAGACTTGAGGGTTTGTCGTGTCAAGTTCTACGATGTGATTTTGGGCATGGATTGGCTCGACAAGTATAAGGCGCATCTAGACTGTCACCGGAGGCGTGTTTGGTTCGAGAAGGGTGAGGCGAGAGTTGTGTTTCAAGGGATTCAGACTTCGCCGAGCAGTTTGATCGTGTCAGCTATCCAAGCTGGGCAGTTGATCGAGAAAGGGTGTGAAGTTTATCTGGCTACCATCACTACGGGTGATGAGGGACCGATTGCCGAGTTGGGAGAAATTCCAGTGGTAAGGGATTTCGTGGATGTGTTCGAGTCGTTGATTGGACTACCACCGGCAAGGTCAGATCCGTTCACCATTGAGTTAGAGCCTGGTACGGCTCCGATCTCTAAGGCACCGTATAGGATGGCGCCTGCTGAGATGGCCGAACTGAAGAAGCAGCTCAGTGAGTTGGTGGATAAAGGTTTCGTTCGTCCGAGCAGTTCACCGTGGGGAGCACCGGTGTTGTTCGTTAAGAAGAAGGATGGGAGTTTTCGGTTGTGTATCGATTATCGTGGGTTGAACCGGGTAACCGTGAAGAACAGGTATCCTTTGCCGAGGATTGATGAGTTGTTGGACCAACTCAAGGGTGCTACCTGTTTTTCGAAGATCGATTTGGCTTCGGGTTATCATCAGATTCCGGTAGCCGAGGAGGATGTTCGTAAGACGGCCTTTAGGACGAGGTACGGTCATTATGAGTTTGTGGTGATGCCGTTTGGATTGACTAACGCACCGGCAGCGTTTATGAAACTCATGAACAACGTGTTCAGGGAGTATTTGGACGAGTTTGTCATCATCTTTATCGATGACATTCTGGTGTACTCGAGAGACCGAGATGAACACCGAGTCCATTTGGAGAAGGTGTTGAGTAGGCTGAAGGAACAAAGGTTGTTCGCCAAGTTTAGCAAGTGTAGCTTCTGGAAGAAGGAGATTGGGTTCTTGGGTCATATCGTCTCGGACAAGGGAGTGTCCGTTGATCCAGGGAAGATCAAGGCCATAGAGGAGTGGCCAAGACCGCAGAATGCGTCTGAGATAAGGAGTTTTCTCGGATTGGCTGGGTACTACAGGAAATTCGTGAAGGGATTTGCTAGTACGGCCAAGTCTATGACACAGCTAACGGGAAAGGATGTTCCATTCGTGTGGGCGGCCGAGTGTGAGAAGAGTTTCTCGACACTTAAGAGGATGCTAACCAGTGCACCAGTGTTAGCATTGCCCGAGCCGGGTGAACCGTTCATGGTTTATACGGATGCTTCAAGGTTGGGTTTGGGTTGTGTTCTGATGCAGAAGGGTAAGGTGATCGCCTATGCATCTAGGCAGTTGAGGAAGCATGAAGGGAACTACCCTACCCATGATCTAGAAATGGCAGCGGTGGTGTTTGCGTTAAAGATTTGGAGATCCTATCTCTACGGTGGTAAGGTTCAGGTCTTCACCGACCATAAGAGCTTGAGGTATATTTTTACTCAGCCAGAGTTGAACCTTAGACAGCGTAGATGGATGGAGTTGGTTGCAGACTACGATGTGTCTATTGAATACCATCCAGGTAAGGCCAATTCCGTGGCCGATGCACTGAGTCGTAAGCGTGCAGTGGTGGCTTCGGAAGAGGACATGGAGTCATTGGTAAGCATGGTGAGTGCTTTGCGTCTAGCAGTTTTGACGGATGAGGTGGAACCATTGGGTTTGGGAGCAGCGGATCAGGCAGATTTGTTGACTCGTGTTAGAGCAGCCCAGGAAAAGGATGAGAAGTTGAATCAGGCAGCTCAGAATGATAAGACCGAGTACCAGGTTTCGAATAATGGTACGATTCTGGTGAATGGTCGAGTGTGTGTTCCTAGTGATAAGGTGTTAAAGGACGAGATCCTTAAGGAAGCACACCAGTCTAAGTTCTCCATTCATCCGGGAGCAACTAAGATGTATCGTGACCTGAAGAGGTACTACCAGTGGGTAGGAATGAAGAGGGATGTTGCTAATTGGGTTGCAAGTTGTCCGACGTGTCAGTTGGTTAAGGCTGAACATCAGGTTCCGGGAGAGTTGTTACAGAAGTTACCGATTCCCGAGTGGAAGTGGGACATGATCACGATGGATTTTGTCACCGGATTACCGATGTGTGACGGTAAGGATGCTATTTGGGTCATCGTGGACCGATTGACCAAATCAGCTCATTTCTTGGCAGTGAACCGAAATGACAGATCGGAGAAGCTAGCCGAGATTTATGTGAGGGAGATTGTGCGATTGCACGGAGTTCCGGCAAGTATGGTGTCTGATAGGGATTCTAAGTTTGCTTCGGCATTTTGGAGGGTGTTGCAGAGACGGTTTGGGACTAAGGTCCATATGAGTACTGCGTATCATCCTCAAACGGACGGACAGTCCGAGAGAACGATTCAGACTCTTGAGGATTTGCTAAGGGCGGCAATCCTAGATTGGGGTGGAAATTGGGAGAGCCATTTGTCGTTGGCGGAGTTTGCGTACAATAATAGCTACCAAGCTAGTATCGGTATATCACCATATGAAGTCCTGTATGGCAGGCCGTGTCGTACACCCCTTTGTTGGACACAAGTGGGGGAGAGGAGTATCTTTGGTAGAGATTTTGTGGACGACACGACCGAGAAGGTCCGAATTTTGAGAGTAAAGCTTAAGGAAGCTCAGGACCGGCAAAAAAGTTATGCGGATAAGCGCCGGAGAGAGCTGACGTTTGAGGTGGGAGATATGGTTTATTTGAAGATGGTTACCTACAAGGGTAAAGAGCGGTCTAGTCAGACGGCTAAGTTGAGTCCGAGGTACATGGGTCCGTATCGGATTGTAGAAAGGATTGGTGCAGTGGCATATAAGTTGGATTTGCCACCAGCCTTGAAAGCTTTTCACAAGGTGTTTCACGTTTCCATGCTAAGGAAGTGCATGGTAAACGGTGAAAACGTGGTTGTTAATCCTCCGGCAGATTTGCAGCATAATCTGACTGTGGAAGGTAGACCTGTGAGGATCATTGACCGGAAAGTTCGAGCAGACCGAAGGAAAAAGGTCAAGTTGATTCAGGTCGTATGGGATTGCGATGGTGAGGAAGAGATCACGTGGGAACCAGAAACGTCTATGAAGGAAAAGTTTCCTAAGTGGTTCGAAAAGCAAGAGGTGGAAGCACCTAAGAGGAAGGGTAAGGCTTGAGCTGATTCGAGGACGAATCGATGCTAAGTGGGGGAGAATTGTAACACCCGTGACCCGCGTTGTAAGTTTTGGGTACGAGTGGTAGTGAGGTTGTTTCGATCATGGTTGGTAAAAACTAAGAAAAATTGCCTAAGGCATTGAAGGCCACGGCAGTTTGACCCGTGGGTCACGTTTTTATCACCCTTGGGTCGAGTTTCGGCTAGATTGGTGTTAATGAGCCCTTGGGCCATGGATCATATACCAACTGGACGGCGGTTAAGGGCTGGTTTGAGTCGTTTGGAGTAAACCGAATGCCTTTCTCTCCAAGGCTAAGGTTTTGAGCATTTAATGCATTTAATGCACTTGAGGCCTATATAAGAGAGGCCGTGGGAGCTCTCTCATTTCTCATTTCCGCCACTTAGAGAGAAATAAGAGAGAGAGAACGAGAGCAAGAAGCAGAGAGAGTTCTTCGTTCTTCGTTCTTCGTTCTTCGTTCTTCGTCAGATTTGTGAAATCAAGAGCTAAAGTTGGAGGGTGGAGATTCGAGGTAAGAATCGTTTGAAACTTAGTGTTTTCTTCGTTTGATTCGATTGTTAGGTTCTGATTTAGAGAATCGTGTTTGTCAAAAGGTGAAGGTTGTGTTCACGTTCGTGTTAATCACCCGCGTGTGTGTCAGGCAGCGTTGGGTCGTCTGCCGTACGTACCTGGGTCGTCCGTACGTGCCAAGTGGGTCAGCCGTACGTACCAGGGTCGTGTTTGCGTGTGGTTCGGGTAAGGTTCGATTAAACCCTAAAAGTTATCGAACGTTTGTGTTTGGTTTGGTCTTTTAAGACGTTTGCTTGTGTTTGAGGTGATACACTTCGGTGTATGTATACTTATGTATACGGTTTGGTACGTTCGCGTACGGCAGATACACTTCGGTGTATAGGTATACTTCGGTATACGGTTTGAGGTGATGATAGTGTGCACACGTATATCATGTTTGGTGTTTGATCAACACGGTTTGGTACGTTCGCGTACGGTTTGGTATGTTCGCGTACAGTTTGATGTTTGATGTTTGAGTTTGGTTTGATAATCCGTTTAACATGGTGTTTGTTATACGTTGAGTTTGATGTTTGTTATGCAATAATGGCTTATGTTTGTTGTATAAATAATGTTGGATGTTGGCTGGTGAGACGGGATGACCGATCTCACTAAGCAAATCGTTTGCTTATGCCCCCTTTCATGGTGGCAGGTAATGGAAGTGGCTAAGGAGCATGCGAGACAAGGCTGGAAAGGAAGGGATGGATTAGGACGGGGTTTATGTTTGTTTAAGCATTCGTTTGACATTGGCTGGTTGATTTGTTATTGCTTAAGTTTGGAACATGAACTCGTTTGTTAAGGTGTTTAGTTATGGAACCTCTATCGTTTGTGAACCTTGTTGAAGTTGAATTAAATACTCTAGTTTTCCCTATGCATGTTTGCGAGCCCGCTTAGGTTGTTAGACTTCCGCTAAGTTGTAATTGAATGAATTGGTAGAGGAATGGCCGAAAATTTTACTAAGTATAGTACGGTCATTGGCATGTGTTCGCTGATATCTTAACCTCGGGTTAGGTTCACCGGGTTAGGGTGTCACATTAAGCTTCCTTCCATGCTATGGCTTTACTTTTTGCATGGTTTATTATGTTAGGTTGAGTCCGATCTAAACTAACTTTATCAATCCAGTTTCCAGATGAATCAAATGATCAACGGGAAAAGAATTGATGCCGCCAAAAATAAACTTGGTGTTGGTGGTATTTTGATAAAGCTTAAATTTACATAAAGTATGAAAATATTCGAAGAGTGCACGATTTATTGTCTTTTCTTCCGCTCGTAGTATTATAAGAACAATTATTTTTTTAGATATTTTGTTTCTCACTAAGCATTATAATTAACATAGCGAACCACAAATTCTAAAGAGGCAAAGCAAATATAGTTCTTGTGAAATATTCGAACTTATAGGTTATAGATTCATTTAAAATTATAAGGAAATATGATGAACGAGCTTGGCGACTTTACTTAGTCGTGTTGTTCATCGATTTTTTTTTCTTTTGTAAAAACAAATGTAGAAAAATTCACTCGATTCCGATAAAGATAGCAAACTAAAACACAAACTTTTAATTATAAAATTAATAAATATAGGTAGGCATTAGAAGATCCTTCTCTAAAGTCACATAAACTGATAATTTCGTTCTGTTGATTCGTGGTTAAGTAATAGGGATTACACACATCTGTGTTAATATTATATTTTGCCTACATATATATCATGAACTTTTTATGTTTGAGTATTAAAATCATACAACAACTTTTTCATGCATTAAATAGAATACTCATTATCAAAAAAAAAAAAAAAAAAAATATATATATATATATATATATATATATATAAGAACATGAATACTAGATTTCAGGTTCTAATTCCAGCTTATGAAGTCATTGCAAAAAAAACTTTGATTTAAGTGTTAATATCGCATTGTCGTCTCTTAATTAAGCAATTACTTTCTCTATTTCACAGAAATTGTCTAACTAACATACTAAAACAATAGGATTAAAACTGTATTTTTTAAAAAAAATTTGCATTTAAAATACAAAATGACATTTTTTTAACTATTTTTTTATTGATTGATCGAACTACAGTTCGATCTGTAAAAAGAAAGATTGAAAATTCTTAAAGTGCAGTGTATAAAAGCATTTAGATTATGTGCAACATGTTCGACGATGCTAAACTTTCTTAAAAAGAAATAAAATCAGACATGAAT
This sequence comes from Pseudoturritis turrita, assembly GCA_900406555.1. Taxonomy (NCBI): domain Eukaryota; kingdom Viridiplantae; phylum Streptophyta; class Magnoliopsida; order Brassicales; family Brassicaceae; genus Pseudoturritis; species Pseudoturritis turrita. The sequence goes on from OVBL01000058.1 coordinate 238,685, forward strand.
ATAAATTTTAAAATGTATATCTTTAACCCAAAACATTGGGGTGGGAACTTAGCTTTATTCCTGGGGCTAACCTGTCTTTAAGCAAAGAATGCTTCGAACAGAGGGACAGCAAAACTCCAAATAAAGATCCAAAAATATATATATATATATATGAAAATAAGTGGGGAAAAAAAAAATCAATTATCTCTAGTGTCGTTGTGGATGTATTACTTCTCGGATTTTTTTTTTTTTTTCTGCCGGCTATTTCTCGGATTTAAACTCACATGATAGAGATGTTGTTAACCAAAAAAAGAAATCAATTATATAGTTAAAAAGTTCAAAATAATCATTGTAAGAAGTACTTATCTAAAATAACTATTTACTCCTTTTCGCATTGGAAATACTAACTATTTACTTTAGCGGCACTACAAAGAACTAATAATTAAAAATAATATTTTTTGTGATTTATGCTCAAACTATTTAAAAAGAAAAGAAAATTATCTATTAAAAGTAAAGTTACAATAAAATCGAATCAGTTTAATTTTTTTTTCAATCTATGTTCAAATATATTCTCACTATGAACAATATATTTCTAAAATAATAATCAAGATAATATTTATTAAAATAATCAGTGAAAGATATTATTGTAAAAGTGACAAAAAGACGGTAGTACAATTGTTATCAAAGATAAATATTTTATTTCCTCAAACAAAAAAAAGATAAATATTTTATATAAAAAGTACATCAATTTTAGTTAATAAATTGTTGTGAATTCGAATGAATAACCGAAAGAATCATAAGAAAAAACCTTAAAACCAAGAGAGAAATCGAACTTGAGACATACACTATTTGTTTAGGATTTCTTATTGTTAATTTTGTGAGTAATGTATACAAATTTTAATGACTCCTTTATATAAATCTTAAAAAATCGGATACAATCATAAATATAATTAAATAGAAAGTATTTTCTCACATTTGTGGCATTCTTCTGCTCACTCTAATAGGATTTCTTTGAAATCAACTTAGATTTTAAGTCATTTTAAACAACACAAAACTATCTACTTTATAAATCTATTTAATTATATTTCATCTGAGGAGATATGATAGACATCTAAAGGTTTTGGAACTCGGTGGATTATAAGAAAACATATTTTGAACAATGGTAGAATGTTAACGTATAAAACAAATGAATTGGGTTTTAAACTTTTATTATATCTAATTAGTGTGCAAGAAAAGTATAGTCAATGTCCCCAAAACACTTCCCATCTTGTCTTACATTACATTCTTGTCTTTTGGATTTGTTGCACTAATAAAAATACAAACATATTCTTCAGCTTTATGGCTTTTATTTTATTTTTATGTTCCTTTTTAGACATCTTTTCACTGCATAGTTGGATCATATTCTATTTTTGTAAATAAGAATATAATTAAGTGTCGCAATAATCAAGTAAATTATTGTTATTTTTGGTGATTTAAAAATTGTAATGTATTGCCAATGGTTATTTTTAAGCGAGTAGGAGGAAAATGCTATGAGCAAGCATGACGGTATATCTTAGGTTAAAAATATTTCATATTTCCAATTTTTAGATGTATCGGATTTTTGAGCTAATATATATCATACGGGTTTGTAATTATTTATTCACAAAGTTAATGAAAAACCCTAAACAAATTGGTATTCGCCTCAATACATTTTTCATTTATTCATTGTTCTTCATCGCGGAATTTACAACAATCATGAATAATTTCATAGCTTCTTTTTTGAGGTTTATCTCTTAAAACTAGCATATAATTTTTTTTTAAGAGCATATAATTCTTAAAAACTAACGTTTACGACAAACTTGTGTTTAAAAGGATTCCTAACTAATGTTCTTTCAGCTACAAATAACTATTGATTAAACACTCTAATTAAAAAGGTTGGAAATGAATTTAACCAGTTATGCATCGAACTAAGTAAACCAGAAATAATTGATTTCTGGTTTGAGATGATTCATGCCTTTTATTTAGTTCTATCTTTTTCGTTCTTGATTATTTTGGCCTCAAACTTGTGTGAGAGAAAGAGAGGCTGTTACTTGTTATGGTTATTGGCGAGAGGATAAAAAAACAGTGAGACTGTATATTTATTTGATAAAACGTACAATCGAATAACTTTTTACACTGATCAATGTTATTGTTGTGAACGTTTATATTGTTTACAACTGTAGTTAATAGCAGTGCTACACCATTTTGTACGTCCACAATATATATCTTAAATGTAAGTTTGGGATACTTCCAAATTTTATAAACTTCAAAATATAAGTTTGAATAATGAACGTTTTACAATAACATAAAATTTGTCGTGACAAATTAATATTGTAGACATGTAGTACTACTATCCAAGACTTTAATCTATCAAATTGTTTTATTAAAAAATTTGAATGATATTGAAGAAATCAAAATTTAATACGTCTATATATATAGCTTAAATGTTTTTGGTTAGCTTGCTTTTCATAAGTTTTTTAGAACAATACGTTATAACCATTATTATATATACTATATATAGTTTTAAATTCATGGTTGTCTATATAAGTAACAATTGTTTAACTGTAACCAGTTTGAAAATTTGATAAAGAGGAAAAGATCAATTTCAAATCATGGGTTACGTACTTTACTTATCCCTTTTCCTTTGCAACGATTACAATATTTAATTTGAACTCAAATCTTCGAAAACAGGGAGACTATGGTTCGATTTTGTTTTTCAATCTCTTAATAAAATTTTCTGGGATAAAATTTTAGTTTTATCAATGTTACGTACTGTTCGATACACTGAATATGATAGTAATAAGATAGCAATATTTAGTGAGAAAAAGTATCGACTATGTTACCTGAAAATACATGTTTTCTGTATATGTTTTAAGAATACTTCTCTTTAATTAAATCGAATTAATGGACATAATTTGCAAAATGTCTTTGAATTGCCGTATGAAAAAAATAATATATTCCAAAATAGTGTCAAATTTCTCTTTTATATTTACAAACGCATACTTTGGCTATTATTGGAAAAATGCGACTAGTTATGGTATTTTCTGCTGTACTTTTTTTGTTAAAATATTTTTTTGCTATACTTGCTTCGATAGTCTTTTTTTATTACCTTCGAAGTTCGGGTCTAAGTATTTATTTACGGAAACCTGGAGTCAACATTTAGCTTTTTTTTTTTGGGAATATTCCTCTTTCCAAAAAATCACTAGAAACGCAATAAAACCAATTTCATGTGTTAATCACTAATTTACCATACCTTTGTTTCGATAATTTTCTTACAATGTCATAATAGGATTTTTTAAAACTCAAATCTAAATTCATAGAGACTCTTAATGTTTCTCTTAAAAAAATTAGAAAAGTTAGAAAAAGGTAGAAAAGTTTTGCAAAGCTTGTGAGTTCTTGAAATCACTTATAGACTTAAAGCGCGTTATTATAATCATGAATTAATTAGTAAAGTACGTAAAACAAATTATTAAATGAGTAATGAATTAATAGTCCTAAGTTAATAAAAAAGAGTAAAGGCGTCATCAGGTGATTCCCGCTTCCAAAGAAAGATTTACGTAAAATTCCAATCCCCAAGTCCTTTCCCTATTTCCCAGGTTTGCTTAATCTTTTCCTTTAATTTGTTTTTAAGTTTTCCTTTGGATTTTTGGTTTAATTTCAAATATAAAACATACTTATTGTTTATGTATTATTTTATAAAGATTTTTATTTATTTATTGAAGGCAAAGAAGACACAATTATTATCCAAGAGGGAAAAGACAAAGTAAAATACTTTCAAGTGAACTAGTTTATGCTACAACCAAATCAAAATAGACCACGTCTTATCTTTTATCTACTAAAACACAAGTCATCTGACTAATTATACTCTGCCACATGGTTTGTGCTTATATTTTAAAATATTCATAAAAAAACAATTAAACCGATATAGTGATAAAAAAACATGAACATTTCAACGAGTTTTTGAAAAAATCCACAAACCACGATCCCGCTTCTTCGTCCACGATCTCTTCTTGCTTTAACATGAACCTATGTATCTCTCTGATTCGACAAACAAATATCAGAGAAACTTTTAATCCATCGAAAACAAATATAAAATTTCTATTCTCCCTTTCTTCGATTTCTAAATCCTAATTCAAAATTGGGGAATTAGGATAGTTTATAGAGAATCAAAAATTGAAATGAAAGCAGGTTGGAAGAAGAAGAAAGCACAATAGATCTTATTGCAGAGATAAATTGAAAACAATAGACCTTTTTATTTGAAAATACGACAGTGAATACTCTAACACTTTTTCTTTTATAATTTTAATATTTCAGAGTTTCGATAAGAAAAATTGGTTTATGTGGTTGTAGTAGGGAGAGGAACATGAAGAGTTGAAGATGACAGAATCGGCGCTTCCAAGGGAACGATGATTAAATTTCAAAGACAAAACTAACAGAGGTATTAATTCTTTGTGCATATATAATTCTTGAACCATGCTCTCACATCAACTTGCCATTTCGATAAACGTATTTGATGGATGTTTGATGGTTTAGTCATGTCTGATTAAAAAGGTATAGCATACATTAACAAAGACCATCTTGTTATTGATCACTTAATTATCTTTCCATTGTTACATACTAATTTTTTTAAAAATATTTGCTATTGTTTTAGTTTGATTTGTAAGATTGTTTGCAGATGGCGATACACAATGAATTACTTGATGTAAGAAGCCATAAACTGCTCAGAGCAAGTTTGAGAATGAGAAGAAACACATAAAGAGCAAGACATAAAGAAGTTTTTAGCAAAAAAAAAAAAAAAAGATATAAAGAAGTAAAACGGAAAAGTTTGAAAGTAATATCTGTACACAACAAACTAACTTTTCTTTGTCATATGCATTATGGTTAACCAAAGATAAGTGTCTTATGGGGCGATTGGCTAATAGACTTTTAAGACTGTAGACTGTAAAATACTTCTTACAGTCAAATATCAGCCAATCAAACTTTTAAGATTTTATTTCTTTTCGAAGTCATAACAGCCACTTTTACTTATTTCTTCTTCTTTTTCATTTTTTTTTTAAAGTCACGTAATTGTGACTTTAGTGGGGCTGTTAAAATATATTTACTTAAAACTTTTGTTTAAAAAAATAAAAATCGAAAACTTTTGTTTATTTTTCTTCCCCAAGATTATTAAAATTCATATATAAATCTATGTGTAATATATTACAATGAAATTTTAATTAATTAATCATTAATTTTTTTTTCTCTTTCTTTTGAGATCCATTTTGATTAAGTAATAAATATAGATGAAATTTATTTATGTTGAATTTTTTTTTTTTTGGATTAAATTTGATTTTGTCGTATTATTTAATTTTTATCTAGTTAATAAATTAATGTTGTAACTGTTTGTACGACTTCCATCGTTATGTCAACACTTGAATGCAAGTCCGTCATAATTCATATTTTTGACCCCAAAAAATTAAAATATTTAAATTAACAGTCACAGTTTCTACAGTTTTTATTACCAATCAGCCTTTAATTAATATTTAAAAGTAACAGTCACAGTTTTTACAGCCAAAATCTCTACAGCCAAAAGTCTACAGCAAAAATCTACAGTCACAGTCCTTACCAATCAGGCCCTTAATATTTTTTATGTATACTTCAAATTTCCTTATGACAAGTCCAGATTATTTTATACATGTAATTCTTAGTTATGTGTATATATAACAGAAAATTGGTTTTGTTTATTGGCAAAAATATATCCGTGCTACGCACGGGGAAAATACTAGTATTATAAAACAACCTCGTACAAATTTTGAGCGTGTAACTTTAAATAAAAGAAGAAAAAAAAACAATTGAGAGGTATTGGAGATTTTACCACCAATAACCAAATCTAAGAAAATATTTTATCTTAGAATTTGGAATTAAAAAAAAAAAAAAAAAAAAAAAAAACAACAACAAGGGTGGGGCTTGATGATAAATCAATCAAAAATGGTTTAAACTCGTTTTTATTGGATTCGATTTTTCCTAGAATTCTTTTTCTTCTGCTTAACCAATGAAAATGATGTTACGTTTTAGAACCATTAGAAAATCAATAAGTCGACTATTCAACGTCTATGTTCACTTTAAAGGATTAGTCGGTCTTGGCATGTATCATCCCCTATATTATTAAAAAAAAACAAAAAACAAAAAACTTGAGAACTTTTTTTCTCCAAAATTTGCAAAAGAATATTTGTTCTAAACCCCTCAAAAGGGCCTGGCCCATAAAAAAAAATCCATAATCCACCCTTTAGTTTATATGCATTACACAAGTAACAACGATGGGTCCTTTATCATGTTTGATTTAATTTAAAGTTTTAGATTTTTTGTTTCTTTAAATTTATTCGATACTCGTTTGAGGTAGTTTTTATTTGCTATAGGAGGATTTGTAAATCGTTGGTTGGGCTTTCTCCGTCCTCTTTTCGGTTTGTGTTTATCGCAGACTCCTCGAAAAAAGTATGGTTTTAATTGGCTTCACTTTCTAGATTTCGGGATAATTTTGATGTTTTCTGCTTCAATTATGGATGTCAAATTTGATTGTTTAGTTTATGCGGTTTCTTTGGTTTTGTAATTCTGTTTCTTCGGTTTAAAGCTTTGGCCCAGAGATAATATGTCGCCCTACGACTTAGTTTCCAGAGTTTTATAACAGCCGGCTTTGTATCATCTTTAAAAAATTTATAATAGAACTTCCGATAGAAAAGAAAAAAAAACTTATTCGATGCTATTCAGATAGTGTTTTGATCGAATATATATATATATATATATATATATACTAGGTAGGTATCCACGCCTTGCGTGGGAAAAATTTTTAGTTAATAATTTTTTTTTCTAAAATTGTTGATCATTAAAAATTTTGGTCGATTTTTATTGTGTCGATTTTTACAGAATGGGACCAAAATATACTGTGTCGATTTTTATTCATCGTCTTTATTTTTTCCAACTTTTTCTTGATTTCTTTCCATCTTTTTTACCGATCTTTTTTTACCGATCTTTTTTCTTCATCTTCTTATTCTTTGTTCTTCTTCGTTTCTGGCATTTTTTATTCTTTATATTTATATTTTCTGCATCTGATGATTGATACTAAGATCAGCTATAAACGTGTAGATTCCACAAAACCAATATACCTAAATTTCTTTTATGATCTAATTATTCTCTTTTTGTTATAGAGTACATGTTTTTACGTCTACTACTGTACAAATCATTTTGCCTCGCAAATCTCTCTTTATCAATCTAAAAAAAAATACAAACACCATAACTTTTACAATATTTCTACATCACATTCAGATCAAGACGATAAGATACTCTGTTTTTTGTAGAAAGAATAAACTTAGAGACAAAACAAATGAATAACAACTTGGTTAAACCAAACGAATCACAACTTGATTGCTTTATAGCTTAAGATCCCAATAGATCCAGCATATATTCTCTTTCTTTAAATTGATTGGACTCCAATCATATAATGCGGCCCAACTTACATTTTTATCCCATCCTTTGCTGGTGGTTTCATTAGAGATAATTTTGTACTGCACGGATATAGTCACGTTCATTTTGGTCCCATTCTGTACTCAATGGCTATAATATTGAACTCTGTCCAAATACGATCGATGTAATAACACATCACACACAACATGATCCAGATATATTCTATTTTGAACACAGTATATTTCAGAGGATGATTTTCCCGAAAATTGTATGATATCTGGAACTAAAAAAGGTAAGAACATGAACTTACAACACTATTAGTTAACAGATGCGACTTTGTCTTACACAAAGCAGTTCTTGTCTCTGCAAGATCATAAGTAGGGAAGCGAGTGCATGAAATTGGGTTGCACAATATCAATAGCAAGAAAAACTTGTGAACCACCTTCACCAATGCCCTATTTCTCCCAACAAATAGCCAGATAGAGCAAAGCCTTGCGATACTTCATAAGAGCCATCATATAGTCTTGTTTCTGAGAGTAAACGGAGGTAGAAGACAGATCAGATTCAAAGAAATGAAATATAGATCAAAACCAACACATTCATCGGCTCAATCACAAACGGAGCACTTGCACACATACATCAACATAAAACTGCCAAAGATATGTTTCAAATTAAAAAGGGAAACGATTTCTAATGAGATCAAAAAATAAGGGGGAATTAGCACATCGATTCGCTTTCTTCCTTCCCCTTATTCTTTTAGTTTAATGGAAATTTTTTTTTTGATTTTTAAGGGGGTGGTGCGAGCTTTGCTAAAACTGTAGCAGTTTCTTGAAAACTTGCTTCGGATATAAAACTTTGAGTATTCAAAGATGCTCGAGTTATTCCTAATAAAATGGCTCGATAACATATTGCTTCTTCTAAAGCACGCCCGGTTCGTTTTGCTCGTAACAATCCAATAAGTTCTCTCTCTTTCGAGTTCGAGCCTTTTCTTTATCTACATTTTTTATGTAAATAGAATTACTGAGACAGCATTCTTATTGAGACTAGAACTCATAGGGAAGAAAATCTATTTATGGATGGAATCAAATATGCAGTATTTACAGACAAAAGTATTCGGTTATTGGGGAAAGAAGGATAATAACTTCTTGGGAAGATTAAAGAAAGAACTTGGTCGATTGAGTTGCGAAAACTTCTGGATAGGTATCCTACAAATTGACTCTTTGTCCCCCTATTAGAGGTGTTCCAGAAATGTCTGCAATCGAGTAAGAAAGAACTTGCTCTTTTTGTTCATTCCCATTCCCATAAGATTTGATTCGTTCTCAATATCCATGAGATGATCATCTTAGGGTGATTCTTTTGTCGACGGATGATCCTATTACACTCGTAGTCTCTGAAGGATGAGAACCAACTATGTAGCATCTACATCGAGAATTCAAGTCTTTCTTGTATACGTCATTAGTCCGATCCTTTGTAGGAACTACCTGTAATAACAAACTTGCAAAATGGATCCGTTTATCATAAAGAGATTCGTTGTTCTATTTTTGATTATTCTCAAAGGATAAGATTATTCTTTTTACCAAACATCTGCGGGTCCAATCACACGATCTTATAATAAGAACAAGAGATCTTTCTCGATCAATCTCTTTGCCCCTCATTCTTCGAGAATCAGAAAGAGATGGTGACCTAGTTGAATTGGGGGAAGCTGTAGGTATTATTGCGGGTCAATCTATTGGCGAACCGGGAACTCAACTGATATTCAGTCCATCATAATCGAAGTTAAAGAAGGTGTTTCTGCTCGGCGTGTCCTTTATATGGAAATTAGAGGTCAGGGGGCTATTCCTTTAATTCGTACTGATGAGAATTTTACTACACGAGAAATTGAGCAAAAAGCTGCTGAATTGGCTTACTTCTTGCGTAGTAAGAGGGGGAAGGGTTAAGGATTTACCCGGTGTGGCGGCTCCCTATTTAGTGCTATGCATGGTTCCTTGGTAACTTCTAGTTTGATCAGGGAAACCACAGAAAATGAATCCGAAGTAACTAGAAAGATTGTTCGAGTTCTCCTTTTCTATCTTCTAGAAGGATCATCTATAGTGACAGAAGTTTTGAGAATTCAAGAGAAGGTCACGGCGAGACGAGCCGTTTATCATTACGTTTGTAAGTTTCTTCTTCTTGACCGAATCTGTAACCTTCATTATCGGATTCATTTTCTGTGGTTTCCCTGATCAAACTAGAAGTTACCAAGGAACCATGCATTGCACAAAATAGGGAGCCGCCGAATACACCAGCTACACCTAATTCAAATGAGGTTTTCGGTAACGTATCAATAAGCTAGACCCATGCTTCGAGTTGTTTCATGCCATAAATAAACTCGAACGCTCAAAAAATCCGTTGGACAGGCGGATTCACATCTCTTACAACCAACACAGTCATATTACTATATCTCTAGAGTCAATAATTTTATATGAGGAACTACTGAATGCAAGGCGGACGGGAAGTGGTGTTTCCAGTGGCGGCATATTGTCTGTACATCGGGTCGCAAAAATTGCATAGTATCATAAATAGCCATTCCAGATATTACCTATTCCGTAAATATTCCATTCCAAATATCAAAAATTGGGTTTTTTGGAGATTGGATGCAGTTACTAATTCATGATCTGGCATGTACAGAATGAAAATTTCATTCTCGATTCTACGAGAATTTTTATGAAAGCCTTTCATTTGCGTTTAGATCTAAATTTAGATAAAATTAAGAAGTAAGAGGTTGATAATTAAATTCAAATTAAGTAATTGAATAATATATGATTACGTTCAAGGAAAGAGATTTTTTCAGCACTCTCAAAGAAGTAATTATCGTTCCTTTGCTTTTGCGGTAATATCAAATTAACATCAGATAAAGTGAATTATTCAGAGAAAAACGAATGATGAAATTGAATCAAAACTTGGTAAAGAGATTAACCCGATTTTTAGTGGACAATATAGAAGAGACAGAACAACCATATTGATTCAGCAACTCATCAATCCTTTTCCTCAAGCTTTCAATTTCATCCTCACTCACGAAGTCGTAGCTTAATACACAAATAAATTCCTCATGTGAGTGGTCAAATTTTCATATAATGGCGATGAGACCACTCTATGAAACACAAGATCATATAATCGTGGAACAGAGATTCCCACAAAGTTGCAATAGTTATTGCAATCGAATCAGATCCATAAAAAGAATATTTTTGTATCGATCAACAAAAATAATCAAAAACCTAAATCAGCTATCGATCAACAAAAGATACAAAAAGAAACATAAACCACTGATTCTGTTCGTTTTTACCAGATTAAAACTTTCCTAAAACGAAAATCACGAACCTATTTCTTCTAGCGAGCCAAATTCCAAATTTTAATCTCCAACCTCGTTGCCGCAACCTATAGAGAAAGAACAATCAACCAAGATCAATAAAAAATCCTCAGAAACCTAAAAATGCAACAAAAACAAAAGCCAGAAACGAAATTTGGATCTGATTAAGCAAAACCCAGAACCAAAAGATAGTATCAGTAGAAAGAAATCAGAAATTCTAATTTAGATTCAACATCAAAAAACATGGGGGAAATAACCTTCTTTTTGTTAAAAAGAAAAGACAATCACAAAGAGAACCAAGAAAAAAGAAGAGACAACAAAAAAAAACACAAGTGGAGAAAAAAAAGATAGAAAGTATGAAAGAATACCAGAAACAAAAAAAAAGTGATGCAGCCGAATATAAATTTGAAGATGCAGGTATGATATTTATAAAATATTATAGGGATAGTAGCTAGGGTTTTTTACCGACAATTTTTATGGACTATCAAAATATGGGTTTAGCGCCACTATTTTTTTATGGGCTTAATAGGATCCAAAACCCAATAGAATATCAACAAACGAAAAGGATATTTTGGTCCGAGAAAATCAATGGCAGACTGTATAAATAAAACAAATCATTAAGAGTACAATGGTATAAACATGTCTGAAAATGATTCTGGAGTCGCCACGTAGGAAAAATCACCTCTCAAATATAGTATAAGATATATATATATATATATATATATAATACTGTACGACGATTATCATTGAGTTCGGTTTTCCGACTGGTTTCTCAACATTGGGTTTCGTTAAACCGAACTAAGCGCATTTACTTACCAGACAAGACTCGGGCAATACTGTACGACGATTATCTAAACCAGAACCAGAAGTCCTCCAAACGACTCGGTTATCTAACATATCCAACTAGTACAAAGTACAAACCCAGAATCCATCGGTTTAGAATGGCTATCTCCTGAACCAAACAAAATCTGAATCACATATCAGAAACAGCCCAAAGGTAAGCTTCTCTTTCCGTTGCTTTCTTCTCATTTGTCTTCTTAAACATTTGCTTCTCATATCCTGAAACCGATAATCACCCCAAAAAAACAGATCAGACTAATAATAATGGATTCTTTGTAAAGCAAAACACATGTACCAGGAAATAACTTACCGGTACTGCGGTCAACTCCATCCCAATGTCTACCGGGTTTGATTCCATACCGATTAGACGCAGCCTCTAACCCTCTTGTTAACCAGCTATGCTTGGGGATGCTTTGTGGTATAACAAATCCGGATTCTTTCATCTTCTCATCGTCCCCTAGATCCACAAGAGATGTCTCGTGCTGCTTTTTCTGCGATATAAAAAAATCCAGTCATGCGTTAGGGTTATTTATGGGTTTGTAGTAAGCAGAAGTATTTTCAATACCTTGACCAAATGAGCCATTGGATCTCCCCATCTAACTCTTTCCTTCATCATTTGATCAAGCTCAGGATCATCCCTGAAACGGCAGATATTATAACTGTTTGAATAACAACCAAGCAGATAATAGCTCAACATCAAGCTCATGAATATAATACCTGGTCCGAGCAAACGGCTTCTCCTTCTCAAGCTCGAGCTCCTGTAGTCTAGCTTCAGCTTCACGCTTCTGAGCTAAACCTTTGCCCCATTCCAGTTTTATCTCCTACGAAAATTAGTCAATCACATTGGTAACTCTTCTTGTCTCAGAAACAGATTTTACAATTCATATTTTGGGGAACATAGACTTAACGAACAAACAGTACCTTTGCCTTTTCCACCACTTTTTTTTCCTTCGATTTAAGAAATTCCTCCTTTGATATACGCTTCCCTGCAATATCAATAAATAAGCATCTGGTAGTGAGTCATGTAATTATCTATACTCAATGTAACTTATAATGACTAAAGGACCTATAGTCCTCACCTGTGATCTTGTCACGGAACACTGCTTCTGCATTCTGACCAGTTAGCTCGGAATCCATATTTTTAAACCTGCAGAAGTGTATAACTTGTCAAAAAAGATAGCAGCTTAAGTCGTGCAGTTGAGAATCTTAAATTATCGTTACTGAAGACTGGTCTCTCTATGAATCCCCTACTTAAATTAAAGACACAAAAAAGACAAAATCCTAATAGAAAAAGGAATGAGAAACCTAAAAGAAACAGCAAAGGTAATGAATGTGATCCCAGAAACTTAGGAAGAAGTAATAAACATGAAACTTCAGGGAGATAGGATACTTACTCTTGTCCAACACTACCGAAACAAACCTGAATGCCTAGAGCTAAGACGCAGTAACAGTGTCTTATAAGGCTTAGTCAATTACCTCAATTGTTCATCCTCCTTTTTCTTTCGATATTCACTTCCAATATCTTTGCCACTAATTAATCCAGTCTTTCGTTGCTCCTTGCTTGCTTGAGGAGGTGGTGATTCTCTGCGTGGTTTCCTTGGTGGAGAGAGATCAAAATTGGAACTCCTGGACACATTTTCAGAAGAGCGCCGAGGATCAGCAGTTTTTCTTGGGGGCGAAAGATCCGAGTCTCGAGAACCCTTCACATTCATATTTTTGCGGGGTGGAGATAAATCAGCATTCGAGCCAGAAAATTTTGAAGGTTTTCTGCCTGGTTCCGGTGATGGAGAATGATGTCGTCTTCTCCGTGGAGGAGAAAGATCATTGCTCTTCCTTTTTCCATCTGAGACAGGCCAACCATGCGAATCCCTTTTTCTGCGAGGCGGAGATAAATCACTATCCAACTCAACAGAATCTGAACGCTTTCTGCTTGATTCAGGCGATGGTCGATGAACATGTCTCCTCCGAGGAGGAGATAAATCTTCATTCAACCTCTTGGGAACTCTATCTTCAGGTTCTGGTGAAGGCGAGTCATTCCTGGATTTTCTTTTACGAGGTGGTGACAAATCAGATTCCAAACCAATAGGCTCAGCATGATTTCTGTTAGGTTCAGGTGAAGACGTATAGTGACGTTTTCTCCGACGTGGTGGTGACATATCAGTTTCAACTCTATCAGAAACAGAACGTCTAGGCCCTGGCTCAGGAGAAGACGAGTCATTACGAGTCCTTTGTCTACGTGGAGGAGAAATATCAGATCTTGTGTTCTCACTGTTTGGTGGTAATGTAACCCACCCACTCCCATCCTCAGCAATGGCATTCTGAGCACGCCTTGCCTTAATTTCCTCTAACCTCCTCATTCTCTTAACTTCAATGTCCTCATCCACCAAAGGTCTCTCCTCTTAACAAAAAAAATAAAAATTTGTCAGTGTCAACTGTTATTAGATCAAAGAAGTGAAATATTACAGATGCAACAAGTCTGGTAAACAAGAAAACCGTCAAGCCATTACCCGCTGAATCATCTTCATTTTCTTCCTCTTCGGGAATAACTTGCTTTTGCCAGACTGGATCTTCATCCACAACTAAAACACCTTTTGCTTCAGGTTTAGATGGCTTCTTCTTCTTCTTCTTCTTTTCTATAACATCACTACTTTCATACTTTTTCAAGTAATCTTTCAAAGAGTTAACTCCGGTCCTCGAAGCAGCCATCTTTTAGTAACTCCGGTCCTCGAAGCAGATATATACTAATAAGAAAGGCGAGATTACGACAAATTACTTATAACCAAATCAAGTCAATGTTACTATAAAAATAATAAAGTATAACCAACGATCCAACTCAACTCCAAGATCTGGAATTTTCCAGAAAACTTCTCGAGTTACCGTAAAGTTCGTAAAGAGTGAAGAAACATCAGAGGGATTATAAACTGTTCTTAAACAAAAATCAATCAAAAAACCACGAAAATCCCAAATAGAAAAAACGACAAAGGAAAGAGATTTCAAAACAGGAATCACCTTAATCTTCATCAAATCCCCAAATCCACAAATCGAGAAGCTAAACCGTGACGCGATTTCAGAAACCGAGAAAAGAGACACGAAGAGACATACATAGAATCATAAAAATGACCTACCTAATCGGGAAACTGACGCCGGAGAAGATGACCGGAGATAAATCAGAAACCCATCGTGAAAGCTTGAAGATTACTCGTGGGAGAGATCTTTTAGGGTTTTCGAGAAGGAAAGGGGGAAAAAATTAGCTAATGGACGTTTTGTAATAATTATGATATTACAGGGGCATTTTGGTCAATTTTAAAGTAATTGCTGGGTTCGTCTTTAAAAAGGCCCGTCACCATCATAATTAAGGATCGAGAAAATTAGGGTTTTCTTTTTTCAGTCACTCTTTTCTTAATCCGCCGCCACTTTCGGCTTCTCTATTAAGAAGAAAGCTCAATCGTCGAGGATTCTCAGCGCGTTAATGGCGGTCTCGTACAATGCATTAGCACAGTCCTTATCGGCGAGAAATAGTTGCTTCATCCCAAAAGCCTATTGCATCAGAGACACTAAGCAGAGAAACAGATCCAGTGTCGTGTTCGCGTCAAACGATAAGAACATTGCTCTTCAAGCCAAGGTAAACGAGTGAATCTCTCTCTTCTGTATAATCTTAACATGGAGATGATCTGCAATGGGAAACGTGTTAATCTTTAAGATCGATTCGTAAAGCCTGAGATATTTTGGTGCTGTAACTTTGATTTGGGATAGAGCTTAGGATGCATATTGAGCCAGACATTGTCAGGTGCCTACTCTTTTGACATATGAGTAGATACTGTTACATGTCGGGTAAAGAAAAGAGAGAGAAAGAAAGGTTTTTTGATGGTTTCCATCTTTAGGTCTGGATTTCTCTTTTTAAGGTGCTCATCGTTTGCTTGGTCATCTGCATTTTGGTGATGGCTTGAGCTACATCTGTTCATCACATTTGATAGATATCCCTTTGTCTTGGGCTCTCGTGATTCTGCATTTCCTATTAAACCTTCTGAAGTAACTTGTGTTCAGTTTAGAGAAAAGTGAGGTTTCTGTGAGATCAATTTGTTATTACAATTGGTCTCGTGTTGTTGTTACTTGTTAGTATTTGGTCTGTTTACTTGAAATATCGCCAGAGATGGTCAGGTTCCTGGCCTTTGACAAGTGGGTTTGAACTGTTACATGTCTGGTAAAGAAAAGAGAGAGAAGGAAAGGCTTTTTGATGGTTTCCATCTTGAGGTCTGGATTTCTCTCTTAAGGTGCTCATCGTTTGCTTGGTCATCTGCATTTCGTGATGACTTGAGCTACATCTGTTCATCACATTTGATATCCTTTCTAAGGAAACTTTTTGTACTGTGCTTTCTGCTTTAGATTAATGCTGCATTGCCAGTTAAACTTTTCAATGAAATCGGGTTTTCAAATGTCTGCAATAGATTTCTGTGCTTAGCCTATAATTCGATTACTACACTGAACTACTTGGATACCTTCTTTGGTAACTTATGTTCGGTTTTGAGAAAATGAGGCTTTTTGATGGTTTGGCCAGAGATGGTCAGGTTCCTACCCTTTGACAAGTGGATTGGAACTGTTACATCTCTGGTAAAGAAAAGAGAGTGAAAGAAAGGCTTTTTGATGGTTTCCATCTTCTGGTCTGGAATTCTCTCTAAAGGTGTTCATCGTTTGCTTGGTCGTCTGCATCTGTGATGACATGGGCTACATCTGTCCCCCACAACTGAATAATCTCCATTAAAACATTTCTCTTTGGCTTCCATACCCAGTCCGGTAATGCATTTACTGTTTATATATACTACGAGAGAGGCTTATTTGGTTGAAATTGTAATGTTTGTTTCTGTGTTGTTAGTGTTGCAGTAGTGATTTCCTGTCTCAGTAAGCTTGTTTATGCTGCTGTTGTATTACCTGGTACTTACCATGCTTTCTATTGTTTTCTTGGGTTAGGTAGATAACTTGTTGGACCGCATAAAATGGGATGACAAAGGATTAGCTGTGGCAATAGCACAAAGCGTTGATACTGGAGCGGTATTAATGCAAGGCTTTGTTAACAGGGAAGCCCTCTCTACAACCATCAGTTCTCGGAAAGCTACATTCTTCAGTCGATCAAGATCAACCCTATGGACTAAGGGAGAGACATCCAATAACTTCATCAATATCCTCGATGTGTATATCGATTGCGATCGTGATTCGGTATGTTTTTCTGAACCATTAATATTAGAATCTTGCTACCTCTAGATACAATGTTATTCACAAACTCATTGGTTTGTGATTTCTCAGATAATTTACCTCGGGACACCAGATGGGCCTACCTGTCATACAGGGGCAGAGACTTGCTACTACACATCGGTTTTTGATCAGTTAAATAATGATGAGGTTTGCTTCTGTGTAATTTTGTTTTTACCTTTTTCCTGTGACAACAGATAATTTGAAATCTGAAGACAATCAACTACTTTTGATCCGCATCACAGGCTTCAGGAGACAAGCTAGCATTAACAACAGTGTACTCCCTAGAATCAATCATTTCCAAGCGGAAAGAGGAATCAACAGTTCCTCAAGAAGGCAAACCGTCATGGACTCGACGGTTATTGACGGATGACGCTCTGCTTTGCTCAAAGATCAGGTTTTTTGTTTGTCGGTTTTCTACAATCGAAAGTTACGGATTATCAAGCCAGATCCTTATGAAGCTTTGCTTATTGGGTTTTCTCTTCTCAGGGAAGAAGCGGACGAGTTATGCAGAACACTCGAGGAGAACGAGGAAGTTTCAAGAACCGCATCAGAGATGGCGGATGTGTTGTACCATTCGATGGTGCTTCTGTCTAAAAGAAATGTGAAGTTCGAAGATGTTCTTGAAGTTCTTAGGAAACGGTTCTCTCAATCTGGAATCGAAGAGAAGAAAAACCGCACAAAGTGATCTTGTTCAATACAAAAACATGTCTATGTCTCTCTTCTTCGATTGACCGTTATTACCGTTAAACGTAATGCGCAAATTAACGATTGACCGTTAATGGAACTATGTATTGTCTAATTTACATATACTTTTTGTTGGAATAAAAATAGAGACTTTTATTAATCCTTTATGAATTGTAATAAATCAGAACAAGTCTATAAATCTTGTAATGTAACAAACCACATTTTATTATATGTTGTCTGGTCCGTATTGCTAGATTTCTGTTTGTTGATTTCACTTTCGTAGACTATTTCCAACAATTTTGGCTTGCCAAAATCTTAAGCGTTTAATCTATAAATTAAGGATGGCGAAAAAAGAACATATAAGTATAATTAAAAAAATATAATATGAATCTACACCGGTAATACCCGAGAAATTTAAACATAACAACAACAACAAAAAATTGTTTATAGCTATATCGTAGATTCAAAGGACCATACTCAAATCTTCGGTTTAACTTTGGTACATCAAGAGGTTTGGTTAGAAGAAAACCAGAGCTTTTTCTGGCAAAGAAGTACCTTCTCGCTTTTAACGGCATACTCTGTCTCCTCTCTCCGGCAACTCCACCTCATCCCTTTCGCCATCGTTGTGATTGCGTCCATGAAATAACTCGATTCTCGGATTATTACATATCCGCTCGGACGCAAGATCCGGTCCATCTCCAGCAGAACATGCTTCATCTCGCACCTATTCACGGTTCACAAACACACACATTAATACCAAAACCCGTACTACACCGAATCTCAAAAACCGGTAACAGCAGTTTGGTACACTCCAAAAAGATTGGAACCTAAACTGTACCAATAGTAGATTCGGTTTCCTACTGATTGCTAATTTCCTGAAACCGCAAATTTCAAGAAACCGAAATCTTGAACATTCCTATGTGCATTCTCAAGCTCGAAAAAACAATTTGAATTCACCATTTAACAATTTTATTTCATCATTATCATACAAGATTCTTCGGATAGGGGTACCATACCTCTGGCTCTCGAAGGTGAAAAGGCTGTCGAGGTGAAGAAGATCATATGTTCTTGGATACGTCGAGAAAGCTTCGCACCTGCAGTTTCAGTTTCAGGTTAAATATCACACATACCAAATAATGAAAACAGAGTGTTTTTGGAAAAGATTGTTTTTACCAGTCGTGATAAGTCCCGATGAGACCGCGATCAAAGACAACAGGAAGCGTATTTGCGCCGTACGACGAGACAACGTTCATGACCCAAATAGGATCCTTGACGAGAGCAGCAGCGAAACCTCCATAAACCGTGTTCATATCCATAACGTTCCTTATCTTGTCTGTCCCAAGAGCTGGCAAAAGTTTCTTGTAATGCTTAACTCTGTTCTTCCATTTACCGTCATCGTGATTCAAACCGGCTGCGCTCCCTCCGTGAACATCTGAGATTCTCTCGGGCGCAATGTTTAGCCTCTCGGGCCATTTCGGGATTGACCCGAGACCAGATTTCTTGACTTTAGGGGTCGGGGCTACCACGCAAGGACGGAGCGGAGTGTACCAAGCGGAATCGGGTTCTATGCTGTCGTCACATTTGGGCGGGTAAGCTTCCATGTTCTTTGCGATTTTGTCGTAGCAAGATTTGTCTGAGAGTTTCTGCCACACGGCTATGTCGTCTTTTTGGGAGTACTTTTTGAAACACATGGAGGTTAGAAGTGACTGAAGCTTGTCGTAGTCGGATTTCTGTTCTTCCATGGTCGTGTTCCATCCCTTCCACCTTCTATTATAGTTCACGGGTGGACCAGAAAGAACCCAGAAACCTCCAGGTCGGACTATACGGTGAATCTCAAGCAAATAGATTCCACCTGCAAAATCAGGCAGCACATTTTTATGATCCTTTTCTCTTCCAAATGTTTGAGAAAAGTATTTTAATTTAAAGCATTTTCAAACAAAATGAATTGGTTATAATTGGTTCTTGCTTACAGTTTATTCAGATATGGAAAAATTAAAACCGAAATGGTTTATTTCCTCTCCGGTTCAGTTTTCAGATCGGTTATCATCATGTGGGTTGGGTTTTGTTCTGGAATGGTTAAACCGGAATGGGTTCCCCTAGATATCAATACGATTTGTCCTAGTCTCCAAATACCAATCCGGTTAACCTCGGAAACGATTTTATAAACAAAACAAGATCAGATGCTTACCAAATTCTGTCCAGGGAATCAGACATCTTGAGCAATGAGCCATATCAAATGCATTTGAAGGGAAAGGCAGACGCTGCGTAGAGATAATCCCGAGAATCGCAGGAATTCCACGTTCAAGAGCAAACTGAACCTGCGCTTCATGGTTATCTCTTGGAGCAAGAGAGAGTGATAGAATCCCACGGTCCAAAAGATCGCCACCCCAGCTCGCAACCTAAAAAGAAACTCAGAAAAATTATAACCGAACCAAACCGATTAGAGAATTTGAGTAGTTGAAAAGAGAGACTAACCCCACAGCCAGTATCAATTGCGGTCCTGACTGTTCCGTCTTTCATTTCGGGAATCAGATCTTGCATCAAATCAACATAGTGACTAACTCCACGGGGAAACATCGTACCACCACCCGGGAAATAGAACTTGTCTCCTTCTTTCTTAAGCCAATGCTGGTTTGATTTCTGCTTATTGATCCAATCATAAGGCACATTCCTGTACCAGCACTGGTCTCGGCTCTTGGGCCATCTTATAGGCGGTTTATACCCGTCTGGTGGTGGAATCAAACACTCGTTTCTTTCGTAAATCGGAGGACAATGACGCTCCAAGAAACTAAGGCGATGAACACCGTACTTCTTCCACCTCTGAGCAAGAAAAACACAAAACAATATCTCGATTTTATGCAACTAGAAGCGAAAACACAAAGCGACAGAGTGGATTTATTCACCTTTGGATCGGTGCACGGGGTGTAATCTTGGAACTCTGATCCACATTCCGGGAAAGAAACGGATTTGATCTGTAGAGGAGAAACCGTTGGTTCCTTAGGTGAAGCTACGGCTTTCGTAATGGTACTTGTGACATCTTTGGCCTCCATCTTGTCTCTCTCAGAGCAAAATATGCCACCGAGATAAAAGGAGAAACCGCACAAAGCAATAAACAGAACCGCCAGTGACAAGATCCTAGAAGAACCTTTTTCGGGTTGCGAAGTTTGCTTCCCGTTCTTCATAACTCTATTACACAAAAAAGATGTAACCAAAGCCTCACCTGCAGATTCAGTGAAACCAAAGCATAGAACCAGGTCAAACAAAGTTACAAACACACTCAGCAAATCAACAAAATAAAAGGGCTTTTATTGCAAACTTTCACTATCAAAGATATTAAAAAAAAACATGACTTTGAATATGGAATTGAAGCCTAACTGATCTGCTATAAAGTTTGAATCTTTGATCAACACTGTGAACGAGATTGGATTTAGAAACAAATGGATCGATGAGATCTGGAAATAGACACTTTTTTTCAACACAGTGCAAGATTTATGTCACAATTTCACATTTTTTCTTCAGGCATGATTTATGGGTCCCCAAAACTAAAGGCATCCCACTAGGTCAAAAAAGTTGAATTTGGTAGACATCAGTCACAACGACTCATTTGTTTTTTAACGCTAAAACAAACAAAAAAGTCACAACTTCTACAGTTTGAGGAATCAAAAACAGTGGATTTACTCAAAGATCGAAGCTTTACAGCAAAATTTTCAATTTCAGAAATTTAGGGAAAATGGTTCTGAAGAAAATCCATCTAAAGATCAGATCTTTAAATGATTTCGTAGTGCACATCAACAAACACAAGTCTCACTTGAACAATGATTACAGCTCACGAGCCATATAGAAATGGATCTGACACACACAAAAACAGAGGAATACGAACTTACAGTGTTTTTCTTAGTTTTGTTCTTCGGATGAGAACAAGAGTTGAAATTTCTGGGAAAATCTGGAGATAAAAGTTGAAGTAAGATTTGAGATAAGAAATAAGAAGTGAGAGCCCTAAAATGAAGGGAGAAGATCTCCGCAGATCTCTCTCTCTCTCTATCTATCTTCTCTAACTCACACTCTCAAAGTTTGTGTTTTTCAGACAGGAAGTGAAACTAACAGATTGATATATAAAAATCTCTTTCGTTTTTTTCTTCTTCTTCTTTTGCTGCTCATTCGCTTTCCTTCGTCCCCATCTCCTCGTCTCTCTCTCTCTCACTAGATTTTTTGTATTTTTTTAATTTGGAAATTTCTTTTTTGCGACAGAGGTAAAAAGAGTTTCCCTTTCTTGTAATTTAGACAAATTGTTAAATCTCTCACATATGCTTTTTCTGTTTTCACTTCTACATTTGGCTTCTCTTATGCCTTAAGAGTAGTGATGTCCATTTCGGAGTATATTAGATTAATAGATAAAAGGTGTTAAAGATTGAGAATATGTAATTTGGGTATTTAGAACTAATGGCCAATGAAGTAGATAACAAAGCAAGCAAAAGTCAATTTGTTCAAATAGTTTTATCTATATTTTAGTTTATTAACTAGCATTTTTTTTTAATGAAAATACTTTTGAATTGATAGAATTGTAATGTTGCGTTTAAAACAATTGTGTGTTGGTATTGTTCATCACTTGCTCGTGGCGATCCAAAAACTTGTTCGGATTTTTGAAAATTTGTGAAAACTTTTACCAAATTTTAACAAATTTTCAGAATTTTTAACACGTTCTAAAAAATTGATGTTTATAACATATATTGTTTCCAAACATTTTATCAATCATAAGATTCATAACTATAAATATTTTGGTAGTATAAATATGTCTTTAAAAAATGTTGACAAAAAAATGTCTTTAATAATATTTAAAAAATTATTTTTAAACAAATTTTTACAAAATTTAAAAACTTTCACAAAATTTTCCTTTAATATAATTTTTAATCTTCTTCATTTTCAATGGTCAAAACTTTTATACGGTATTGTAGAGGTCGTTTGGATTAAAGGTGTTGAAAATTTTATCGATAAATTTTTTTGATTTGAAACTGTCAACTAGTGATAAGAATTAAAGATGATTAAGCATATTCGACAAATTTTGGAGGGTTGGCTGGCGAGCTTGCGGATCATGTTCCCACGGGTTGAGTGCAAGCGGCCACTCGGGTCGCACCCGTGCTAGGCCGAAAATCTTGATGAAGGTTTATGCGAAATCTCCAATCGGATGCTTTACTCCCTTAACTATATAAGTTCGGGGCAAATGCATTAGTGGACTTGTGGTGTGGACTTATGAATTTCGGGAAGATCACAAATGTTTCATACCCGATCGACCATATAGACACCTTTATAAATATTTTATTAAAATGTTTTTTTATGACTTATAATTATGAAACTGATCCTGTTTATTTAGCACACAGAGTTTAAATCAGTCTTTTTCTAAAATGCATATAATCGAATAAAAAATTTACGGTTGGTTAGTAAATTTCAGATATTATCGATTGAAACATGTTTATAATTTTAGTCGAGACTCTACTCTAATATAGCAATAACAATAATAATTAATGATTAGTACTTAAGTGAGATTTCTTTGAAGTAACCCATTTCTTCGTCATTGATGCTAACCTGCTTTGAGCCTCCACAAGTGGAAGAGTGGGACCAAAAGTTATTTTCTTACTTTTGTGTTTTTGTTTTTTACTTTTTTTTGGTCCAGTTACTTTTGGTTTTTTTTACTCATCCCTAAAAACTTTAAATCACTAATTTACATTAAGTAAAAGACAAAGTGACGTCGATAGGTTTAGTAATTGATAATAATAAAAACTAAGTATAAAGTAATTAAACATTAAAATATCTTAAAATAGTACCAAAATAGTTTCCGTTCCAAATCTAACCCAATAACTTAAAATTCCAAAATTAAAGTAAATTATTATGTAAAAATACTTGTTTATTCTAAATCAATTACAAACAAAATTAAAACATCATACTTGAGTTTTTATTTTTCAATTTAAAATTTATATTTCTCCCATTATAAAAGATTATTTTGATATTAAATTTGTACTATTATTAGAAATTTAAACTAATGAGTTTGAAACAAATTTTTTTTAAAATATGTTATTTTAGAGAATTGCCTATAAATGTATTATAAAATCTAGATTTTAATTATCACGTTTTACATATATTATTACAATATTCTCATCGTTTGAAATTAAATACTACTATGAAACAAAATAATTTGTAAATACTAGGAAAAATCGCTATCTAATTATAGTAAAAAAAAAAGACGTGCATGGGAGTATGATAAAAATCAGAGCGACCAATAATTAAATATCACTAACACGTACCCCAACCAAAAAGTCTTGAGACTCTTTATCGACACCAATACGCATTTTCATGAACGATGCAACTTGTAGTCTTCTTCGATCACTGCTCTGATTTTATTTTTCGAGTCTTGCAAAAAAAAACAAAAAAACTTAATTACTAATCAATAAAATAAATAGAAATAAATATTTTAATAATTTGGGATGAGGAATAAAATGAGCACCGACAGAAGGATGCATCTACCTTTATTCTTTGCTTTGGAATTCGAAAACAAAACTTTTTGCTCATCTTCTCTTGTCCTTTCCCATCTCCTTTAATAACATTTCACATGCCTCTCTCTCTCTCACAGTAGAAATTACTGTATAACTACATGTATTTTTGCTGTTTTGAAAATAGTTACATGTATTTTTGCTGTTTTGCAGTATAAGCTGTATAACTATAGCAACATTCTCTTTATATTTATCAAAAAAAAAAACATTCTCTTTATTTTTTTACAGTATAATATGTATAACTATAACAACTTTTTTTAGTAGAAAAATTCTTTAAAATATTATTAAAATAAATTTTTGTTCCAAATATATTATTATTAATTTTTTTTTAAAGATTATCAAAAAAAAAATTTCTAAATACCACAAATACTAAAATGACATTGTATGTACATACAAAATATTTTTTTTAATATAAAATACAATATAGGAATTTAAATTCACTTGATAATGCAACAAAAATAAATTACTATATTATTTTGTAGAAATATATATATATATATATATATATATAAATTTTTTATAGACTAATTTCCAAAACATGTGAAATTCTGATTTTTTTGTCATTTAAAACATTTATAATAATCAATTATAATTGAAATCGCATAAAAAACTCTAATTAAGATCAATCTTCAACTATAAAACCATCATGAATTGGTTTAAAAATTGTTTGCATATGTATAATGTTTAAGTAATTAAAGGCAGATTCCTAGTGATAATGATACCCATTTGGAAGATCACTTTTTTTATTGTGTCGTCAGCACTTAATTCTTAGTGGACCTTCATGTGACTGTTGAATTATGGGAAGGTAGTCCAAACTTTTTTTATTTTTATCATTTGGGAATTTTATTTTTAAATTTGGAATTACAAAAAGTCCATGGACGTATAAAGTCTTTGGAGATAAAATCGGCCGAACATAAACATTAGCCAAAAACAAAGCCCAAAAAAAAGAAAGCTAACGACAATCCTACGACAAAGAGAAACAAAAAACCATACAAAAACAACATCCAAAATAGAAATAGAACGAAAAACCGAATGGCATGAAATATGGCTAAAACACAAAACCTCCACAATTTCTAAATGCTTGAAGAATCCTTTGAGAACTAAATACCGAAAGTCCAAGATGATGACTCTAAAATAACAGAATCCTCCTATAAAGAAGCACTAAGGTAGTCCAAACTTGGATATCAAAATAATAACGTTGGAGAAAATAAAATATGGGTCTTGTAGAAAGGAAAAAAGATGCATCTCAACATGATTTACTAAAAAAAAGCCAAAAAAATTGGACGCCGACATTTATACACTCAAACATCTATCTACAAGGACATATGTTTATAGATGATTGATATAAATAATGATAGTTTGCTTTTTATAACTACTAAGTACTAATTGTGTGTATTCGTATAAATGTGTATACCATAAATAAATATAAAAATATAAAATTACAAAATTATATTCAATCACAAAATACAAAAAAGAAAAATATATATATATATATAGTAATAATTTTTAGCATGGTATACTACTGCCCATGAAATCGCCACGATGTAATTCCGGTTCGGTTTGCCAGAGAGGGTTTCAAACTACATAATTCAAGTGTTTCCATCAAGAATAATGCAATAACCGGTCTCAATTAGTTCCATCAAGAATAATGCAATAACCGGTCTCAATCGGTTAGAGTAAACTGGGATAAAAGATCTGGCACATATCAATTGCCATTGGTTCGGTTAAGTAAACCGGTAGAAAATTTCTGGTACGGTCGCAATCAATCAATTGCCGTAGACCGTAGAGACAGACAATGTGCTTAATAGTTTCAAACTTTCCCAAATGTGAACAAAAGCGATGATACCTACGGTTTTGGCAAACAGTTTTGCTACAAACAGAATCACATTTCTGTTTTTGTTCTTGCAGTTAAACCAGATTTCGTGATGACGACACAGCAACCTGAAAAACCACTAGAGCATGTCGATAAACTGAAAGAAAAGGTATCCATTTGAAGTGAGATGGTTGCATAGATAAATCGAAAAAGGAAGATTGCAAATCACAACATCACTAGGTTAAGAGTTTTACCTAAAATTCGGCGATGCTAGTGCTTCACTCTCTCTTCTTCGCGTGTACTAAAATGCCAAATCGAGACATCTCTATCTTGAATAATCCGAAACAACTATTGTTCCAACAAGATGTTCATCATTACTTTATGCTGTAATTCGTCTACTTACTTTGTTACGTTCCTCTTGCACAATCCACGAAACACAAATTAAGCAAGTTTTCAAACTTATTTCTTGTCCAAAGGAGAAAATGACTTTAACAGCTTAGATTTCTTGTAACCATTTCACCTGGAATTTAGGGTAGAGAATGAGACAGACCCACTCCTTAATCAGGTGTCGTTTTATCGTGTGCCCAAACCCCTTTGCTCATCAACCATTTTGGGGGATTATATTCTGAAAGGGCTTGTTGCAGCAAATCATCTGGTTTGACTCCGTTTCTTAACATATGTTCATACAACAATGCAGCTTCAACGAGTTTTCCAACCTTGCAATAACCACGAATAAGAATTGTGTAGGCAACAACATCAGGCAATAATTTTGCATCAATGGCTTGATGGAAGATATTTGTTGCTTCATCCACTCTTCCTCGTTGGCAAAGACCGTCGATTATGATGCTATAACTTATTATGCTTGGAGAAATACCCTTCTCTTGCATATCCTCGAAAAGCTTGAACGAACCTTCTATATCGACGGACTTCGAAAACAAATCCATCAGACAACCATATGTGACAACATTCGGTTTAGGTCCCTTTTCCGTCATCATGGAGAACATCCTTATAGCATCATCCATATCATTATTTTTACAGAGCGCATGGATTAGTATCGTCAAAGTAACGGCATTGGGTCCAAAAGGGGTAAATTTGAGCATCTCGAAAATCTTCATTGCTTCATCTAACCTTCTAAAAGAGCAGTAGCCACATATCATTGTGTTATACGTCACAATATCAGGCTCCATCTTTCCTTTCAGAAGATTATTGAAGAACTTAGAAGCATTCTCCACACGGTGACCTTTGAAAAACAAATTAATGACGACATTACATACCGCAATATCCGCAGAGATTCTATTCCTCAGCATAATCTCAAAAAGCTGAAGCCCAATGGTTGGCTTCATATGCTTGCAGAATGCATCCATTAAGGTACAGAATGCTACGGCATCAGGTTCAAACCCCATTTTGAACATCCGGAAAAAAAGGAATAGTGCTTCTTCTAATCTACCTTCCATGACGCTCATCCTCATAAGCGTGGTGAAAGTTGCTACATCGGGTCTTATACCATATATCCCCATTAATCTAAACACCTTCAAAGCCTCATCAAAACGATTTAACCTACACCATCCATCTATTAAGGAATTAAACACTACAACATTGGGCCGAACCGACTGACTTAGAGTCTTAACAGAGAGCCTCAAAGCATGGAGCATCAGCCCTTGCTTACAAAGGCCATCAACAAGCACACCATAAATGAAAACATCAGGTGGATGTCCCATCTTTATCATATCCTCGTACAACGCAAACCCGGATCTCAAGTTCCCACACTTGCAAAAACCATCAATGAGACTACTATAAGTTACGACGGATAGCTCCAGACCACGTTTCAAGATCTGACCATATATACCAACAGCCTCGTAAATTTTACCATCCTGGCACAAGCCTTTTATGAGAATGGTGTAGGTAACCACATTAGGGGAAATCCCTTGACACAACATTCTCTTGTACACATCAGACGCTGTTGCTAAATCCCCACATTTTACATATCCATCAATTGTTGAGCTGAAAACAACAACGTCCAACTTCACGCCTTTCTGTAATGCCTGCGAGATAAGTTTATGACCCATTCCTAACATCCCTGCTTTGAAATATCCATCAATGAGAGTGGTGTAAGCAATCAAATCCGGCGCAATGCCCTTCTGCTCCATAACTTTAAAAAGCTCGAACGCTCTATCCATTTCGCCTCTTTTGCAGAACCCATTAATCAATGTACCAAAAGTCACCACACTAGGCGCCGGACCATAATCCAACACCAAGCTTAACATACGGGAAGCTACCTCTATCTGATCAACTGAAAGAGCTTTCAAAATCTTATTGCAAGAAACTATATCAACATGAAAACCTCTCTTCATAACTAGTCGATGAAAATCTAAAGCCTTTGTGACCTCTCCTCTGCTGAAAAGAGCATCCAACACAAATCCATAAGCACTCAAACCAGAAGGGACCATAACTCTACATAATTTATCCCAATTACCAGCGATTAAGTCAATACGAGCAGCATCAATAAAAGAATTTAGCATCCTATATACAGAATCCTTTGCTATAACTACACCCGACTGAAGACTATACACAAATATCTCCATAGCCTCATCAACCATTCCATATCTACAGCAACATTCCATCAAAAACCCACAAACAACACCGTCTTCCAAAGGAAAATCCATTGACCTATCCCACTTCGTACCCAAAACATGAAAATCCTTTCCGCGATTAGTAATCATTTCATCGAACACCTTATCTGCAACACCGAACATCCCATGTCGGATCAAAACGTGAACAAGGGTAAAGAGAGAAGGACCTCGTCCAGACATATCTGCCCATCTGAAGTACTCGAGCGCAGAATTGGGATCCGATTGAAGCGAAAGAAGAACCAAATTCGTCTCGTTTCGTTGCGAATTTGCGCCGTAGTCAGTATCTAGTAATAGGTTAAAGTTTCCTTCTTTGATTGATTTAGAGATACATGAGGCTAAGGCTTTAGTGGAATCATAAGAAAACCCACGAGATTTCAAACTGTTCTTCAACCTCACGAACAATGATAAAATCGGCGGGAAACTCTTGCGTAATTGTAAAGACGATGAAGAAAACAGAAACATCTCTCAGATTTTTTTTGGTTTTTTCTTAATTTCTTTATTCAAAAAAAAAAAAAAGGACCCGACTCGTCTCAATGGACCCGACTTAAACCCGTACCCATTTAGCAGAGAATATGGGCTTTAATAGATCGGCCCAGTACACTTATTGAATGAAAGCGACTCGTCCACCGACAAACCGTAATTTTCTTAATTACCCTCGTGTTACGTACTCGCCGCCGGGTAAGGACCCGATTTATCTCAACCCGACCCGGATAAATAAAGAATATGGGCTTTTACGGGTTCGGCCCAATAAACTGATGAAAAAACCATACACAACTTACACGCTTTCTACGCCGTGGCTACTACTCGCGTCGTTTGTCGTTTTGACTTTCTTCGAAGACATTAATTTCTGATTGGAGAAGAAGAAATGATCTTTCACATTAGAAAATATATAATCGAACTACGCATCTAATTCTTTTTTTCTTCATTTTGTGTGTGTGTGTGTGTATTTGCTTATTTAGAGGATAATTCGTATATTTTATTTTTCCAAGTTATTGCATTTATTTTTTTTCAAAAAAAATATATACTATATAAAATTTCATGCTATTTGAAACTTAAAGTGTCTACATAGAATTTAAAACATCCAATAGTAAATATCCACATAAACATTTAAAATAAATTGATTAGATTAGAAAATTTTCTTAATTTAAGGATAATTTTGTTAATAGAAAAGAGTTTAAAAGATAAGAAAATTATGTAATGGTTGTCTATTAATAAAATCAAAATAATTAAGTTAATACTAAATTATGAAAGTTTCTTAATTATAATGTATTAATGTTTAAATAATAATATATTTTTAAAATAATATAAATATTATATTATTGTACATAAATAAAATTATAAGAAAATAAACACATTATCACATACAGTCCAGACAAGATTTAAAATATCCAACAATAAATGTCCATGTAAACATCTATAAATCGGTTAGATTAGAAAAGCTTAAGAAATTCAAAGATAGTTTTGTTAATAGGAAAGAATATAAGAGATAAGAAAATTATGTCATGGTTTTCTATAAATAAAAACAAAAGAATTAAGTTAATATTAGAATAGGAAAATATCTGAATTCTAATTTATTAATTCTTAAATAATTATATATTTTAAAATAATATAAATACTATATTATTGTACATAAATAAAAATATAGAAAAATAAATACATCATCACCTACAATTAAAAAAATTAAATCTAAAATAGTTGATAAAAAGAATACAAAAATTAATAAAAGACATGCAAACAGATATTATAAGATATGCAAACGTATTTAGTTTGTATGTCTCTAACCCCAATTATTAGTTTGCAAACATTTTTTTTACCTATACGTAAAAAAATATAAAGTGTTATCCATGAAGTTACGTGCTTCCAATCTAAATCTCTCTAATTTGGATTTTTTTATAAATTGTGGTGTCCATTCGGTTATTCGACAAAAGAGCTCTGCCGATATAAAATGTACAGTGTTTGATGAAGTTGGTTAGTAATTTATCTTCTCTTTTAAACTATTTATGTATTTACTGCATAACGAAGATAATAAATTGATAAAAATAAATTATGTATGTATCTAGATTTTATGTATTTTAAAAATAAACAGAAGAAGATTAACAGGAACAACGAACATATGCTAGTCATCAAGACGATGTGGTTTCAAATACCAAGTAAGTAATATATGATGTTTGAGTGTATTTTGTTCCATTTTAGATAATAATATTTGTTGTAAGACTAAATGATGGTCATATTTATGTAACAAAATTTTAGTTAATTTTCCATAATCATGTTTAAAATATTTTGGTGTTATGAAGTTCAGTTTTATTTTTGTTGTTGAGAATAAGCACATAAATATTTTTGGGTCTGTACTTATGTATTTAGCCAAAGTAATCATTAAGATATTTGAAATTCAGTGTGTCATAACTTAAAAATATGGACTGGCATTTAACTTGAAAATATAGATTGACATTGAATGAAAGATAACAATTCCATTTATTTGAGATCTCTTTAGATAATAATGATAAAATGAATTGTTTTTTTGTGTTAACAATATGAATTATTTATAATATATAAACGATATATACTATTAATGAATAAAACTATGTAAACAAAAAATACAAAGTTTTATATTATTAATACTAAGTTAAGATACTATGAAAGATAAATCATGAACTATTTATAACCTTTAAACAAATAGAGAAGATAACTACAATAATCATCAAGTTACATATATGTCAAACACAAGTATATATTCATACATAAAGATCTAACTATAAATATTACAAAAAATAAACTAAAAATTATTAAACTCGCACATTAAAAAATCTAATAAATTAACAAAACAATTTAAAAAACATACAAATATGTCATTAAGTACTATTGATAATAAATTTGTTTTCTATATTTACACTACGAGAGTTTTCTTAATTGTATATTTTAATTATACTCTTATTTTCAATGGTAATTTCAAAATTTAAAGGATAAAATTCATTATGAATTTTTTTCGTATTTCAGATGTCTATTATTACTATCACAGATATAGAAATATAATATTTTAATGGGATAATCTCAATAATGCCACTTTGAAATTACAGTTTTACAAGCGTGCCACTCATTAATGTCCATTTTCATTTATGACACTGTTTATTAACAAAAAGTCAATCTTGCCATTGGGGATAATCTCTCTCTCCCTCCCTCCTTCACTTATGGATTGGCATTTAACTTGAAAATATAGATTGATATTGAATGAAAGATAACAATTCCATTTATTTGAGATCTCTTCAGATAATAATGATAAAACATGAATTATTTTGTTTTGTTAACAACATGAATTATTTATAATATATAAACGATATATACTATTAATGAATGAAACTATGTAAATAAAAAGTACAAAGTTTTATGTTATTAATATTAAATTAAGATACTATGAAAGATAAATCATGAACTATATATATAACCTTTAAACAAATAGAGAAGATAACTACAATAATCATCAAGTTACATATATGTCAAACACAAGTATATACTCATACATAAAGATCTAACTATAAATATTACAAAAAATGAACTAAAAATTATTAAACTCGCACATTAAAATTTTTAATAAATTAACAAAACAATTTTAAAACACACACAAATATGTCATTAAGTACTACTGATAATAAATTTATTTTCTATATTTATACTACGAGAGTTTTCTTAATTGTATATTTTAATTATACTCTTAGTTCAATGGTAATTTCAAAATTTAAAGGATAAAATTCATTATGAATTTTTTCATATTTCAGATGTCTATTATTACTATCACAAATATAGAAAAATAATATTTTAATAGAATAATCTCAATAATGCCACTTTGAAATTACAGTTTTACAAGCGTGCCACTCATTAATATCATTATTTTTGTCTTACAGTTTTGTAATTAAAATATTTTATAAGTTTTAAAACATAATTAAAATGTTTTATAACCTAATTATGATGTTAGAATCTCTGTTAGATAGACATCTTATACAACTGGAGACGGTTGATCTCTGTAACTGTGTACAAAAGTGTTTATAACCTATTTAAAAGGTTTAATAAGGTATTTAAAAGGTTTATAAGGTATTTAAAAGGTATTTAAAATATTTTATAAGGTAATTAAAATATTTTATAAGGTATTTAAAAGGTTTTATAAGGTACTTAAAAGGTATTTAAAAGACTATTCCTGCAAACACTCCAAGTGCTCTCAGAAGTTTATGCATCAACAGAGACAAAACAAGAACAAAAGTATTCGTGTAAGAATTGATCAGACTATGTAAACAATAAAGTCAAGCATCACAATAAACAATAAGGTATTATAATGCTTTATAATATTTTTAAACAGTTTTATAATGTTTTAAACAATTTTACAAGGTATTTAAAAGTTTTTATTAAAAGGTTTTATAATCTATTTAAAAATGTTTTATAAAGTATTTAAAAAGTTTTATAAGATATTTAAAAGATTTTTAAATATCAAGGTTTTTATAAGGTTTTATAAGTACCTTATAAGGTTTTTATAAGGTTTTTATAAGTACCTTATAAAGTTTTTATAAGGTTTTATAAGTATCTTATAAGATTTTAATAAGGTTTTTATAAGGTATTTATAAGGTATTTATAAGGTATTTATAAGGTTTTATAAGGCTTTTAAGCCTTATAAAATGTATTTATAAGGTTTTTAAAAGGTTTTATAAAACTATATTTATAAAGTTTTGTAAGTTTTATAAGATATTTAAAAGGTTTTATAAGCGACTTATAAAACATTACAATAAGTGTTTTAAAGGTTTTATAAGGTTTTTATAAGGTATTTATAAGGTATTTATAAGGTTTTATACCTTATAAAATGTATTTATAAGGTTTTAAAATGTTTTATAAAACAATATTTATAAATTTTTGTAAGTTTAATAAGGTGTTTAAAAAGTTTTATAAGCGACTTATAAAACATTACAATAAGTGTTTGAAACTTAAAATAAATTGTAAGGCTTTTTATAAGGTTTTTAAAAGGTTTTATAAACTGATTTATAAAACTGTATTTATAAGATTTTGTAAGTTTTATAAAACTATTCAATAGCGTTTCCGCTTCTTCTTCTTCCGCGATTGCGTTTTCTCTTCCTCCTTCTTCTTTTCTATCTTCCCTGGATATTACCCGGAAGTTGATTTTTCACCATTCTTGACCTAACACAGGTCGGATCTTCAACAAATCGGGTCATTAATCGGGTTAAACAACTTTTCTTCTTTCCAAATCCACCAGATCCAATCTCAGATCCGTGTTCTTCTTCAAATGCACCACCAAATCAACACCTCTTTCTCGAATTTTCTTAGAGGAGATCGCGGCGGAGTTCAGAGACGGTGAAATCGGAGACAGAGAGATCTGAGATCGGAGACGGAGAGATCTGAGATCGGAGACGGAGAGATCTGAGATCGGAGACAAGTTCTGAAGATCTGAAGAAATCAATACAAAAAATTAGATTAAAATGAGTCAAAGAATAATATGGGGATATGGGGAAAAAAGAGTGGCACGCTTGTAAAATTTTTTAAACAGTAGCATTTTTGCAAAATGGCAGTTTCAAAATAGCATATCTTAGAATTTCTCTATTTTAATAAATATTATTAATTACATATTATTTTCACCAAATTTTTATATAGAAATCCCCGCGTAGCGTGGATCAAAAACCTAGTCAATACAATAAAAACACATCAACATTTTAAATTATTCTGGACTTGTCATCTCATCAAAAATTTAAACCAATCAAAACAATTGAATAATACACATCAATTTGAATTAAATTACACATCAACTTTTAACTAGATTGCTTTAAATTAGAAGTGTCTCCTCACCTCAACTTCTAATTAGATCAAATTGTTTGTCTCAAAAATTAAATTATCTATTCAAACTCCAATGTTAAGTCGTTCAACTTTTTACCAAAAAAAGAAAGGTCGTTCAACTTCTCCTCCCTCATTTATAGAAAAATTAGAATTTGCAATCCACTTGTAGAAGAAGTAGCCAATCAACCATGGGTGGGGTGATTGGCTTTGTGGCTGTTAAGGCTGTAGGCCATTTAACAGTCCTCAATACTTTTTTTTATCCAATCAGACTTTTGCTTCATTTTTCTATTTTAAAGTCTTTAAAGTGACTTTTTTTTTCTTCTTTTCTTTGTTTTTTCTAAAGCGGAAGTAGAGAGACTTTGGGCCTGATTGGTAAGGACTGTAACTGTAGACTTTTGCTGTAGGCTTTTGGCTGTAGAGATTTTGGCTGTAAAAGCTGTGACTGTTACTCTTAAGTATTATTTAAAGTCTGATTGGTAATAGAAACTGTAGAAACTGTAACTGTTAATTTAAATATTGTAATATTTTTTGTCAAAAATATGAATTATGACGGATTTGTATTCGAGTGCTGACATAGCGACGGTTATACTGATTTTGACTAACTCTATATAATATTATTTGATTTCTCTATTTCTTTCAAACCAAAAACAAAAATTGGTTTAATGAAGGTACCAACAAAATGGATCTCAAAAGAAAGAGAAAAAAAAATTAATGATTAATTAATTAAAATTTTGTTGTAATAGATTACACATAGATATTGTATATGAATTTTAATAATCTTGGGAAAGAAAATAAACAAAATTTTATAAATTTTTATTTTTCAAAGTCTCAATACCTACGCTTTAAAAAATAAAAGCAAAGGAAGAAGAAAAAAAAAGTCACTGTATAGACTTTAGAAAAAAAAAATACAGTTAAAGTCTGATTGGATAAAAAAAAACTATAAGGACTGTCAACTGTTGTGGTTGTTGCAAATGTTGACGAATGATCAAGAGGAAGAGAGCATTTTCGTCTGGTGTTATTCTAGCAAACGCCTAATTGGTCTTTGAAGCTTCCACGACCGTAACGCTCGCTGCTACCATATCCATGCCTTGCTCCGGGAATTCATCTCAAACAGACTGGATAATTCAAGAGAAGTGTTTCGCTTTGTTTTATCTTTTAGTTTGAAGTTTGTGAATTTGTTCATGAAAGATGAAGGGAATAACAAAATTATCGCAAAAAGCTTATGTGAAAATTAAATGCCTTGAGTTGCTGGTTTTTTCAGATTCTACTGTTTAGATATCGATCGATCACCTCTGGCTATCTACTGTACTTTGAGAGTTTAGACAAATTTAATGAGGGACAATATTTTGTTTTCGTAGATACTAGATGCATGTATATATACCTTTTTATTTGTGTGAGCACAGTTCTAAAAAGTTTGAAAACTCTTAGATTGGAGGGTACTTAATAGATTTTTATTTATCCTCGTTGTACGTGTCTAAATATCATATATTCCTATCTGTACTTCTTTAATGTAATAGTAAGGGTTCATGATTTGAGGATAGTGAAAACAATCAATAGATACTTCCTCATCCGATCGATTGTTTTTTTTTTCACATTTCATTGTTGAAATTAAACCATGTCGCGAGAATGCACTTTACCACTTATCCAAAAAGAAGTATGGATTGGGGTCGATCATTGAAAGAGAGCAAAAAATATATACTTTTAAAAAAAATTAGCAGATCTAGAAAATAGAGACTTTTAAGGATTTAACCTTTGGTGTATAAAACATTTTCTTGATTATTAGTTTGAATAGACTTTCAAAATTGTAGATTTTTAAAGCTATATAGAAGCCATGGTTTCAAACTTCAGGTATAGTGTATAGATAAAAATGGTGAGGAATTGATCAATCTTAATAAAGACAATGTGACTCATTGCCGTTATATCTATTTATTGGGTGGAGAATATGAAAGATGAATAATAATTTGATTTTTCAAGAGAAGAGATGGACAAAATACGAAAAAAATATGGGTTAATCTGTGTAGTAATCAAAATTGAATTTTAAATTAAGTATATGACTATGTAAATATGGAAATTAAGTGGTTGACAAACAAACATATTTTGTGGACGATTTTACCTTACGCTCTATCTCTTACGGAGATTTTCGGCGATGTTCCGACACGGCGAAGAGAACAAGATCCGGTAAGAGGGAAGGAGATATAGTCGGCGAGTGAGTGAAAATTTCGGCAAGAGGAAGAGAAAATATGTCAGAGTTATGTCCGAAAGACTCCATCAGTAATGCAGGTGGACAGAGAAATTTCGATGATTCGACGGGTGAAGAAGTTGGAGTTTTCGTCAAAGTCGCCATGGGAGATGAAGAAGCAACAACGGGATTTAGCAGAGAAGGTTAGTTGGAGAAGAAGAAGAAGTAGGGATAGAAACGACTTTTCTCCTAGACAAATTCATGGTTTTTTAATTGTTTGAATTAGATTGTTCTTTTACTAATTTTACTCTATTTTGTGGTTATAGATCCTAATTTCCCAAAAAAATGTTCTGTGGGTATAGAGAAAAAACGAGTCCGTCGGTTAACCGTAAATCTAACGGTGGTGGGTACACCGTCATATTTTTTTTGTAAAGGCGGAATTAAAATTGACGGCAGGAGGAAACCAAGACCTTGAGGTTATTATTAACTAGATTTATACCCCTGCGCGTTGCACATGATTTTAATTTCAAATTACTAATAATACGGATTGTTGAATATGAATATGAATATACAAAATAGATATTGTCGAGGATGATTTTTTTTATTAAAAAAACAACAAATCGCTAGGAGTAACGTAGTAACAAAAGTTAGTTGAAAACTTTGTGGGAAGAGGAAACGGCGACCATCCCACGATCCTTTTGTCTCGAAGAGAGTTCCTTCCATATTTAAGTTCCATGAGAACATCTCCCAAGAGCTTTTGACGTTAACCATTTACCCAATCGTATATATCATTAAATACAGATGCGAACATAGCACCACCCCATATTAAATGTGAATGTGTCAAATATGGACAACATTTAATGCAAATGTACGAACATAATATCAATGCTGCTATATTGGGTTCGGTAAGGACGCTCTATCCATCGAAGTAAGCGCAGCATGCTATAGACCAAGTCATGAATATTCCTATTTCATCTCACTTACCATGCTTACATGGCCAAATGGTTTATCCTGGCATTGAACCTAGTAACCCGGTCCACTAATCCATATCATGTATTTTTATTAAAAAAAATCATTTATTTCAAACAGTGAATAAGATCTAAAAGATTTTACTTTAGTCTTGTGCATATATCTTTCTAAACTTTAGCAAAATTCTCTTTGAATACTCCTTCACTGCCATTTCTTTCGTCATCTTCGAAGATACACTCGTTCGCCTCCCGACGTCTACTTTATTTTCACCTTCTCATTGCTCACATATAACATATTGGACTGTAGAATTTGTTCTCAACACATATCAAAACTATTTCCTCCTTTTTATCTTCATATAATATATTTTCTCTAATCACTTGCATGACTTTTTTGCTGACTTGAACGTCAAATAATCTTAGGGGAGATATCCACTTAGACCTGTTCATATCCATCATATATCAAATTTCACCGGCAAACCTTGCACTATGATATGATCAATTGAAAAAACCAGAATTATCTCCTCTCAAATAAAGTTTTATCATCTATTTTATATATTTATAGTATATTATAATTCTAAATATTAATCTATACATACCATTTGATTTTTTATTTTTAAAATGTGTAACTTAAAACCTCATAAAAATAGTTTCAATTTTTTTGAATATGTGTTTTATATAAAAACATCTTTTTATTTCGAATTAAAAAAAATCTACAATCTTGCATTACTATTACAAATAAACTTTATAAATTGTTTCATATTTGAAATAGCATTCTCAAGTTTTAATTTCTTTGAAAGTTTTCAATATTCAATTAAGTTATATTAATTTTCATTTGTGATTTTTAGGATCAATTTTTTATTATTATTATTATTTTTTAAAATCTTTAAAATATTTTAGTTTAATCGATAACGTGAATTTATATTAAACACTCATAAAAATATAGTACCAAATTTTAAATATGTATTCTTCTTCTTAAAAAAAAAATGAATTCATTCTTATATCTAAAAAAACCTCATAGAATCTTACATTTACTGTTACACATTAACTATATGTATAAATAAAACCATCTAATTTTATATTCATCCAATTTATATTCACATTTTTTCTTTTATATTTTCTTGTGATACATTTTATTATTTCATACTTTTGTTTACATTTTAGTTTTTTTTGTAATTGTTTTGTCTTAATAAAAGAGCGTGAGGTAATTGAGTCATTAACTTTAGTGTGTTTTAAAAAAAAATATAAAAGTGTGTGAGTTAATTGAGTGATTAACTTTAGTTTTTTTTTTGATGACTAATTATATATACTAGGTTTTGGGTTCGCGCTACTTGCAGATTTTATTAACAAATTTTTATTGGCATATATTTTAGAAATTTTTAAATTTTGTACTTCTTAATTAGTTTGTTATATGTAAACATATAATTTTGTAATCAATTGATGATTCTATATATTTTAAAATTCATAGAACTTGTCATGATATTGATTTTTTTCTATTTGAATTTTATTGAAGGATCGTAACCAACATAAAAAAAAGCAAAAATAGAGTAAAGTCTCAACAAAAAACATAGCAAAATCCAAAGAAGATATGAACTTTTAACACAAAGACAATCAATTTTTTAAAGGCAAATAGAGCCTCAACCACGAAAGTAACCCATTTGCAATATAAGATTGCTGATGAACTTCAACTGTTACAATATTTATATCTAATATAATATTTTTTTTCTTTTTCTTTTAAATTTTGTGGCATTGTTAGAAGAAATGCACTCCGATTTAGTTGTTGCCATCTCATTTTTTTTAAATTTTATATTTTGTATCATTATTTTTTACTGTTTTACTGAATGGGTATACAGAAAACGGTACACGTTGAACAAAGATGGTACAATACTACCAATCAAAATATCTTCTCTTTATGCACTTATATTTAGGGTAACTGAATATATATAGTCTTTTTATTTCTTCTTTTCCCGTAATTGACTATTTATATTTGTTCTTTTTTAATTTTTGTTTTGCTACCGACTTAGAGAATTTATTTATTTTTAGTAATTTAAATGCATTTGAAGACAGTCAAGACACAAATATAAGAACCAATCATTCCAAAAATGTTATAGTAAACCAGAATTTCTCTACTTATAACAAAAAAATATACACATATACAACGTCAAAAACAAAATGTATATTCATATCGTGTCATCACAATTACCAACTTCAGGACAAAAAGTTAAAGAACTTATGGTCGACGATAAAAAATCATTCTCTCTTTGTTGATATTTTGGTTGGTCAATAATTTTACCACTCTCATCTGAAGCTCTTTTTTCTGCACACGTTGCCATTATTGTCAACACTTCCGGTGTGGCACTATGATATAACATGTAGCAAAATTTAACTGTGTTTATTTTGGTATTTTTTCTTATTCGTTTTTAATAGGGTGGGACGATTCCTGGAATTTCAGGATATCCGGATCCGGATCCGTGGCAAAAGTATCTGGATCCGGATCCGTGGCATCGATATCCGGACTTCGGGTATCCGACAAAAAATCAGGATATCCGTGGATATCCGGATCCGGATCCGAAAAAAATGAAAATAACTAAATTAAAATACTATTTTTTTAAAAGAAAAATTAATTTTAATTTTGAATAATATTTTTAAAATAAATATGATATATTAGAAAAGAACTAAAATCAATTTATATATATTTTTAATATATTTTTAATATTTAATATATATGATATATGTTTTTAATAACTTAATATATGTATTTCCACATGCACCATATTTGACTTTCTTTTTAATAATAATAAAAAATTGGTAATTGGTAAGTTATATATTGATGATTTTTTTATAACTAAGACTACTACTACCTTAAAACGAAGAAAATTTCATAATCTATAGTATATAAAAGTTAAAAAAGAAAATCAAAATTAAAAGAGTCAACAGAAATGAAAATTACTTGAAGCTATGAGTTTATGAAATAAGGAATTAACTTAATTATAAATGGTGATGTGGCATATAACTATTGGATGTTTTAAATCCTACGTGGACAGTTTTAGAAGCTAATAGCATGAATTTTTATATAGTATAGAATTTTTTTAAAAAAATTATAATTTAAATTTTGAATAATATTTTTCAAAATAAATATGATATATTAGAAAAAAAACTAAAATCAATATATATATTTATAACTTAATATATGTAAGAAATAGATATCTTTTTAATATATTTTTAATATATATGTTTTTAATATTTAATATATATGATATATGTTTTTAATAACTTAATATATCTATTTCCACATATATTTGACTTCTTTTTAATAATAATAAAAAATTGGTAATTGGTAAGTTATATATTGATGATTTTTTTATAATTAAGATTATTTAAGAAAATTTCTTAATTTATAGTATATAAAAATTAAAAAAGAAAATCAAAATTAAAAGAGTCAACACAAATGAAAATTAATTAAAGCTATGAGTTTATGAAAGTCATAATTTCCTTATAACAACAAAAAGAAAATCAGAATGTTTTAAATCCTATGTGGAAATTTTTAAAAACTAATATAGCATGAACATATAGTATAGATGATGATTTAAGTTTAGTTTAGTTTCGTTAATTCCTTTAAATTATTATGGTTGTATTTGTTTTTATTTTCCTTAATGACTTGGTCAATAGTCGACACTCGACACTAAGCTTGTCTTCACGCCTTGATTAATGGATTGGGTTATATCTTGTATGTGCCCACAGATTTTAATTTGTAATTTAAGAATTTTATATAATTACACCATATAACGTTGAATTATTTTTAAAAGCTCTATTTCTTTTTTTTTCTTACATCGGATATTACATTAAGCAAAAGAGTGATTACAAAAAAACATTCGAAAAGTTATACACTGAACTTGAGATCATATTACGGTATAACTAACTTAATCCCGTTTCAAAATTCAAAAGTAAAAGTAAAAAGTAAAAAATAAAAGCAATTGGGTATTTGACTTTCAGATTGAATCTAATGGACTAAAAGGTTTCAAAATAAAAATAATTGGGTAACAATAACAATAAAACAACTCTATTCATTTATGTTTGTTTTAATATTTGCAGTTAACTTTTCTTTCTTAAAAATCTTATGATTACGATTAAAAAACATCCCCTAAAAAGGTTTGGATGTGGATATTATAATATTAACGAAGCAATCTAAAAAATTTGAGTTGAGGTGTGTGAGAAAGAGAATTTTTTATCGTCAAATTAATTAGAAACAATAATGAAAAGATAAATTGAACATGCCACCGCTAATGATCAAAAGACGGGATGTCATATTCGGTTAGAATTCACTATTTTGCGATTCACTTAAGTTTCGACAATTAATCTAACAATTTTAAAGTTCTATCCTAAAAAGATTTATACTATATTTATCTAATATGTTATTAACAAGACAATCTAAAAGGTTTGAGTTGAGATGTATGAGAATGAGAAACTTTTATCATTAGATTAATAAGAAACTGAGTGGTTACACAACAGTGAAAAGACAAATTTAACATGCCACCGCTAACGATCAAAAGACGGGATGTCATATTCGGTTATATATCACTATTATGCGTTTCACTTAAGTTTCGACAATTAATCCGATAATTTAAAATTTCTCCCCTAAAAGGTTTGGACTATATATATATCTAATATGTTATTAACGAGGCAGCCTAAAAGGTTTGGACTAAGGTGTGTGTGAGAATGAGAAACTTTTATCGTTAAATTAATTAAAAACCGAGTGATACACAACAATGAAAAAACAAATTGAATATGCCACCGCTAACAATCAAAAGACGGGATGTCATATTCGGTTATATTTCACTATTATGCGTTTCATTTAAGTTTCAACAATTAATCCGACAATTTAAAATTTCTCCCCTAAAAGGTTTGGATTATATAAATCTAATATGTTATTAACGAGGCAATCTAAAATGTTTGGGCTGAGGTGTGTGTGAGAATGAGAAACTTCTATTGTCAAATTAATTAGAAACCGAGTGATACACAACAATGAAAAAACAAATTGAATATGCCATCGCTAACAATCAAAAGACGGGATGTCATATTCGGTTAGATTTTACTATTATGCGTTTCACTTAAGTTTCGACAATTAATCCGACAATTTAAATTTTCTCCCCTAAAAAGATTTAGACTATATATCTAATATGTTATTAACGAGACAATCTAAATTTTTTTGGGTTGAGGTGTGTGTGAGAAAGATAAACTTTTATCGTCAAATTAATTAGAAACCGAGTGGTTACACAACAATGAAAAGACAAATTGAATATGCCACCGCTAACGATCAAAAGACGGGATGTTCATATTCGGTTAGATTTCACTATTATGCATTTCACTTAAGTTTCGACAATTAATCCGACAGTTTAAAAATTTTTTCCCTAAAAAGATTTAGACTATATATATATCTAATTGTTATTAACGAGACAATCTAAAAGGTTTGGGCTGAGGTGTGTGTGAGAATGAGAAACTTTTATTGTCAAATTAATTAGAAACCGAGTGGTTACAACAATGAAAAGACAAATTGAATATGCCACCGCTAACTATCAAAAGACGGGATGTCATATTCGGTTAGATTTCACTATTATACAATTCACTTACGTTTCGATAATTAATCCGACAATTTAAAATTTCTCTCCTAAAAACTTTGTATCGTATAGATTGAGGATGTGTATTTGGTTATATGCTAATGATTAAAAGATGGGATGTCATGTTCATATAAGTTTTTACTATTATGCAATTCACTTGAGTTTCAATAAATAATATGAAAATTTAAATATCTATCCTAAAAACTTTGTATCGTGGAGATTGTGGATGTGTGTTGTGTTATGGATGTGTATATATTGTGGAGATTGTGGATGTGTATTGATAGATGTGTATATCGTGGAGATTGTGGATGTGTATTGTGTTTATGCCTACATACTACACCATAAACCTAGACACACATTTCATACTCCATATATCCTACACATACATCTATATATACAATATATCACAGAAGACAACGTTTCAGAAGAGAAGAATCAACCTCTAATTCACCATTCGCTTTGTGCTTCTTAAGAGCCACCAGGAATTGTTTAAGATTTTATTCTGTTTGTGACTCTCTCTGCTTCTTTACTGGTGAGTGTTGCTTTAAGAATAAGCAATCTGTTAACAAAGCAAAAATCTTGTGTGACTCGTCAATCAAATATTATTAGCCAAGAATCTAAAAACAATGAGATTCATTTAAATCAAAAAAAAAAAAAACATGTTCTTTGAGATTTCCTTTTACCAAATAGAGTCTTGTGTGAGTTTGGTGTTTCTGTAAGGAACATGTGGGTGGTTCTTGAGAGCTAACATAAGCAATCACATCTCGAAACAGCTATTACTGAAGTCAAGTCTCTTCCTTGAACATGAGCTGCAAGAAATTAGATTTGACAATGTTAAAATTGACTTTTTGCTGAGATTTTACAGAGATAATAACATTTAATCATCAGCCGCAAGAGATTTTGTTCTACAGACAGAGACAATAGAAATGGTAATAAGGCAAAATAAAGATGAAGAAACAAGAAACCATACACCAAGAAAAAACGCTCTCAAGTAGTTGATTTTCATAAGATCATAATTAAAAAATACCCATCAATCTACTGAATCAAGCGATGATTGCAGAGAAAAGAAACTAAAAACAGAAGAATCTATATAGAAGAAGGAAAATAAGCAAAATCTTCGTAAACCAGAAACCCTAATTTCTAAAGCACAGAGTAGATTCGTTCGTTAAGAGAGACTTACTTAATCTCCAAGCTTCGCTTCTCTTCATACTCCGGTTAAGGAACCATAGACCCTCTTCATACTCCGGTTAAGGAACCATAGACCTCCGAGACAAAGTGATGTCATCACCACCGTAACCCACCTCTCTCTCTCTCTCTCTCACATCAACTTCTGTTT
This sequence comes from Pseudoturritis turrita, assembly GCA_900406555.1. NCBI lineage: Eukaryota > Viridiplantae > Streptophyta > Magnoliopsida > Brassicales > Brassicaceae > Pseudoturritis > Pseudoturritis turrita. Next base: position 283,139 of record OVBL01000058.1, read on the forward strand.
GGTTTCTCAAAGCTTGGATTTTTATCGTAGAGAATATATACACAAAGTATAATTTGATAGCCGTTGTGTTTTCATAGCCGTTGCGCTTCTCAAATTAACGGTTTATTATTTTTTAATTAATTAATTTAATTTTCTTGACCGTTGCATTTTTACAACGTTCGGATTTGTTTAGTTTAAAACATTAGTGATTTTGATATGTGGTAAAAAAGGATTCGAAAAATAGAATAATGATCACGCGCACACCATTTTTATTTACCGAGTATTAACTACGTGCCGGTTATTAGTTCCAAAACAGCACGCATTTTACTTAATCAAAACTTTTAAAAAAAAATTCTTAATTACCGTCATTTTGAAACTGAAGAGATTATACTCTCTAAACAATATATATTCGGACACAAGTGATCCAAAGACTTCATAAAACTAGAAAGTATAAACATTTTTACTGCTGAAAATTTTCAGAGAGCAAACAAATCATGTTCAAAGCCTTACCTAGTGTTTTTCAAAAATGAAACTGTAGACAACAATTTTAACCAGTCACTGCTTTTGGGGTAGATTGCATGTGTGGACGATTTTAAATCTTATGATTTACGCCTTAAATAAATAGTTTTTTAAAATATTTGGAAAAATGTCTTTGCATTATTGTTATCATTTTTTTGCATGATGAAGATCGCGATTTAGAAAATAAAAAATAATTGAATTTTGGGTTTGAGTATTATCCGAAGGCAAAACAGATTTGCTCTCGGTGAGATAATTTTCCAATTTTAGTCTGGTTAGAAAGAAATGCATATATTCTGCCACGATTTGAAGTTGGTCCCATGGAACTTATCTGGAGTGATTCTAACGCTTATAGCGCTTGGAACATAGGGGACTTGCAGTGAAAGGCCATTCATTATTTGGGGGTCAATGCACTGGATCCATTACCCGAGACAACGTTGTCATCACTGGTAGTCATTTTTGATCTGTATCAGAAAGATAAACATAATCGGTATCAAGAGGTGAATAAAGTGATAGTTTTGTAAAGCGTTATAATCACTATATGATTATGTGGAAGTCACCCGAAGGTGTTCCCAGAATAAATTCCAGACATCGCGAAACTCGCCCAAAAGCCTTCACGAAACTAGTTTCGAGAATGTTACAGATAAAAAAAATTCAGATCAGATGGAAATCTTCCGCGAAATCGTTAGAGAACGTTTGCAGAATTGTTTCAGAATTGAAAATAAAGAAATTTTATAAAATCGTTTTTAGAAAATCGTTTAAAGAACTTTCACAATTCTCAATCCAGTTCAAGTGATTAGCAGGAAGCGGATTTTTTGATTAAGATTGTAGGAACCGCAAAAACCAGAATTAAGAAAGTGAATTAAGGTAGAGATTAAACGATATATCAAAACGATTTTGAAAACAAGCACATAGGCGAGATATGATCTCGATCCTTAATTAATAAAATCTCTCGCAGTGTGGTGGATATTTGAGATTCTGAATCACATGATACAACCGTGTTGAGACTATAATCGTTACACTCGATTTTAGAATCTACGAACTAAGAACTCTACGCTATACTCTCGAGACACTTACTTAGAAAAGAGAGAAAGAGAGAGATTGTTGGTTTCGTTTTTCTGTTTGTTTCAAAAAATGAGTGAGTAAGGAATGAGAAGGATGAGAGGCTGTATATATAGCCAAGGGAGATAGTGGATCAGCTCCACCATCATGAGTGGAGGGCGCATATCGTGGGCAGTAATCATAAGGCGTGATATCAGGGTATGGGGCGCAAGATTCGGAGCCGTTATGATATTGAAGAGAGAAATGTTTTGATTTCGTTTTGAATTCAAAACGTGTTGACTTTGACCAAAAAGAACTCAGTCATCTTAGAGCCCAAGTGCCCTAAATGCAAATTAAAGCCCACGAGCCGAGCAAGCGGCGGCGGCGTCCGCGTGTGGCTTAGCCATCTCTCTTTCTAGGTGCACACTTTTAAACTTAGAAGTGTGTTTATTCTCTTATATATTACATGATTTTAATTCATGTAAGCAATGTGAGACAATGTAATTTACTTTACTTAGCCTTTTGAGTTTAAATCACTCTTATGCCCAAATAATTTTACATTGGTCCATTTCTCATTCACATAACAACAATTTAATCTTATCAATTATTAAGCTCATAAAGCCTTAATTAATTTATGATTTAAATTGGTCCAAAACAAAGTTCGTCACTTTTCGCAAATTTTCACCGTAGTCAGAATCTACCAGGTTAAAGTTTCCTTCTTTGATTGATTTAGAGATACACGAGGGTAGGGCTTTAGTGGAATCAGAAGAAAATCCACGAGATTTCAAACTGTTCTTTTTTTTTGTGCAAACTTTAATTTCATTAAATTTAAACTTCCGGACTACAGTAGAAAGATGAAAAACATCTTTGAGACGCTACAATAAGCCAAACTACAACATGAATAATAAAAGATAGATCTTCATCTTCAAGATGGGATGACAGCGAATTCGAGACAAAACTTGAATGCGTCGATAGAAAATTCCCGGCATAGCCGGCATGTTGAGACTTGGTAACTTTAAGATGTGACGTTGAAACACAACCCCCACCTCCGGATTTCATAGGAACGAATCCGGTTGCATCTTCTGGTCACGTTAAGACCGATACGCAAGATAACAAACTGGTGAGTAAGTTGCAAAGTGTCCCCGGCATTGAATAAGAGAAAGAGTCCCCTTTCCTTGGAAATGGATATGATAGAACGGTTCTCTCTCCGCGAAGGGAGGAAGGTGGGATATATCTCTCCCCGATAGGGGGGAAGAAGGTGGAATAGATCTCTCTCTCTGGTAGGAGAGGAAGGTGGAATAGAACTTTCTCCGATAGGAGAAAAATGTGTAAAAAATATCTTCATTGGCTGTGATGGGCTAGATGTTGGGCCAGAAACAAATGCTGACCCATAAAAACCATATTGGGCCAGACCAACCCAATGATATTGCTTGGAGAGGAGGAGGTTGTAGCGAGGTGGATGGTCGGAGAATAGGAGAAACCATTGTCGGAGCAGCCATGTCTGACGAAGTAGATCTCGGCAGAGGCGAAGAGCTTTTGCAGATGATGCTTTATTTTTCTGTCATGCAAATCCAAAATCCTGTCACACGATAATGCAGATTCTAACGGAGTATGAGAAAGTGTCGGGTTAGGCTGTGAATTTACATAAATCAGCGATCACTTTTGGAGCAAAGGTTAAAGATGATATGAAAACCAGATTACGACGTATGTTGAACATTCACAATGATGGGGGATGTGGAAAGTATTTGGGACTTTCTGAATATATTGGTCGGAAGAAGAAAGAGGTCTTCAAATACATTGTTGAGAAGGTCAAAAATAGAACACAAAATTGGTCACATCGCTATCTCTCAAAAGGCGGCAAAATTTTTTTACTCAAAATAGTGGCTATGGCAAAGTCGGTTTACACAATGAATTTTTTCAAGATACCTAAAGGTATTTGTGATGAGATCAATAGCTGAATATTGGTGGAGTAAATGATCGGGTAAAAGAGCAATGCATTGGATTTCATGGAAACGTATGGGTTTACCGAAGAAGAAAGGGGGCCTTGACTTTCGTGATCTTGAAAGTTTCAATATTGCTTTTCTTGGAAAACAAGTTTGGAGGATTCTATATACTCCGAATAGTCATGTGGCAAGACTTTTAAATGGACGTTATTTCCCAATGACTAGTGTAATGGAAGCAGGTCAAGGTTTTAAACCTTCTGTCATTTGGAAATCGCTGTTAGAAGGAAGAAACTTGGTGAAGAAAGGATTAAGATGTTTGGTTGGAGATGGAACCGAAATTAACGCTTTTACAGATTCATGGCTGGGAACACACCCTGCACGGAGCCCACAACTAATTGTCGATGATGTATCTGGAATCCAAAAGGTGAGTGACATGTTCAATACTGGAGCTAAAACATGGAATCGAAAACTGCTTCGACAGATCATACAACCTGAAGATGTGACAGAGATTCTAAAGATCAAACTTAGCTCTTCTAATCACAAGGATATTTTTGGATGGCACTACACATCTTCTGGAGTGTATAATGGCTCAAAACACATTTACCAGAACTAGAACAAATTCTTCTTCCACCATGTTCAAACACCACAAAGCGGCGATTTGGAAATTAGATATTGTGCTGAAGATGCGTCTTTTTCTCTGGAGACTATCATCCAAGGCAATCGCAACAGGTTCTCTTCTCAAATACCGTGGAATAGTCATGGATGCCCAACGTTGAAGATGCTATCGGGATGAGGAATCGCTAAATCATCTTTTCTTTGATTGTGATTACGCTAAAGCAGTGTGGCGTGGTTCTCAATATTTACAGTCGAGTTTTTTTAAGTCTGACGATGACATTTGAAAAAAAACTAAAGGCCATCATCGAAAGCCACAATAATACAACACTCAATAGCTTTATGAGACAATTCCCGTTGTGAATTATGTGGCGATTATGGAAGAGTAGAAACTTTCTACTATATCCAAGGAAAAACATCGAAGTGAAGCAAGTTCTTGTTGATGCGTAAAGAGAAGTAAGGGAATGGATTTCATGTGGTTCGAATCACAACACAAATCAACAGGTTTCAACTTTGGGATCAATCAACAAGAACTCTTCAAATTGGACAAGACCACAAGTTGGCTATATCAAGTGTAATTACGATTGTAGCTTCAAAAGAATTGGAGATCCTTCTGAAGTAGCATGAGTACTTGGTGACTCTGATGGATTTTATTTAGAAGCTGGACGAAGTGATGGACTCATATGTGGATCGGCTTTGGAAGCAGAGTTACAAGCTCTTCTTTGTGCTATGCAATATACTTGGATTCGAGGTTATTGCCGTGTTATATTTGAAAGGGATAACTTAACTGTGAAGAAGATCATCAATAGAGATGAAACGAATTTTGCTTTCTGCAATTGGTTCTCTGATATTAAACAATGACAGCGCTTGTTCTCATCAGCTGAAATTGTTTGGGTTTCACGTAGGAGTAATCATGTCGCCGATTGTTTATCTAAAGAAAACATTATTCCAGTTATATTTTTATCTTATTTTTACGTTCTATCTTTTCTTGAAACCATACATGAGGATTTTTTTGGTTCAAATGAAAATGAAAGGAAAATTTGATTTAAAAAAGAAAAAAACGTACCCATTTAGCAGAGAATATGGGCTTTAGTAGTTGGCCCACTAGAGACTTACTTAATGAAATCGACTCCTCCACCGACAAACCCTAATTTCCTTAATTTACACTCGTTACGTAATCGCCGCCGGGTAAGGACCCGATTTATCTCAACCCGACCCGGATAAGTAAAAAATATGGACTTTTACTGGTTCGGCCCAAAAAACTGATGAAAACCTTTGCTTTATTTATTGGAGCCGACTCTCTTCTTTGTCAAACCCTAATTGTCTACTCTTGAATCCGCCGCCCTGAAAGGTGAAGCTACGGCGCAGCTTCAGCGTCGGAGTTTATGATTCATTAGTTCTCACACCAAACCAAAATACTTGTTTTCTGAATCTTATTTTGTGGAATCTATGCTTTTTTTCCGATTCGATTTTGGAACCAGATATTTTCGGATACGTAGATGAAGAAGCTATTGAAGATGCTTTTTTTTATAAGTGTTTTTACTCGAATTAATCACATATAAAAATCGAATTTTTGCATCATCAATAGTCTTTTTTATCTTCATATCCTAAAATCTGTAGCAAAAGTTCGATCTTGTTTTTTTTTTTCTCTCCTCTGTTTTCTGTTTTGTGGTTGGGTTTAAGATTGATGCATTTGCACTATGCATCGAAGGCTATGTCGTTTTTAGTGGTATAGTCTTTGTGCAAACAGTGCATAAACAAAGAGCTGTTAAATCAGCAAGCGGCCAGACAACCGTCGGGATAGATCCACAGGTGAAACAGTTTCTTCTCTGTTTTCAGCTACTAAATCTATCTTACAATTTGTCCACACGAAAAATCTCATTTTTCTGTGTTGTGTTTGAAGCTAATGGTGTTTAGAGTTAATGGGTTTGCATATAAGCTATAATCATAGGGATACACATTTTGTAACCAGGCCTAATTATCTTAGTTATGGCCCCTTTTGGATTATGGTGTTTTTGTATTCGAAGGTCAGGCTTCGATCTCTTTTCAGGTTGCTTCTTGATTGTTTATTGCATCATAACGAGATTGATTGATGGCTAATGATGTTTAGAGTTAGTGGGATTGGTATATGATCTCTCTTATCACATTGCTTCTTGATTGTTGTTTTGTTTTCACAAGTATGGAGTTTCTTTGTTGATTTTGTTGTTTTGTGGTTGCACCTTGTATTTCTAATGTCATGCCTCGTTCTGGTGGCATGGCCATTTTTCGAGGATGCGTAAAGGAATTGCTGTTTAATCAGCAAGCGGCCAGACAACCGTTGGGATAGATCCACAGGTGAAAGCGGTTTCTTTCTCCGCTCTCAGCTACTAAATCTATCCCACATTTTTGTTCGGATTGAGCTTGACCTAATTAATCTTGTATTTGCAAGTTATTACAATGGTCTATTTTGCTTTTTTCCTGTCGTTTTTCAAGAACATGAAGCATGACCTAAAGTTATTACAATGTATATAAGTGGAAGTAGATTAGATTACTTCTCTGCAGTGAGAAACATTTAGGACTGAGAGATCTCATTGAACAACACTTTGAAATGGACAATCAGAACCTGAGCTAAGGAATCTGAAACATTAGTTGAATAATATTTTATATAATAAGTATATATCTGAAATATAAAGTTCAATACATTGCAAAGTTTTCACTAGTCTTACAATAGTAAACGTACAAATATTGAATAAATCGTAAGTGTGAAATTTCTATTGAACTTGATTTTTCATGAGAAGCCATGTCTAAACTAAACCACTAACAGTGTTTTTCCTCCTCTTTTCCTGTATTCGGGTATTCGGTTCGGGTTGGATATTTCGGGTTTCGGGTATTTTGGTACCGATCGGGTAATTGAAAAATTCGGTTTGGGTTCGGTTCGGTACCACATCGGTTCGGATCGGTTCGGATATTTCTTTAGAGATCCGAATATTTTTCGGGTTGGGTTCGGATACTTTAATTTTGTATTCGAGCATATATCCGAAAGTACCCGACATACCCGAAACTATCCGCAATATCCGACATATACCCGAAATAAATACAAAGACATGATTATTTTTTGAAGTACACACTACACAGTTCATAAAACTTACTAAAAACCATTATCCAAAAGCAATACATCCAAGTTTTAAAGTCAAACCAAACATAAAAACCAAAGTAGAGTTATGAATGTGATTAAACGAAAATCAAGATATGAAATAAGAGATGCAAAGTAGAGTTCAAGGAATAGAAAAGCAGAGATTCAAAGGGGAGTTTGGAATTTGAAAATGCATCCAAAGAAGACCAACATCAGTTTATCTTCTCCATATTCTTGATTCCTTGTAACATCATAAGCAAATCCAAATGAACAAAACATAGAAAATTAGAAATCACGACAACAGATTGATAGATAGCAACTTACCTTATAGCTAATAAGATGAACAAAACATCAGAAGCAAATCAATGAGTCTTTTAGTTCAAGTTGATGTGTGTATCAAACTTTGGGAAAAAGTGATCATCAGTATACGAAACATAATGTTACAATTTTCAAGTTTAAACTACAAAGAAGACTTAACATGAATGATAAGAAATTACCTTTCTCAAGTTTATCTTGTAGTTCAACATCCGCAAGCATTTGTGCATTTGTCAGAACTGTTTTTTCACTTAACTTAATCTCACATTTCATCCACTGCTCCATGCACATCAAGACCTCAATCATATAATGTGTTAAACAACTCCTATACGGATCTATGATTCTACCACTTGTGCTAAAAGCACATTCAGATGCAACAGAAGTGACTTGCATTGCAAGTACATCTCTAGCTATTTCTGATAAAATAGGGTACTTCCCATTGTTGAGCTTCCACCAAGATAAAACATCATATTCGGATCCAATCATAAGTTTAGGATTTTCTACCTTTTCCTTAAGATAGATTTCTAACTCATCCCTTGCATCAGCAACTCCTATTTCATCAATCAACTCCTTATAAGCACAATCCATCCGTTCATACCCAATATCATCATCAACTAACTCCATTCTTTCAATGTTATCCCCTATAACCAGAGGCGGACCTATTTGTATTTTAGGGGAGTCAGCTGACACCTCAAAAATATAAATTTTCTTTGTTAATTATATGAGTTTTTTAATATTGCACCCGATTCAATTTAGTTATTTGAACCCATAAAAAAATTTGTTTCGATTCTTTTCTTACAATGGACCCCACTAACTCATACACCCCAAAAAGTCTAACCACACATCCCAAAAATCCACGGTGGAGTTGAACAAAATCTGCTTTAATTTTTTTATAATTAAATTAAAAATAAATAATAAGCTCAATCTTTTAAGGGTTTTTGGAAAAAAAAATTCTGCCGTCTCTTCAACTCCTCTTCTCCTCTATCTCCAAGACTGCGGTCTGTCTCTTCTGCATCTTGAGTCAAGTAAGTCCAGATTTCAGATCAAAATTTTTATTTATTTTTCTCAATAATTTTTGTCAAATTATTATATCTATGTTAATCTAATTTACCAATTGCCATGAAAATTTTAAGTTTCGTTCCACTTGTGATTTAAATAACATGAATTATTTTAGCAATTCGTTGATTAATGATACTAATGATTACTCATGATTTATGAGTTAAATTTCATAAAGAAATTGAGATCCACTGGACCACTGCTACACTAGAAAAGTAGAAACGATAGTTCTTTTACTGTTTTTATTAGATGTCATCTTTCATAGTTTAAATATTAGATTAATTTAAAACTCTTTCTTATTATTTGATTTGGGTTATAGATTAATAATTTTGAAAACGAATTTAAAAACAGAATTATTTTATTAAAATTACACCAATATATTGGTGTTCTGCTTGTTCTTACTTTTTTTTTATTGATGTATTTTTTTTTCAGACGAATCAATGGAGAAATTTTTGAAAAGAAAAGCGCCATCTTCATCTCGTTGTGATTTAGATGATCTACCTTGGGATCCTGCAGATCGGAAAAAAATATCAGAATACCATCCAAATCAAAGAGAAGAGGTAATCCGCAAATATTGGATTAGAGGTCCTTGTCAACCTCGTGGTCATATTTTTAAACAAAAACCGATAGATGGTACAATGAGGCGATTTAATCCTGCTTGGTTTGATCATTATAATAACTGGTTAGAGTATAGTGTGAAGAAAGAAACAGTTTTTTGTCTATGTTGTTATTTGTTCAGAGATACTAATGGCAAAGGCGGAAAAATTGATGCATGGACTAATGAAGGTTTCTCTAGTTGGAATAAGGTTCAAAGGCTTTCGCAACATGTGGGACATGTTAATAGTTTTCATAATACCGTAGTCATGAAGTGTGAAAACTTGATGAAACAGAGCCAATCTATCGAGCATGCTTTGCATAAGCAGAATGATATTATGAAGAATGAGTATCGAATTCGGTTGAATGCTTCAATTGATGTTTGCAGATATTTATTGCGACAATGACTGCCTTTTCGTGGTCATGATGAGACAGAAGATTCAGTTAGTAGAGGAAATTTTGTGGAACTTCTGAAATACACTGCTGAACAAAATGATGTTGTGAGTAAGGTTGTCTTAGAGAATGCTCCTGGAAATAATCAGATGACGTCTTCAAAGATTCAAAGAGATATTGTGCATTGCTTTGCTGAAGAGATAATCAGATCTATTATTGAAGAAATTGATCATGATGTTTTCGGCTTGTTGGTGGATGAGTCTGCTGATGTTTCTGATAAAGAACAAATGGCAGTAGTATTCCGGTTTGTTGATAAAAGCGGGATAGTCAAAGAAAGATTCATTAGCATTACGCATGTGTATGAGACATCGTCAGCAACTCTGAAATCTGCTATTGATTCTTTGTTTGTTAAACTTGGGTTGAGCATTAAAAAGGTGAGAGGGCAAGGTTATGATGGAGCAAGTAATATGAATGGTGAGTTCAATGGATTAAGATCATTAATTTTAAAGGAAAACACATCGGCATATTATATCCATTGTTTTGCTCATCAACTTCAATTGGTCGTTGTGGCAATTGCAAAAAAGCATTTTGAGGTTGGAGGATTTTTTGATATGATTTCTCTATTGTTGAATGTGGTTGGAGCTTCATGTAAAAGGAAAGATATGATTCGTGAGGATTATAAGAAAATAATTGATGAAGGAATTAGTAATGGTGAAATCAACACTGGAAAAGGATTGAATCAAGAGGTTGCTCTTCAAAGACCAGGAAGTACTCGTTGGGGTTCTCACTACAAAACTTTGTTGCGTTTGGTTGAGTTATTTTCTTCTATTATCAAGGTACTTGAGCATATTCAAAATGAGGGGATAGAAGACTCGAAAAGACGTCAAGCGTATGGTCTCCTTAGATACTTCCACAGCTTTGATTTTGTGTTCTATTTGCAAATGATGATTCACCTTTTAGGACTTATAGATAACTTGTCCATGGCTTTGCAAAGAAGGGATCAAGATATTTTGAATGCTATGTCATTGGTGAAATCAACAAAGAGACAACTCCAGAATTTTAGGGATGATGGGTGGCACTCTCTCATGACTAAGGTTTTTTCTTTTTGTGAGAAATATGATATTGAGAAGGTTGACATGGAAGAAGATTTTGTTGACTCGAAGAGACCAAGAAAGAAAACAGGAGTATAAAATATGCATCACTACAAGGTCAATTGCTTATATGCTGTTTTGGATTTGCAACTTCAGGAGTTTAATGATCATTTTACTGAGGTAAACACTGAATTGCTTATATGTGCTGCTTCTTTATCTCCCATGAATTCCTTTTCGGAGTTTGATCACTCAAAGTTGATGAAGTTAGCTAAGTTCTACCCAGACGACTTTAGTCCTACAGAGTGCATATCTCTTGAGCCGCAATTAGCTATATACATTGACAATGTTCAAAGTGATGAAAGATTTACTCATTTGGAGAGTCTTGGAGATCTTGCTCGTATGTTGGTGGATACACGGAAACATATTACACATCATTTGGTTTATAGGCTCTTGAAGTTAGTTTTGATTTTGCCTGTTGCAACTGCCACTGTTGAGAGGTGTTTTTCAGCAATGAAGATCGTGAAGACAAATCGACGTAATCAGATTGGCGATCAATTTCTTAATGATTGTCTAGTTTGTTTTATTGAGAAAGATGTATTTCAGTCTATTACAAATGAGACAGCGATGAAAAAATTTCAAGATATGAAAGATCGCAGGATGATTTTGTAAGATGATATATGGAATAGTTTTTTCATATTTCTATTTTTCGGTTTTGACTTGCACCCAGTAAAATAAATTCCTGGGTCCGCCACTGCCTACAACGTTATCTTGTCCACTAGAAGATGAAGTCTGATTTGACTGAGATGATGGCACAGTTGGTTCTTTCTTGTAACGAGTATTATACTCCTCAAACAGTGAACACAAGACATCAAAAACTGATTGATACATCTCTTTAGCTTCTGCAGACTCTTTACCATAAAGTTTCTCGAAACACATCTTAGCAAACTGCATTTTTTTAGTCGGATCAAAGACACTAGCTATAATCAACAACCTATTGATGTATTTCATTCCATCCCAGTACTTATCAAACTTGGCTCTCATGTTATCAGCCTTTACCTTCAACTCTTTGTCTAAACCATTACTAAGGGCAATCAGGTTCCTCTCTATAGTAACTATCTCACCATAACACTTATAAGAGTTGACCGAAGTAGAAGCTGACACTACCAAAGTAGAATTGTAGAAAATAATAAGAAATCTTACTAACCTCTCCACTGCATTCCAGTCTTCTATAGAAGGCGGTCCAATCCTTTTATTGCCATTGTCTACTTCATGAAAGTAGTCATTATACAACTTGTCTTCAGCTTCCATTTTGTCGAATGCCAACCTGAACTTAATAGCTCTTTGCAACATCAAATATGTTGAATTCCACCTTGTTTTGATATCCAAAGGCAAACTCCCCCTTGTCATCTTTCCTGTCTCAACCCTCAGCTCAAAGGACTTTAACCTTGTAGTAGAAGCCCTCACATACTGCACTTCATTCCTAATGGCTGCCACATTATCACCATCTTGCAAACCTTCCCTGACAACCAAATTGATGATGTGTGCAGCACATCTCATATGTAGAAATTCACCATCTAAAACGAATGGCTCATTGCCCACTAAACTGAAATCCCTATGAAACTTCTTCAGAGCTGATGTGTTTGCAGTTGCATTATCCACTGTTATGGTGAAGAGCTTCTCTATTCCCCCATTCAGCTAAACAATCAAGGAGAACATTACAGATTGTATGACCTTTATGATCCATGATGTACTTAAACCCGATTATTAGCTTCTTCAATTGCCAACTTTTATCAATGAAATGCACTGTAATGACCATGTAACTAGCTCCTGTAACCTGAGCAACCCATATGTCAGTTGTAAGTGACACTCTTTGCTTATTAGATGCAATCCACTCCTTCAGCTCTGCTTTCCTTTTCACATACATCTCCACAATGTCCCTTGTAGCAGTTCTTCCGGAATGCGGCTTGTAGAGGTTAACTCGGTTGCAAAAGTGTCTCCAAGCCATACTTTCAACAAAGGCAAGTGGCAATTCACCTAAGACTAGCATCTCATTAGAAGCATCTCTGAAAATAGACTCAGAAACCTTTACATTCATCAGACTTCCATCTTTAGTAATGACTTTGGCATTCTGAGATTGACTTTCTTTCCATGCCTTAAATTGCTTGCAACTCAACAAATGCTTCTGAAAGTTGGAAGTCCCTGATGATGTTGCACATCCAAAAATCCGTGAACAATGATGACATTTGCATTTGTCATTGTTGTCCTTTAATCTTGTAAAGTCCTCCCATACAGTAGACCTTGTAACTTGCTTCTTCTTTGTCTTAGTTGGCTGAGAACTACCTCCACTTGTTCCAGGTATATCCTTCCTTTTGCCTCGATTATTAAGACCTATAGACTGATCTTCAGTTTCATTCTCTTTTTCTAGATCAATGCTTTCTTGAAATGATGAAGAATCCATCTAAACATAAGAAAGATAGCAAGAACACATCAAACATTGTAAATTGTGAAATAAACAAACTGTTAAAATCAAACTAAAATCAAACTTAATTATTAAGTAGTGATTAATGAATGATTTTTGTAACAGACTTCGAAGAATCGAGAAGAAGAAGAACCGAGAAGAAGAAGAAGCAGAAAAAGAAGAAGAATCGAGATTCGAGAATAAGAAGAAGAATCGCGAATAAGAAGAATCGAGAAGAAGAAGAATCGGGAAGAAGAAGAAGAGAAGAAGAAGAAGCAGAAGAAGAAGAAGAATCGAGAGTCACACATACAATTCCCAAAACCAATACAGACACACATATACATAGATTCCAGATTCGATAAGAAGAAGAACCGAGAAGAAGAAGAACCGAGAAGAAGAAGAAGCAGAAGAAGTAGAAGAATCGAGAAGAAGAAGAATCGAGATTCGAGAATAAGAAGAAGAATCGCGAATAAGAAGAATCGAGAAGAAGAAGAATCAGGAAGAAGAAGAAGAATCCAGATTCCAGATTCGATACCAGTCTAAGCAGATAAAATAATCATACCTGAGATCGTGTTTTCGACGTCTCTGATGGTGGAGACGATGCACGACTAGGTTTTCCTGATTCCAGTTTGTTAGGTTATGGATTTTTTTGTTAAAGCATCGGTGATTTGGGAAGAGAAACAGGCGAAAGGAGGTTTCAGGTTAGGGATTGAAAAAAGAGTCGGACATATTCGGATACTCGTTCGGATAGCAGGTAATACCCGAACCGATCCGAGATCCGAAACTATTAAAAACTGGATCCGGTCGAGTATTTCTCCGGGTATAAAACAGATCCGAACCCGGTTTTTCGGGTCGGTTCAGGTCGAGTATTTCAGATCCGGGTATTTTGCCCACCCCTACTTTTTATTTTCAATTTGAAGCTTTAAAAATTGTGTGAAGCAAAAGAAAATAATATTTGAGCAAAAATGACTGTCAAAATAAAAATTGCAAGAAGTACACAAAACTAATAAAACTTTTTTCCCAACAAAGGCGACTTTTCTCTTTTCCCTGTTCTCAATCTTTTAACGTCAATAACAACCGTCCTCCGTTGTTTTGTTCGCCGGTGACCGGCTTCACGCCGGCACCGTGCATCTATATATTTGTGCTTTCTTTCTTGTTCATTATTAAATTACCACATTCTTATAATTCTGACAATTTCTCCAACCCGTAAACTTCCGATGTGTTGGCCGTATCTAGCCCAAACTATCATGGAAGCACTGTTCTTTACTGTGATTTCATTTGTTGTGTTGGTGCTAGAATTGTATAAGGATTCGTTGTGTGATTTTGGGTTTGTGCTGATTTTGGGGAATAAACGGTTGGCGATCGTTTCTTTCTTTGAGGTGATTATGTTGGCGATCATTTCCCTAGCGTCGTCGCAACTGATTCTTCAGAGATTCACTGTTGTTTCCATTTGGATATCTTTAGTGATATCTACACGTTGGATAATGGCGTCCTCAAGGTTGAATCGGTTTTGTTCAAACTTTTTCTTCTTGTCGGTTCAGTGTAACCGTGATGTCTCTTTTAGTAGAGTGCTTGATTTCGGTATTTTTTTTCTTCGTCGGCGAAAATTTCGGTTATTAAACAGTGATGTTTCTCCTATCCCATGGTGTGGAGATGTCATTTGGATTTTTGATCTTAGAATCATTAATATCATCACTCTATTTGAAGGAATAAGAATTTCCTTTGATCGAATCGAGAGAAAAACAAAGTCAAAATCTTTTAAAATGACTATAATACAGGAGATTTGGTATCAGAATGTCGATTTTTTCAGAAGTGTTGCCGGAAGCATCAGATTTTATCATGCGGTGGGCAATTTGGAGGTTTAGCCAAGAGATGCTATCCACGCATACAATTTCCATTAGAGCAAGAACGGAGAAGGAAAATAATAGGTTTGTCTACGGAAAGCATCGTCAAATTTATTTTTTTTGTGTATCTTTCTCATTATATGGCGCATAATATCTGTTTATGTAATAATTTTTGTTTTCCAAAAATTATGTATACTGACTTTGTAAACTCGATTTGAAATTAATGAAATTGTAGACAGAAAAAAAAAAAAAATTTGCAAGAAGCAAAGGAAAAACGTTGGTATTGTAACCCTTTACGCATATTTAACAATATCAATCATGCTCTGACTATTATGATAATTTTTAGCTGCAAGATAAAATATCTTTACGCACTATCTTTCTTTGAATCACCAATTCCAAATGCAATTGGGTGTAAACTAAATTTTCCATTAACACAAAACATGTAGAATTCCTTTGTATTCTTTGAAAATATATAGTTAACGACAACACCATCTTCGCAGTCATTATACGGCCATGCCCACTCAACGAGTCAGATTCGCTTCATGATCCATCCAACTGACATACCAGTTGACCCGACATATGCGTCAGTTCGGATTTAATGTCCTTTGTAGTTTCCAATTGTGCTTCCTCACGTTGATTCGCATTTTTCCATATTTATTCTTCCTTACTGGCATGGTCTGGTATATCTTTGGCGGATTCATTCACACCGTCAAAATTAAGACGGTTTTGAATCTTCCAAATAAACCATATATTCTACGGGACAACAAGTAAGGAATCCTCCCAAGCTTCTACTTCTTTCGCTCGTCAAAACAAGAAGTTAAAGTTGAAGAATAGGGACTGCGAAGGTAAGACGTCGACAACTTTTTCAAGACTTTCTTACACATTCAACATACAAAATAAATACTATAAATCTATCATCACTGTTATATTCATATTTAGTGTGCATACCATTATTTTCCTTGAATATGTGCAAATATTTCAATTTTCAACTGAATTTTTTTTTTCTGATATATCCCTAACAGTGTCGATCGTAGTTTGAGAATTTCATATTTTCTATAAGCAAGTTAGATGCATTCTATTTACGCAAAACATATATGATGTCATTCGATTTATGTTATTTTCACGTCCTCGTATATTTTTCTAACAATATGCCCTAGGTTATTTTCACGTCCTTGTATATTTTTCTAACAATATGCCTAATTGTTTTTGCAGAAGCTCTATTCGGAAATTTGTTACTCCAATTTTCTTTGAATGAACACTTGTAACCACATACTCTGTAATACATGAAAATATGAATATCCTCTTTGCACGAACTCTCTGATACGAAACAATATTTTCAGTGTATACACCATAATCTCTTACAAGACTCCACAACATTGTAATAAAAATATACTTTATGGCACATATTTCCAAATATGTCTTCATATATTTTTGAAATGTATATGTTCCTTTAGTCTCAACTGCAAATGATAAGGATATCTTCTAAAATCATCATTCTATTTGGTTTCATTCATCCATCATTTAAATAATTATGGCAAATTGTTATCATCCTCGCAAACAGTCAGATGATCCATTTTTCTATATCATTTAATATCACAGGGTTCTTCACTCAAATCAATATCGACTATATTCATCCTTAGCTTTAAATGTCACACACAACCGTAACATAGTCTCTTTTTTTAAATACCTAAACAACTTTCAAGTTACCGATCAAAACATTAGATACACAACTATTTTAACCTCAACTATACTTTGCATAGTATTCTGAAACCGTGTTATTCAATTTTTTCAAGAAAAGTATCGGGTTCCATAGTAATTAGTCTAGCACATTCTCCTTTATCAGCAATAAATCTCCATTCATTATTTCAAAACGATCTTTATATCCACACTTGCAGCGTAGTCATTTATGACATTTAAAATTTCAGTAAAGTAGGTCTTTCATATTAAGATCAGATGTAAAGGGGATAAAATAATTATTTTTAGTTTTGACGAATCTTTTAGCACCACGTGTATCTAGTTTAGGCTAATCTCTTAGTACCATTTGTGTAGTTAGCCAATTGGACCACTCCTATGTGTATTTGGGCCTGATCTACAATGGCCCAAGTAACTTGATGGATAAGGCCACCTGTTACCGATCCACGTTCCCGGTAGTGTAGCCATGCTACCAGAGATGATCTGGGTCGGAAACCGAGTGGTCAAACGTACATGTAGCCATCATCCACGGGAAGCGACACGCGGTGTCCGAGTTCTCGTATCAAGAACTCGGGCTAGATATGGACTCTTTTTTAGGCGCGTATTACAAACTCTTTCAAATATCTTTAAAATCAAGTCTTTGGTCAAAAGGGTAAAAAAGTTTTCACATTATGCGTGTTTAGGATAAAAGCAAGTGGTTTCTGCTCCACGGAACTATTAAAGCAGGTAAAGCTGATTCCATGGAGCATCCCGACGGTGGACCCGGCGCGTTAGACGCTGTGACCAGTACGATAAAGATAGAGCTCAACGCGGTAGAGCCGTATTGTCGGACAACTGGCACTCGAAAACAAATATGGTAGGTGAAAAGCACTTAAGTGCGTTGTACCGGGTCAAATCAGCGACCCAAACCCGATCCAACTATAGACGCAGAGCCCGTTATCTTAGTCCGGGCTGGGTCATAGCTTCTCCTCAAAATTTTGGGTTTGCTTAGCTTCTCCTCAAAATTTGGCAAATAAAGAGTTTAGTAAACCATGACAATAATTTCCCAAGAATAATTTGGTGCGTCGTACCGGGTTAAATAAAAATGAAATATTATAATCCTTAAAGATTTGGGTATGTAAACCTAATTCTATTCAAAAAAAATTTACACTCGTATTTAATATTCTAATGAGAAAACGTGTTTGATTTTTTTTGTCATATCTATTTCTATTTAAAATCAAAATATATGTAAGCGTGTATATATGTAGCTTATTTACTCTTTTTTTTAATGAATTACTAAAATAAGCTAATTGGAAAATGTTGAGATATGTTGTTTCTATCGAATAAGAGAGCAATCGATGGTTTTTCTGATAAAAAAAACTGAAATAAAATTTGTGGAAGAGATTATTGAAATTTGAAATTTCTTGGTAAGAAGATTGAGAGAGCACAAAAACTTGTTATATAAAGGCAAAATATTATAATCTTAGAAGATTTGGGTATGTAAACCTAAGTCTATTTGAATTCAAATTTTTTTACACGTGTATTAATTAATATTCTAATGAGAAAATTTTGAAATCTAATTCATCTTAATAAACGTAAAGGAAAAGAGGAGAAAAAAGAATGGTTGCACGAAAAAATAAAACCGAGAATTATTTTTTGATATATGTTGATTTTTATAATCTACTTGATAAATATAAATATATAAGTTTAAAAATAAATAAGATTTGTATGACACATGTCAAAATCTAATTGGAAAAAAAAAATATGTGTCAAAATCCGATCGACTGGCTGACACGTGTCACGATCATGTTAATTACGAATTTTGACGCATCAAACTTTATATAATAAGATTCTAAAAGTTTTATAAGGTATTTAAAAGGTTTTATAACCTATTTAAAATATTTTATAAGGTATTTAAAAAGTTTTATAAGGTATTTAAAAGATTTCTCCTGCAAACACTCCAAGTGCTATATCAAAACTAAACCCTATTTAAAAAGTTTTATAAAGTAATTAAAAGGTTTTATAAGCTATTCAAAAGCTTTTCCGATTCTTCTTCTTCCGCGATTGCGTTTTCTCTTCCTCCTTCTTCTTTTACTACCTTCCCTAGATATTACCCAGAAGTTGACTTTTCATCGTTCTTGACCTAACACAGGTCGGATCTTCAACAAATCGGGTCATTAATCGGGTTAAACAACTTTTCTTCTTCCCAAATCCACCAAATCCAATCTCAGATCCATGTTCTTCGTCAAACGCACCACCAGATCAACAACATCTCTTTCTCGAATTTTTCAGAGGAGACCGCGACGGAGTTCGGAGATGGCGAAATCGGAGACAGGGAGATCTGAGATCGGAGACGGAGAGTTTTGAGATCGGAGACGACGCTTTTAGAGGAATTCTCAAAATTGGGAGGCAAGATCTGAAAAAATCAATACAAAAAATTATGTTAAAATGAGTCAAATGGTAATATGGGATATGGAAAAAAAAGAGTAACATGCTTGTAAAGATTTTTAAACAATTGTATTTTTGCAAAGTGGCAGTTGAGAAGTGGCATATCTCAAAATTTCTTTATAATTAACTATACAGTAAAACCTCTATAAATTAATAACGCTGGTACTATGATATTTTATTAATTTATAAAAATATTAATTTATAGAGGTATTATTTGGTTGATAAATCAATTTCGGGACCGAAAAAATCTATTGATTTATCGAGTATTAATTTAAAGAGGTTCTACTGTAAATTAGCTATTTAGTGTATAGTTAGCTATTTTGTTTTCAGCATAAGCTGATTGTATAATCGAAAATTCACAAAAGAAAAATTATTACTTACTAAATTTCAGATTTTTAGATGTAATGTTTAATTTATACCTAATTTTTATTATAGAACATAATTTCCAAATAGTAAACTCTGGTTTTTGACGGTTTAGGTTTTTGAACTGCTTTAATTTTATTAAGCTATACTAAGAAAAAAGCTCAGTGAGCTAATTAAGACTGGAAGTAATTAATAGCTCATCAATGAAAACACCAACCAACAAAAAAACAGTACCTATAGACAATTAAGATGCCATCACTTTATCAAAAAACTATCACATGCTCAAATTTGAGATCCACATCCTACCCTTTCAATCTCGCACGTTTGTCTTCTCCAATTGTTATCTTCTCAGATGCAATCATCTTTTCAAGCCACTCGATGACACGAGGAAACCTCTTTTTCCCAATATATAAATAATTTAATCTCATTTTATTGAAACTGCGTTTTATTCGAGAAAAGGAGTCTCTTTTGTTTTCTTCTTGAATCATCATCGATCGCTCCTAAATCGTTCCAAAGCCTTCACTATAACCTTCGACGGAGATCTCGAAGACGACCCTCGATTCTCTGACGGTTTGTGCTTCTCACTTCTCGTAAATGTTTACACTGTCTTCACTGTTCATCATCTTCTAGCTACAACATCTCTCTGTTTTTCGAATGATCCAGTTCCTAGATCTTTCTCGTTTCTTCTGGGTTTTGTTTGTTTAATGCATATTGAAGATACCCATCTGAGAAAAAGAAGAAAAAATTGTGCTTTTTCTTTTCCCAATGATCATGTTTCTCAATTTAGACGAACCCTAGATTTCAATTTTGAGTAATTGTATAAGGGTTGTTGCAGATATCAAAACCCTTTCAAGTGTTTATTGCGATGTGGAGAGTTTTAATCGTTTAAAAAATCTGGATGACGTTATGCAGAAGCGGAGAATCATCACCGTGAATCCATCGGCGTCTATTGAGATGAGACAATACAACAACGATGAGGTTCCTTATGCTAATGTCGGCAATGATGATCAGACTCCATCGCCTAAAGCTACCAATAAGATTCGCAAAGTTTCGATGTTGCCACTGGTTTTCCTGATATTCTACGAAGTCTCAGGAGGTCCTTTTGGTGTTGAGGACAGTGTGAATGCAGCTGGACCATTGTTAGCTCTTTTAGGGTTCGTGATCTTTCCTTTCATCTGGAGTATTCCAGAGGCATTGATCACTGCAGAGATGGGAACAATGTTCCCTGAGAATGGCGGTTATGTCGTGTGGGTCTCCTCTGCTTTGGGACCCTTTTGGGGGTTTCAGCAAGGTTGGATGAAATGGCTGAGTGGTGTTATTGATAACGCGTTGTATCCTGTTTTGTTTCTTGATTATTTGAAATCCGGGATCCCGGCTCTAGGTAGCGGTTTGCCGAGAGTTGCAGCCATCTTGGTGTTGACTCTTTTGCTGACGTATCTGAACTACAGGGGATTAACTATAGTTGGTTGGGCTGCTGTGCTTATGGGGGTTTTCTCCATCCTTCCGTTTGCTGTGATGGGTTTGATTTCGATTCCGAAGCTAGAGCCTTCGAGATGGCTTGTGATGGACTTAGGGAATGTAAATTGGAATTTGTATCTA
This sequence comes from Pseudoturritis turrita, assembly GCA_900406555.1. NCBI lineage: Eukaryota > Viridiplantae > Streptophyta > Magnoliopsida > Brassicales > Brassicaceae > Pseudoturritis > Pseudoturritis turrita. Next base: position 304,174 of record OVBL01000058.1, read on the forward strand.
AACACGCTTTTCTGGAATCTAAACTATTGGGATTCGATCAGTACTCTAGCTGGTGAAGTGGAAAACCCGAACCATACTCTTCCAAAGGCTTTGTATTACGGTGTGATCTTAGTTGCACTTTCTTACATATTCCCTCTTTTGACTGGAACCGGGGCAATCCCGCTAGAGCGTGAGTTATGGACCGATGGGTATTTTTCTGATGTGGCCAAAGCTCTTGGTGGAGCGTGGTTGAGATGGTGGATTCAAGCGGCTGCAGCCACATCAAACATGGGAATGTTTTTAGCTGAAATGAGTAGCGACTCTTTCCAACTTCTCGGAATGGCTGAGCGAGGAATGCTTCCCGAGTTCTTTGCCAAAAGGTCACGCTACGGGACACCTTTATTAGGGATTATGTTTTCGGCTTCAGGCGTTGTCCTCTTGTCTTGGCTAAGCTTTCAAGAGATTGTAGCTGCAGAGAACTTGCTCTACTGCGTTGGTATGATCTTGGAGTTTATAGCATTTATTAGAATGAGAATGAAATACCCGGCTGCATCAAGACCGTACAAAATACCTATTGGAACCACAGGTTCGATCTTCATGTGTGTTCCTCCAACCATACTGATCTGTGCCGTTGTGGCACTCTCGTCTGCTAAAGTGGCTGTGGTGAGCTTTGTGATGATGATCATTGGTTTCTTGATGCATCCTTGTCTAAAACATATGGATCGAAAAAGATGGCTCAAATTCTCCATCAGTTCTGACCTACCGGACCTTCAGCAAGAGACTCGAGAATACGAAGAAACTCTGATACGTTAGGACGAATGTTCTTAGTTCTTTACCCCCATCTTATGTATTAAGTACAGAGCTTGGAAGCCATAGCCAAAAAAGCTTGAATTTTCATGGTTTGTTCTGTTTATTCACAGCTTGTTCTAAAGTTAGGTCACATCGTTAGCTTCCACGGTTTTAATAAAACGTGCAACTTTTTGTATCTTCTCTCTTTTTTGTCGTTGCCATTGTCAAATCTGTGTAAAACAAGGTTTTGGAAATTTTTAGTCTTTTCAACAAAACCTTAAATTTCCAAAATCTAGAGAACAAATTTCGAAATCCGTCACCACTAAAATAGAAAATTTAACAGTTTTCTAAAAACAAATCTTCGGATCTTTGGAGAAAATATCATTGGTAATGATTGGAAAGAGAGAAAAAACAAAAAACCAACCCAAAAACGCATAAGCAGAAGATTAAGAACAGAGTATCAATGTTTGACCATTTTCTTGCCCGAAAGCAAAATCACCAGTCTCTCTCGTTTGTCTCCTCATCTTTCTCAATGATTCTTCCTTCGTTTTAGCTTTATTAATTTATTAATATTTAGGGGTTGATTGATATGGACAATCTCAAAACAGAGTACCACAAAAAATTTCAATTCTTTTGAAGATATGAGATCTATGAGGATATGGGTCTGTTTTGTTTTCTTCTTTGCAAATATTCACTTCAAAACAAACGACAGAGATCTCCAAGACGACCCTCGATTCTCTCACGGTTCGTGCTTCTTCATTTCACTTAAAAGTTTTCAACTTTCGTATCAAGTTTTCTGAGAATTTGTCCGATTGTTAAAAGCTCTTTTCTGGTTTCTTCTCTTTGAAGATCATCACCATGAGAGACTGTAACAACAATGATCTTGCTTATGTTAATCTCGGCGACGATGATGATGTTGATGTTCCATCGCCTAAAGCAGCAACCAATTCGATTCATAAAGTTTCGATGTTACCACTCGTTTTCCTCATATTCTACGAAGTCTCAGGAGGTCCTTTTGGTGCCGAAGGTATAGTGAATGCAGCGGGACCATTGTTAGCCCTTTTTGGGTTTATAATCTTCCCTTTCATTTGGTGTATCCCAGAGGCACTAATCACTGCAGAGATGAGCACAATGTTCCCAATTAATGGTGGTTTTGTGGTTTGGGTCTCTTCTGCTTTAGGACCCTTTTGGGGGTTTCAAGTTGGTTGGATGAAATGGCTTTGCGGGGTTATCGATAACGCTTTGTATCCCGTTCTCTTCCTCGATTATTTGAAATCCGCTATCCCGGTTTTAGCTAGCGGTTTGCCAAGAGTTGCATCGATCTTGATCTTGACTCTGCTGCTTACTTACTTAAACTACAGAGGACTAACCATAGTTGGTTGGACCGCGGTGTTTATGGGAGTTTTCTCGATGCTGCCATTCGCGGTAATGAGTCTGATTTCGATTCCGCAGATCGAGCCTTCGAGATGGTTTGTGATGGAGCTAGGGAATGTGAATTGGAACTTGTATCTTAACACGCTTTTCTGGAATCTAAACTACTGGGATTCGGTTAGTACACTAACCGGTGAAGTGTCAAACCCGAAGAAAACACTTCCAAAGGCTTTGTGTTACGCTGTGATCTTTGTCGCGCTTTCGAACTTCCTCCCTCTTTTGGCTGGAACCGGGGCTATACCGTTGAACCGCGAGCTATGGACAGATGGTTATTTAGCCGATGTTGCGAAAATCATCGGTGGAGGATGGTTGAGATTGTGGGTTCAAGTGGCTGCAGCTACATCAAACATGGGAATGTTTATAGCAGAAATGAGTAGTGATTCGTTTCAGCTTCTTGGAATGGCTGAGCTCAGTATGCTTCCCGAGATCTTTGCGAAAAGATCGGTTTACGGAACACCATCAATCGGGATTCTGTTTTCGGCTTCGGGTGTTTTACTCTTGTCTGGATTAAGCTTCCAAGAGATTGTAGCTGCAGAGAATCTGCTTTACTGTGGTGGAATGGTTTTGGAGTTTATAGCATTTGTTAGAATGAGGATGAAACATCCGGCTGCGTCGAGACCGTATAAGATACCTGTTGGAACCATTGGTTCGATTCTCATCTGTGTTCCTCCGATCATACTGATCTGTTTCGTTGTTGTCCTATCGACTTTCAAAGTGGCTGTAGTGAGCTTTGTGATGATGATCATTGGTTTGTTGATGAGACCTTGTCTGAGTTACATTGATCGAAAGCGATGGGTCAAATTCTCAGTCAGTTCTGTTATTTCGGAGTTTCAGCAGGAGGAGAATCTTTGATACGTTAAGAGTTTTCTTTTAAGGTTGGAATCCATAGCCAGATTGTGTCTGTTTGGTGTTTGTTTTGTTCATGTCATTTTATTGTTCTCTTGTTGTTGTAAATGTAAATATTGTATCATTTTTTATTTTTTTTGGGGGGATTAGTAGTTGTCGTCATCATAACCGATCAGTGTTGATCTCCGGCAAGTGAAAAAATCCATATCGAATATCGGGACGGGGGTAATAGAAGATAGGGTTCGGATTTTAAACCTAAATAACAAAAAAAAATATGGGACGGAAATTCGGAACACATATTTGAAGTAATTTGGATATGTAGACTCTAAATGATAACATAAAAAAAATATCCCACAAGATTAGCAATTCTGCCAATACTATTTGCTATCTAAAAAAATTCTGCTAAATTTAGTAATTCTACACAAAAAATTTATCAGATTCAACTAAATTCAACAATGAAAAAAAAAATATTGCTAGATTTAACAATTTTTCTATAACTAATTGATACATAGATATGTTTATTTTGAAAAAAAAAATCGGATAATAACAGATATGAGAGTTGGGTAAGAATATTTAGGATATTGAAAATCACATCTGAAATCTTTAAAAATGGATCGGATAATACGAGTAGGATATGGATAATTCGAATATTTAAAATCAATATCAAAAGAGTAATATAATTTTGATAAAAACTCGATAATTTTTTTTTGAAAAACGAAATTCAGCAATTTGCGTAAATTTTGATGAAAATAATTTTTTTGAATTAATTTGCTTTTTTTGTAAGACAATTCAAACCATAAATTATTGTTTTGTGTAAAATTTTCTATATTTATAACATGTATTTCAGATATTTTATTTCATAGATAAATTAAATTATTATTTTTAAAACTATCCATATTTAATTTTATTATTCGAAGTTGTTAGTACAAAAATAGTAAACTAAAAATTAAAATAATTTCATTTTAATAAAAATAAACAGTTAATAATTAATTTTGGTATCTTATGGTTTTATATGATAATTATGTTTGATAAAATTATTAAATATATTATTTTCATAGTTTACTTAACTAATCTTGTTGATAAAAAAAGAAAATTTCAAAAATGCCACTTTTGAAATATCATTTTGCAAAAATGCCATCATGAGTTGTCCATTTTCAAAAATTCCACAAATTAATGATTTTTTAACACTTAAATCCTAAAATTTTAAACTTTGAAAAAAGTTTTGACCCTAACAAACCCTAAACCCTCAAAACTAAATCCTAACATAACATAGTTAATCCAAACATAAATGATATTTTAAATAAATGATATAATATTAGTGACATTTTTGAAAAGATTTTGAAAATGTAGCATTTTTGAAAAGTGGCATTTCTCAAAATTTCTCATAAAAAATTGTTTAACTAATTTTTTCATAAGTTTATCTAATTAATTAATTTTGTCAAAAAATTCAGTCAGATTCAACAATATTCTGTAGTTACCATTTAAGTTTGATATTATTCCGCCAGATTCCGCAAGAAATCACTAAAAATTTAGCTAGATTCTCAGCAAAATTCAGCCGATACCATTTAAACCCCTAAACTCATTACATGAATTCCCAACGATTCAATTTATGATCGGATATTTAGTATAATTTGGATAACTTCATGAAAATTTGTGAATTTTGAATATTTTTTGTTAAAATTTATGAACTTTAAAAATTCACCCATTCCAAAGTGATACTTGACGTTTGATGTTTACATACTCTAATCTGTAACTTAATAGTTTGTGCTTATGTCGTGGCTATGTTGGATTCGAGTTTAAATCCGCAAAACATAATACAGGCTACTTTTAGAGAAATTTTGAAAAATACTATTTTTAAAATATCATTTTTTAAAAATGTCATTCTTCTAAAATCTTTTCAAAAATACTACTAAATGATATCATTTACCCAAAATAAATTTTAAATTTCAGTTAACTATTTTAGATTTAGGATTTAGTATTTAGGATTTAGGGGTTGTTAGAGGTTAAAATATTTTTTATGGTTTAGGGTTCTAGGGTTGAGAGTTTTAGGGTTTAGGGTTTAAAAACCCTAACACTAGACACTAAGGGTCTGGCTGGTTTAAACGCATCGGGTGAGGGTGCGGTTGCGGAAGCGGGCGGTAGCGGTTTCTAGCGTTATTAGACAATTTATACGACTGGTAAAGCGACTGGAAATGGGTGCGTTTGCAGGACGTTTATGACTAGTTTACAGTGGGTGCGACATAAAACTACCAAAATATACATAATATATAATTTATATAAAAATCAAAAAATATATTATTATAAAACATTAAAAATATATTATTATAAAAAATTAAAAATATATATTTTAAATAAATCATAGAATAATTAAATAAAATTATTTAAAGATGTTTGGAATATTTTTTATATATACAATAACATTTTTTATAATTACTAAAATTAAAATTGAAATAAAAATATATTATTATAAAAATTTAAAATTATATATTTTAAATAAATCATAGAATAACTAAATAGTATTTTTACAATAACTTTTTTATAATTTCAAGTTTATTTTAGTTTAATTAAAATATATATCAAGTGTATATAATTTTATATGATAATATTCTATATACAAAATAAATTTTTTTTGGGTAAATTTCAGTTTATTATTGAAGAAAATATTTTTAAAAAAAAATATTTTTTCAACCACCGGCAACCGCAAATGTTCGTGAGAATGATTTTTTGATTTAGAACGGTTTCAAGTGATATAAAGCGGTATGAAACAATATGGAGTGGTTTATGTGATTGTTATTAAACGCTACCAACTACAACCACTCGCAAACATAATGGTTGCGGTTGATAGTGGATGAACCAATAAATCTCTAAACCTTATAAAATTCTTATTTATTGAAATACGAATAATGTAGTCAATTTACATTTAACAAGTGACATGTTTGAAAATGGAAAATTCAATCGTGACATTTAAAAAATTGAAAACACCACGAATTGACATTTTTGAAATTGTCCATGGACAATGATAGTAAAAATGGCGGAAAGTAAACTTAATGGGCCTTTGGGTCAGCGAGGCCCATATTAAAAAAAAAAGCCCAATATGTAGTATGGGATTCATTTGTAGATCTATCGTTTATGTAATCGAGACAGAGAAATTGTTGAGTAATGTTCGAAGTAAAAAAACCCTAAACCCCCAAATTTTGCGAGTTGAAGAAAATGAATGGTCTCTCTCGTCATCTTCGAGCTTCTTCCTTTCCTTCGTTGATTCGCAGCTATGGTGGAATCAAGTCGATCTGCAGATTCTCTTCGCAATCGGATGGCTTCTCTGGTTCGTTATCTCCCATCTTTATCTCTTTCGATGATTGCAATCGAATTTGCTTTTGCTTTTTTCTGGTTCAGTTTTTTTAGTGGATCGGGAACACGCTTTCTGGGTTTTTCCATGATTCATGCAATTTCGCATTTGGGATTCGGAGTTTTAAGACTTCTACTGTCATTTTCTGATGCTGTTCGGTATGAAAATGTGTGATTTCGTGATTAGGCTTTCGCTCGATTCGCCACAGGATTCTAAATTTCGTCTTGTAGTAATCTCAAGGATAAGCTTCTTATGGCTCTTAAACAGTTTGCTGATTTCAGATCCTAGACAAATGATTGCGATGGATATCAATTGTTTCCTTAATTATGTCTTTCTGTGGAACAGCTTTGGTCTTTGGTTTAGAAAAGCCGCAGGTCGGGATTGAAATGTATCTGTATTGATTGCTTTGATTGTCTATTGCGGATTCTTGATTCTTGAACAGGGGGAAGAGTGCCAGTTACGGGTGACTCTGAAACGAACTCAGGCGTACCAAACACGGGAAGAAACAGTTCCGACTTTGATCCTAATGCTTCGACCTTCAAAAGTTTCAGTGATATCAAATCAGGCTTATCAAACAAGGGAGGAAACGGTTACTCGACTCCTAATGCTCCGACCTTTAAAAGTTTCAGTCAAATGAAATCAGGGTTATTAAACAGGTTAGGAAACGACCACTCGGCTTCTAATGCTCCTCCTACCTTCAAAGATGACAGACCAATGAGATCCAGCTTACCAAACAGAGGACCTGATCCATTCACTCAGATGAATCCAGGCTTGCCAAACATGGGAGGAAGCGGATTCCCGGCTCCTAATGCATCGACCTACCAAAACTTCACTCAAACTTCTCTTTTCAAGGACGGTCTCCGCAGTGGAGAGAAGTCAAACGACATGGATTTTGTTAGAGGAGTCATAGAGGAAGACGTAAGTCGGAGAAACTCATCGGTATTTTCTCATTTCCATCGCCCAAACCTTGAAACGAATGCGGACATCATTCACATCAAGATGCTGCGGAACAACACTTTTGTCACGGTTACAGATTCCAAAGGAAACGTCAAATGCAAGGCTACGTCAGGTAGTTTACCCGATCTGAAAGGTGGCCGGAAGATGTCGAATTACACAGCTGATGCAACCGCTGAGGACATTGGGAGAAGAGCTAAGGCTATGGGGTTGAAATCGGTGGTGGTTAAAGTGAATGGATTTACACATTTCAAGAAGAAGCGAAAAGCCATTGTCGCGTTTAGAGACGGCTTCACCAATTCTAGGTCGGATTTGAATCCTATAGTGTACATCGAAGACACGACTAGGAAAGCTCATAATGGTTGCAGATTGCCAAGGAAACGTCGGGTGTGACCTGCATTACTTCTTCTTCTTCTCCGCAACATTGTTGCAGGTTGTCTCTTGTTTATTCTATTGTCACTTAGAGAAGAAACCTTTTTGTTTTGCAATTTGTCTCTTTATTGGTTATGTTTTCTTTTGTCTCAGTCCGAGGGAAATCGGGTTTGAACATGAGTAGTAGATTCTCTTTCACATAATCTTGAGCTTATTGGACCAAAGAGATTGATTAATAAACCGGAACTTGGTAGACGTGATCTGCTTTTTCCTGTCCGGTCTGGGTCTTTTTGTGTGTTTAAGAATCATGTGTATGATTTAAAAACAAAAGATTAGCAAATAGCTGGAAAAATTAGGGAAAAACCCCGAAAAATACACCAACTGAATAATATTTGCTGAAAAAATACACAAATTTTTTGCGTTGCCATAAAAATATACTAAGTGAATTCCATTTCCAGTTTAATACTCGAACTGAGTATTTGTGTAAGTTTCACATGCGATGTTTAACGGACGTTAAATTCTGTCACGGATCTAAGAAATGTTGTTAGATTAATTAATACGTGGGTTTACAGTAATACAAAAAACCCACTTTTGCCCCTCTATTTTCCCCAAATCGAAACAAAATCCATAACCCTAATTCCCAATTCTCAATTTCATCTTCTCCTCTCAAAATCAAAATATATTTAGGCGAGAGAGACACGACTCATAGCATAGAAAGAGAAACCACTAATCAACGACGACAAAGCCGAGTTTTTAATTAGGCGGCGTATGACGAGCACGCGCCGTGAAGCGTTGAGTTTGTACAGAGATATATTATGTGCAATTCAGATGTTTATGTGGACGGATTCGAGGGAGATTTTGTGGAGGGATGTGTTGAGAGAGAATGTGAGGAAGGAGTTTGAGGATGCGAGATTTGAGACGGATCCGGAGGTTATTACAAGGTTGTTGATTGGTGGAAGTGAAGCTATTTTGTCTACTTTAGATAAGCTTGTGGAGAAACAGATGGAGATGGTTGAAAAGAAACAACGAGATGATCAATGCTTATAGTGTTTTGTCTTCTTTATGCACTTTGAAATATTTGTTGTAAATTGTTGCTAGAAGATGAAGAAGCTTAAAGAGAAGATCTTAATAATTTGCGACATGATTCTTGGTTTTTTGTTTGAAGTCACTTGCAAAGACATATACATTTCGTTTATGACATTATCCATCATGTAATACTGACTGTTCCTGAGAAATGGTATTTGAAACGAATATCATTGAGCTATAAACAAGGCTTTGACTAAGAATAACTCATTGAAAAATCAAAGATTGCCAATTTGTTATTCGAGTGTTAGATTATGATGAGCTATGAGTCGTCTTTCTCTCTCAACAATTGCTCTTTCCTCTTAGCCTTGGTCCAACAGATCCTCGTGATCAACACCACGAATCACTCAAATCTGTAAAATTTATTAGATTTACTAAATCAAATCATATCAAAATGGAATCAGATTTAGAAAGTAATCAAACTAAACTTACCAATAGTTCTTGAGGCAGAGATTCAAGGTGAGATTTTACAGAGGAAAAAGAAGAAACTATTGCTCTGCTTCATTGTCTCTTCAACGAACATTTCACCGGCCGCGATTCAGTTACCGGAATTTTAACGGCCAATCAAGATAGAGATGCACGTATACTGTTTGAAATCAAAATTCTTTTTCTCCCCACTCCTCTTGTTAATCTCACTGATCCTAATTCTAACACTATTCATCTTCCTTCGAGTTTATTATGAATTGTTTCTTTGTTAACGCCATTGTTCCTCCACTAAGAAGTTTCTTCACAAACAAAGTTTCGGAGAAAACAGAGAAGGGCAAAAGTGGATTTTCGTATTATTGTAAACCCACGTGTTTAATTAAACTAACAATGTTTCTTAGATCCGTGACAGAGTTTAACGTCCGTTAAACATCATGTGTGAAACTTACACAAATACTCAGTTCGAGTATTAAATTGGAAATGAAATTTACTTGGTGTATTTTTATGGCAACGAAAAAAGTTCGTGTATTTTTCAGCAAATATTGTTCAATTGGCGTATTTTTCGGGATTTTTCCCGAAAAATTACAAGTGAATTTTAAAATCTCAACAGCACTGAATTATTATCCAAAGATCTGGATGTCCGGGCGGTCGGAATCGGATCTAGATAGTGAAATTTTGGATCTGTTGACGAATTCGAATATCATATAGCTTTTAGGTCCGGATATTATTTCCATTAAATATGGTAAAAAATGTTATCATAATATTTGTTACATACTATATGATTTGATTTTTAATATAAAAATACATATATAAATTAATTTTCGTTTTTATAATATAGTATGAAATTTTGTTTTCTAAAATATCATGTAATAAGTTAATTTTATATAAAAAAAATTTATCCCTTTTCATAATATAGTTTAGATTTTTAATTTTTAGATTTTTTTGTTTTTATAAATTCAAATCTAGATATCCTGATATTTAAGCGAATACCCAGAATTCTAATATCCGAATTTGAATAGTTATAGCTCAAATCCGGTCCACTCCTTAAAAATCATTCACCGGCTCCGCGTCATATATAAGCAATAAAAACATAAAATATTATATTTGAAAGTAAATTGCTCTCTCAGGCTGAGGAAGAGAGATCGATACGGCGGATGAAGCAATAGAAACCTAGGGTTCCGATAATGTCGGCGCCGGAATCAATCGCCGCGGCGATTCATCAGATTGATGAGAAGAAGGAGAAGCTGAAGAAAGCTTTCGATGATCTCCAAACTCACCGGTCTCTCCTTTCACCATCTTTTGACCTTTCCTGGTTCGAGATTGACTCTCACTTTTCCTCCCTCAAGTCTTCCCTGTTTAACCGCTTCCGCCTCCTCCAATCAGCCGCGACTTGTCCAAATTCCGACGAAATCGAAACCTCCAAGGCGGATACGACGACGGAGACGCCGGTTAATTGGCCGGAACTGAGAACGTTTTGCGAGAAGATGGACGGAAAAGGTTTGGGAAAGTTCATGATTGATAATTCTAAGAAGCGTGCGTCGATCAATCTGGAGATTTCTGCAGCGATACGATGCTCAACGAATCCAGCAGCTTTGGTTCTTGACGCGATCGAAGGTTCCTACCATTGTTCCTCATCGGCGAGACAGATTGATGGAAGAAGGGTTTTCGTTTTGTTATTGGAAGCTTTGATTGAGATCAATGCGAATCTTACAAATGATTCGAGAGAAAGAGCAAGGACGCTTGCTTATGATTGGAAATCGAATATAGGTAACAAACCATCAGAAGCATTAGGGTTTCTACACTTGGTTGCAGCTTTCGAATTAGGATCTGTGTTCAACATTGAAGAGCTTTCTGATTACATCTTCATGATCTCTAAGCATAAACAAGCAACTTCAATTTGTAAGAAGATTGGTTTAGATAGAAACAGAATCGGAATTCTCATTCAGAAATTCTTGGATACTGGGAGATTACTCGTTGCGATTAGGTTTATTTACGAGTTTGAGATGACTGGTAAATTCCAACCAGTTGTGATTTTGAAAAGGAGTTTGAGAAACTCTAGAGAAGCTGCTAAGAGAGTTTCCGCCGAAGGGAATTACTCTCTCAAGGCACAGAACGAAGCGACTGATAAAGAGCTTAGTGCATTGAGAGCAGTGATCAAAGTGGTCAAAGAGAAAAAACTCGAATCCGAGTTTTTACAAGAGAAACTCGAAGAATGCGTTCAAGAGTTGGAGGATCAGAAAGCCCAGAGGAAGCGTGGGACTAATAAGTTCGCCTCTCCTGCTAATCCCCAACAACCACAACAACAGGTCGATAATAAGCGCCCTCGAGTCGCTAATGGTGCAACTACTGAATACATCCCAATGTTGTGTCGGCAACAGCCACTTTTGCCTGATCCTAATCAGAGCTTACAAGTGAACCCATATGGTCTTGTGAGCTCAACACTAGCTGGTGTTGCTGTCCCATATGGCAACCCATTGACTGGGCTATATGGCCCGGCTCCAGTTCCTGCCCCGCCTCCAGCTTTGCAACCTGTCTACTATGAGCAGCAAGCTGGTTATGGTGGATATGGTTTGCCAGCTCAATACCACCAACCTTACTATCCTCAGTAGCATCTCCATAGGTACGATATAGATACGATTTTCTAGGGAATGCAAGCGATATTGTATCGCTCAATGATGAGAGGGTTTCTGGTCTAAGAGGTCTATGATCTATGTGTGTTTGATGTTCTGTATTGAACATCATGTAAATGTTCCACATAGAACACTAGATAGTCGCGGTTTATTTTATGATATAAAAGCAAATTATTGCTTCTTCTTTTTTCTGTCTTGGTGAAGTGATTTTAGAGGTTTTTTTGACTTGATTGTACATTTTTATAACCTAACCTTAATCTCTTGTTTGTTTAGTTTACTTGTGGAGGAATGGTCTTAATGGATAGATCATCTTACATTTCTGTTCCTTGATTTGGTAGGTTATCTGCCAATATTTCCTCCCTTTTTTCTTATAACCACCAAGATTTTCTTTCCAAGTGTCTTGATTTAGGACAGAAATTTTAGTAAAAATGTTTATGGCTTAAAATTTTTGTTGTGAAAGAAATCTTCATTTTTTAATTTCTAAAATAATTGATTCAAAAAGAAAATGTGTAAAAGAACAAATGCTCCAAAGACTGAATTTTGAATATACATCTCTACATTTTCAATAAACGCGTAAATAATAGGATATGCCTTTAGCATTATTTTGTTTGTTTTTGAAACAAAATGAAGTAGAGAAAATAAAATTTCGTTTTTAAATGGAGAAAGGAACATGTTCGATAGAAGAAAAAAGAAAAACACAGAACATGTTCCTTTTTTTGTACCCATATTGATCAGAATAAGCCAATGAGCGAGATGCTCAAGTCCACGTATACAGTATTATATCTCTAAGAATTTTGTATATTTTTTTAAATTATAATAATTATAATATTATTTCAGAAATTAAAATCTTTGGGTCTCGCCAATATATATAATCCGACGCGTCGTCCTCGTCTTCTCCGTCTTACACTGATTTGTTTTCGCTGCTTATTATCTCAGCTTCAGACGTCTATTCATCATCATGGGTTTGAAGGTACGATTAGATCGGCGTGGAACCGATCTCGATTTCGGTTTATGTTCGGATCTAGTGTTTGTTTTTGTCTTTCAGATGTGATCGAACAATTTTGTAATCGATCTGTACGGTTTTTTTTCCCACGGTTGAGTTTGTGTTATCGAATCCTTGATTCTTCGATTGATTTTATAGATTTTCTGTGTATGTGGAACTGTTCGATCGGTTTTGTTGGTTACCAGATTGGGACTGCGCAGGTTTTTTCGTTATCTGTGATAGGACTGTGTTCGTTATTTCGTGATTCTTTTTCCTCAAATCGATATTTGGCCCTTTTGTTATTGTTCTTGGATAGAAAGAGAAGAAAGATTTCAGATTAATTGAAAGCTGTAGTGTCACGAGTGATCACTTTATGGTTTGGAAAACGAATTGATAATCAAACTATTCTGACTGATCAAGCTTTTTTCTCTGTATGATATTGCAGAGGGTAATAAAGATTTGTATTTGAGTTAGGTTTGGTTTTTCCTTATAGTGGCGTTTTGTGTTGTGTCTTTGCGTTGTTTATTGTATCTCATTGAGAATTGGAGTAGTAATATGTTTGATGATGTTTTTAGGAAATTAAAGATTCTTTCTCTTGATTCTGCTGCAGGAGGAATTCGAGGAGCACGCTGTGAATGTTAAGAAGCTCACAACGAGCCCATCGAACGAGGATTTGCTCATTCTATACGGTCTCTACAAGCAAGCCACGATCGGGCCAGTGGACACCAGTTAATATTACTCTTTTTCTCTTTGCACACGCTAATAAGAAGCTTCATATTAAGATCTTGCGGTTTTGCTTCTTGGTTCGACATATGCAATGTTAATAACGTTTTTTTTATAATTTTCGATTGATTCAAAGGTCGTCCTGGAATGTTCAGCATGAAGGACAGAGCCAAGTGGGATGCTTGGAAGGCTGTTGAAGGTAAAAAAACATTTCACATTGGGTTGTAACCAAGTGTAATTTTGCGATTCGGTTCAACACTTTTCCGTGATTCGTGTATCCATACTGAATTTGACCCGTCGTTGTTTGGGATGTCAGGGAAATCAACGGAAGAAGCCATGAGTGACTACATCACCAAGGTCAAGCAACTCCTGGAAGAAGCAGCAGCTGCCGCGGCTTCCACCTAATGAGAATATATGATTCATCTATCCTATAAGCTTCAAATAACATAGCATAAAGACTTGTTCTTGCTTCTCGTGCTTCTTCTATCATTATGAATCTCTCTACTTTGTGACCTTTGTCTTGATTTAAAACCCTCTGGTTTGGGCTATTTATTGAAAATGCTTGATACTGGTCTATACGAAGAATCTTTATGCAAACTTAAAACCATGGGTTATGTTTGGTACGTCCGTAATATGATCTAAGTATATTCATTGTCCATGGCATTATCAACACATGATGTCTACGAAAAGTCGTGAAGACTAGTGAAATGTATTTTGTCTTTAGATAGCTGACTACTTGACTTAGACGGGAAGAGTCTAGACGGCAAGACTCCATGCCATTTTGGAAAAGTATCTTCATTTTTGCATTAGACTTTCCTACCTTATATTCACTTTCCTGCAAAATATGAGAAGCACCAGAAGCTTTTAACCCAAAAAAAAAAAAGAATTCCATTTTTCAAAAATGAGGCTGTTTCTTTTACTTGCTTTCAATGCTCTCATGTTACTTGAAGCATATCGGTTTACAGACGAAACTGATAGGCACGCATTACTCAACTTCAAGTCTCAAGTTTCTGAAGACAAAAGAGGTGTCTTGTCCTCATGGAATAACTCATTTCCTCTCTGCAACTGGGATGGAGTTACATGTGGCCGCAAACACAAGAGAGTTACTCGTTTGGACCTTGGAGGATTGCAATTGGGCGGGGTGATATCACCATCTATTGGTAATCTTTCGTTTCTCATATCACTTGATCTCTCTGATAACTCTTTTGGTGGTACCATCCCTCAAGAGATGGGAAACTTGTTTAGACTTGAACACTTGTTTATGAGCTCAAATGTTCTCGGAGGAGGGATTCCAACCAGTCTATCTAACTGTTCTAGATTGTTGGACCTTCATTTAAATTCAAATTCTCTTGAAGAAGGTGTTCCTTCAGAACTAGGGTCATTGACGAAACTTTTTAGTCTATTTATTGGTAAAAACAAGTTGAAAGGGAAGCTCCCTGCGTCTTTAGGAAACTTGACATCGCTAAGTGGACTTGGCGTTGGAGAAAACAAATTAGAAGGAGAAGTGCCAAATGATATAGCCAGATTGACTCAATTGACGGTTCTTCAAATATCAACGAATAGTTTCTCAGGTGTTTTTCCTCCTTCCATTTACAATTTGTCCTCGCTTGAGTTTTTATCCATCTTCCGTAGTGGTTTCTCGGGTAGCCTGAGACCGGATTTTGGTAATCTACTACCAAACCTTGGACAATTAGCTATGGGAGATAATAATCTCACAGGACCCATCCCAACAACACTTGCCAATATCTCGACTCTTCAAAAGTTGGGAATCGAGTATAACAGTTTGACAGGAAGTGTTCCTCCAAGCTTTGGAAAAGTAGGGAATTTGGAAATCCTATCACTCCAACGTAATTCTTTGGGAAGTTACTCTTTTGGAGATCTTGAGTTTCTTGGTGCTTTATCAAACTGCACCCATCTACGGAGATTACATGCTGGTGAAAATAAGTTTGGAGGTCACTTGCCTGCCTCTATTGCCAATCTGTCTAGGAACCTCATCGTTTTAGACTTTGGAATAAATTTCATCTCTGGAGCCATTCCTCATGATATTGGGAATCTCATAAGCCTACAAAGACTTGGGTTACAAGAGAATCAGTTAACAGGTCCACTCCCAACCTCTATTGGTAAGCTTTTACGATTAGAGGGATTAATTCTCTTTTCAAATAGAATGTCAGGAGAGATACCAACTTCTATAGGAAACCTCACTCGGTTAGACTTACTATTCTTGCCCAACAATAGCTTTCAAGGAAATGTTCCGTCAAATCTCGGTAAGTGTAGCAACTTGCGAGAGTTACGGATCGAGTCTAATAAGTTGAATGGAACTATACCTCGGGAAATTATGCAAATGAAATCCCTTGTTTCCCTAGGTTTGTCAGATAATTTATTGACTGGCTCTCTACCAAAGGACATTGGAGGATTAGAGAATCTTGTTACACTCTCAGTTGCATACAATAAATTATCGGGACAACTTCCACATACCTTGGGAGAATGTCTCTCTGTGGAACGACTTTTTCTGCAAGGAAACTATTTTGATGGAGCCATTCCTGATATAAGTGGTTTGGTGGGAGTTAGAAGAGTTGATTTGTCGAGAAATAATCTTTCTGGAAGTATACCTTATTATCTTGCAAACTTTCCCAAGTTGCAGTATCTCAATCTATCCATTAACAATTTTGAGGGAAGTGTGCCAAGAGAAGGAATATTCAAGAATGCTACTATAGTTTCAATATTTGGGAACCAAAAACTATGTGGAGGCATCAAGGAATTGCAACTAAACCCATGCGTTGCGCAAGGACCACCAATGGGGACAAAACATCCCTCTCGTTTTAAGAAAGTCGCAATTGGAGTAAGCGTAGGCGTAGCTTTGCTTTTGCTGTTGGTTTCTCTTTGTTGGCTCAGTAAAAGAAATAAGAACCAGCAAACCAATAATCCATCTCCTTCCGCATTGGAGGTCTTCCATGAGAGGATAAGTTATGGAGATCTCCGAAATGCGACAAATGGATTCTCTTGGAGCAATCTGATTGGGTCAGGCAGTTTTGGTACTGTGTTTAAAGCATTGCTCCCGACGGAGAACAAGGTTGTTGCAGTGAAAGTTCTAAACCTGCATAGACGTGGAGCAATGAAGAGTTTTATGGCAGAATGTGAATCTTTGAAGGACATAAGGCATCGTAATCTTGTGAAACTACTAACGGCTTGTTCGAGTATTGATTTCCAAGGAAACGAATTTAGAGCTCTCATCTATGATTTCATGCCTAATGGAAGCTTGGATGTGTGGCTGCACCCAGAGGAAGTCGAAGAGATTCGAAGGCCCTCAAGAACCTTATCACTTCTTGAAAGGATTAACATAGCGATAGACGTGGGTTCTGTTTTCGAATATCTTCATGTTCATTGTCATGAACCTATAGCTCATTGTGATCTTAAACCAAGCAACGTCCTTCTAGACGATGATCTAACCGCCCATGTTAGCGACTTTGGTCTGGCTCGGCTTCTCCTCAAATTCGACAAAGAGTCCTTCCTCAATCATCTCAGCTCGGCCGAGGTCAGAGGAACCATCGGTTATGCCGCACCAGGTAAAAGTATATCACGAATATGTAATGTTGAATGAAGAAAGTTAGTGTATTCTTTTGTTATTAATTCCATTCTTGTTTATGTGAATTATGGTGCAGAATATGGAATGGGAGGACAACCATCAATACATGGTGATGTGTATAGCTTTGGGGTTCTCATTTTGGAAATGTTCACTGGGAAAAGACCAACCAATGAGTTATTTGGGGGGAACTTTACCCTGCACACCTACACTAACTCGGCGTTGCCAGAGAGAGTATTGGACATTGCAGACAAATCGATTCTTCACAACGGTCTCAGAGTCGGTTTCCCTGTTGCTGAGTGCTTGACACTGGTTTTTGAGGTGGGACTTAGGTGTGGTGAAGAATCTCCGACGAACCGGTTGGCAACAAGTGAAGCCACAAAAGAGTTAATCTCAATCAGAGAGAGTTTCTTTAAATCCAGAAGAACATCCAGACGTTGAAGTGTTTATTGTGTTGTTATAGTTTTGTTTTATTTATCAGACTGATGATCTAATTGAATTAGACAGTCCCATGTACGAAGGGTGAATGTTTTGGTGACTTTATTGATCAATCAGTTATATTGTTATAAATATTTGAATGGAGAATTTGGTGATGTGTGTGCTTTCATCAAGTCATGTTTTTCTCTATATGATCAGTATAAAGATTTGAATTTGAGTTAGGTTTGGTTTCCTTTTTTTTAATAGTCCTTTTTTGTTTGGTTTGATATGAAGTGTCTTTGGTGTTTTTTTTGTATCTCATTGAGAATTCTAGTTGTAATATGTTTGATGATGTTTTAGGAATTCGAGGAGCACCAGTTAATATTACTCTTTTTCTCTTTGCACACCTTAAAGAAGCTTCATATCAAGATCTTGGGGTTTGCTTCAACATTTGTAATGTTGTATAACATCTTTTTAATTTTCGATTGATTAAAAGGTCGTCCTGGAATGTTCAACATGAAGGACAGAGCCAAGTGGGATGCTTGGAAGGCCGTTGAAGGTAAAAAATTTCACATTGGATTGTAACCAAGCCTAGAGGCCGCTGGTTCGAATGACACTTGGGAATGGATCATATAAAATGTTTAGGTCCCTGGCCCTAGGCCAAGAACCTCTTAGTATTCTAAAAAAAAAACCAAGCGTAATTTTTGCAATTCTTGTCTGAAGATCAACACTGAATTTGATCCGTCATTGTTTCGGTTTGGTCAGCGAAATCAACGGAAAAAGCCATGAGTGATTACATCACTAAGGTCAAGCAACTCCTGGAAGCAGCTGATTCCACCTGATGAGAAAATATGATTTCATCAAATCCTCTAAGCTTTAAGACTTGTTCTTGCTTCTTGTTTTTCTATCATTATGAAAATGCTTGATATTGGTCTAAAGTCTAAACGAAGAATCTTGATGCAAAATAAAAGCCATGGGTTATGTTTGGTACGTCCGTATAATATGATCTTGTTGAATTGAAGATGAAGCTGATCTAAGTATATATATTCATTGTCCATCGCATTTAATAGAAACTTTGTTTTTATTTTCAATCTGGAGTACACATAAGAAACAAGGGAAAGTGACCATATTGTTCAATTTATGTGGTCTATATTTTTAGATCAAAATCGTAAATATACGTTTGCATTGCCGTAAAAATAAATAAAGATAGACGTTTTTGTTTTAGTGTGTCCGATTTATTATATACCTATAAATTTGAGGGAGATAATTTGGTAGATGATAAAAACAATAATTTTAATTAAAGTAAATGATAATTCGCTAACTTTGTATCAGTTACATTATTTATTTATTTTTTCCGTCCAACAATTACTTTATTTTGTCTCAAATTTGAAACGAAATGAGAAATGCTTCCATTTTTTAAATAAACCGAAAAAGCGATCCGTCTGGTTTTTTCTTCTCTTAATTTTTTTTCAAAATTTGAAAACCAAACGTTTCCCGATTTTCATCATTTTGTCTTCTCCAACGAAGCCTAGAGCGCCGCTAAACGCCGCCTTCCGCCGCTGCATCTGCATCGGGAAATGTAAATAGCCGTCGTCTTCCCCTTTTCATTATAACCCGCAAGTCTTCTTCTTCTTCTTCTTCTTCTCCTCTTATAAACCCTAATTTCGGAGGGGTTATGTGCAGTCGCACTGTTATCACATCCTCAAAACTATCCTTGCTTAATGTTCATGTTGTGATTACCTTCAATTTTGATCGGAATTTCGTTGATTGCCCATTTTGGTTTTGATTCGATTAGCTTTTGACTTTGATGACCACAAGAAATCGACTAAGTTATTAACATTTTTTGTTTTTTTGGTGTTCGCTTTCGATGGTGATTTGAGTTCTCGTAGCTACGACTTAGCTCAGGAGGGTTTATTTATGGGGCAGTTTCAATTTTTTTCTTTTTCAGGTTTCAGCTAAATTGATCGAAGCAACATTTATCTGCCGAATTTGCCTAAATGTCTCTCTTAAGTAGGTTTTTTTACAAGAGACCACCAGATGGTTTGCTTGAGTTTGCTGATAGAGTTTATGGTAATACCATTTCCTTTTCTTAATCATGAATAAGCTATTAAGCCATTAATAGTTTAGCTTCATTTCCATTATCTAATAGGCAAATCTGTGTAATTTGGACAGTTTTTGATTCATGTTTTTGCACGGAGGTGTTGGCGGATGGTTTGTACCAAATCTTCTTGCATGAAATCATCAATGATTTACATGAAGAGTTTCCTGAATCATCTTTTCTAGCATTCAATTTCCGAGAAGGGGAGAAAAGAAGCGTTTTTGCCGAAACGCTTTGTGAATATGATGTTACTGTCCTTGAGTACCCGAGACAGTATGAAGGCTGCCCTTTGCTCCCTTTATCTTTGATCCAACATTTTCTCCGTGTGTGTGAGAGTTGGCTTGCTCGTGGGAATCGTCAGGATGTTATTCTTCTTCACTGCGAAAGAGGAGGCTGGCCGCTTTTGGCTTTTATCCTAGCTAGTTTTTTGATTTTCAGGAAAGTTCACAGCGGTGAGCGCAGAACTCTTGAGATTGTGCATCGAGAGGCTCCCAAGGGTCTCTTGCAGCTGCTCTCGCCGTTAAATCCCTTCCCGTCTCAACTTCGTTATCTTCAATATGTAGCAAGGAGAAACATAAATCCTGAGTGGCCACCTCCTGAAAGAGCGCTTTCTTTGGATTGTGTGATTATTCGAACTATCCCAAACTTTGACTCCCAACATGGGTGCAGACCAATTATACGTATTTTTGGAAGAAATTTTAGCAGCACGTCTGGTCTTTCCACGGAGATGCTGTATACTATGTCCAATAAGAAAAAACCCCTTCGGCATTACCGACAGGTGGGTGTTTTTATTTTGATGATTTCTTCGACACTTTCTATAGAGTATCACTCTTCTGAGTAACGTAATTCTGTAAAATCTGGCTGCAGGCAGAATGTGACGTGATCAAAATTGACATCCAGTGCTGGGTTCAAGGAGATGTTGTACTGGAGTGTGTGCATATGGATTTAGATCCAGAAAGAGAGGTTATGATGTTTCGTGTGATGTTCAATACTGCATTTATCAGGTCCAACATACTAATTTTGAACTCAGACAACTTGGACATTCTTTGGGAGGCCAAGGATCATTATCCGAAAGGGTTTCGAGCAGAGGTGTGGACCTTTTTGTTCATCTCTTTGGATTTAATATGAATGTTATTTTGTTGGATATGAGAAAATATGGGTGCAGAGAGGAGAAGCCAAACACAAAAAATGATTAACCTTAGATGGGTGGATAAAGATAGTCCACATTCGTGCTAAGGTATACTTGCGCTTGTTTTGACTCCATTCTTTACGCATTCAGGTTTTGTTTGGAGAAGTTGAGAATGCCTCGCCTCAGAAAGTTCCAGCCCCAATAGTAAATGGTGATGAGACTGGTGGCTTGCCCATTGAAGCCTTTTCTAGAGTTCAAGAACTTTTTAGTGGTGTGGATTTGGCTGAGAATGGAGATGATGCTGCTTTGTGGTTGCTGAAACAACTTGCTGCCATAAATGATGCAAAAGAATTTACAAGATTTCGGCACAGAGGGAGTTTTTATTTGAATTCTCCTGACTCTGAAGAGGAGACCAACACATCTAGTGCCGCTGATAGTTCAGATGAAGGCTTTGATGCCATTCGTAAACCTCACATTCCTATATCTTTTGATAATGATGAGACAGAAGACATTCCTATATCTTTTGCTTCTGAATCTTCAGAGGAGCCTCATGAATTCTCTCATCACCAACAGCAAGAAGTTCTGGTAAAAGACGGCGTCCACCCTTTGACTCTTCCATCAGATCCACCGTCTTCTGTTGCTAATGTCACACTTCTGCCTCCACCGCCACCGCCACCTCCACCTCCACCTCTCCCTAGTTTCAGCAATAGAGATCCTCTGACATCATCGCATCAGCCTATCAACAAAACCCCTCCACCACCACCTCCTCCTCCGCCACCTTTCTCTAAAAGCATTCCTCCACCTTCAGCTCAACCACCACCACCACCACCGCCACCGCCACCTTCATTTGGGAGCGGAGGAAATAAACTTCAGACGCAACCACCTCCACCTCCACCTCCACCTCCGCCTCCACCTCCACCTCCGATCCAAGCATCTCCTGCTACTAAATGTGCACCACCACCGCCACCCCCGCCTCCACCTACATCTCATTTTGGTCCTGTTCGTGTTGGCCCACCTTCGACACCACCACCTCCTAAGGCTAATATTTCAAATGCTCCCATGCCACCTCCTCCACCGCCACTTCCTCCATCTGCAAGGTTGGGTGCTCCCCCTCCACCTCCACCACCACCACCACCACCACTATCCAAGACCCCTGTTCCGCCTCCACCACCACTTCCTCCTTCATCCGCTAGGTTGGGTACTCCCCCTCCGCCTCCACCACCACTTCCTCCTTCATCCGCTAGGTTGGGTGCTCCCCCTCCGCCTCCACCACCACCACTATCCAAGGCCCCTGCTCCGCCTCCACCACCTCTATCCAAGACCCCTGCTCCTCCACCAATGTTGGGTCGTGGTACAAGTAGTGGCCCACCACCACTGGGAGCAAAAGGTTCAAATGCACCACTGCCGCCACCTCCTGCAGGAAGGGGAAAAGCTTCCTTGGCACTTGGAAGAGACCGAGGTGTGAGTGTGCCTACTGCTGCACCTAAGAAAACCGTGCTAAAGCCTTTGCATTGGTCTAAAGTTACTCGGGCAGCTAAAGGTAGTTTGTGGGCTGATACTCAGAAACAGGAAAATCAGCCACGGTGAGTTTATTGAATTCTCCTTTTTAAGATGTTTTAGCTTGACATTCATAGTCTCTTAATAATTCATTGATAATTATTAAAGAAAAGTGAACTGTCTTTCCAGTTCTGTCTTGCAATTTTGGTTATCTCCCATTACCTGCTATCTTTGTTGAACTAATCAGATGAATTTTCCGAATCTTCATGACAGGGCCCCTGAAATAGACATATCAGAGCTCGAGAGCCTTTTCTCTGCAGGTTCAGATACCACTGCTAAGAAAAGCACAGGCCGCCGGGGTTCTAGTATCAGCAAACCTGAGAAAGTTCAACTGGTGAGGCAGCTCAGTTTCACCTCTGTACACATCTAAAATTTATTATATGCAAATGAAAGTTATGTTAATACCAAATATTACCAAGAGTAGGATCTATTAAGTAGGTATCACTTACAGCTATATAGTGTGCATTAACCAGATGATTATCTGATGATCTAAAGTTATCTCCATTCTTTGGTTGCTATAAAAAGTTGACAATTGATAGACTTTGCTAACTCCATTTATTCCCCCACTGATGGCCTCTTACTTTACTTTTCTTTCAGTTCTAACTTTTTTTCCGTGTTTGTATCAGGTTGACCTGCGAAGAGCAAATAACTGTGAAATAATGCTTACGAAAATAAAGATTCCACTACCAGATATGCTTGTAAGTTTTTGCTGTCAGTATCTTTTCTGCCTATCGTTTTAGCATTGAAACAATAATGTAAGGTGGTTGTTTAGAGTGAAAGAACATACAATTTTAGTCGGTTAGGGTTTACATATCTTTATCTAACACTTTGCCTAGTTGTATCTCTTTTACATAATGTTTACAGATTTCTACTTACTGAGAATTTTATATATATTTTTATTATCTTAGAGCGCAGTTCTAGCCTTGGATTCGTCAGCTCTGGACATCGACCAGGTTGAAAATCTCATCAAATTTTGTCCAACCAAGGAAGAAATGGAATTGTTGAGGGTAATCTTAAAGTTTATTGTCATATTTCTCTCTAGTAGCGGGTTCATAGGTTGTGTTTGGCTTCAAAAGCCTAGTTTATTTCCCTTCTGAAAGGTTTAGTGAATGTTATTTTCATAACCAGTAAACTTGATCAGAATTCTGAACCAAAGAAAGGTCCTGTTGATTTTATTTCAACAATTCCTTATTGTCTGAAGCTAACTCATGCTGTTCCTGTTTTTAGAATTATACGGGTGACAAGGAAATGCTTGGAAAGTGTGAACAGGTGTGTTACAGTTCTTACAGCTTTGGATGATACTTGTTTATCATCTGTGCTCTGACTCTTAACCTTGCAAATGTACCAGTTTTTCATGGAACTTATGAAGGTCCCACGTATAGAAGCAAAGTTACGAGTGTTTGGCTTTAAGATTACCTTTGCTTCTCAGGTAGAAATGTCAAACTCTCTTAATTCGGTCTCTCCTGTCTTAAGACATGTTGTAAGTGATGTTTTTTTTTTCTTTTCAGGCGGAAGACTTAAAAAGCTGCCTAAATACGATAAACGCTGCTGCTAATGAGGTATAGTGGAGAGTAAGATATTCTATGTCATGGTTTTATTTCTCCATCTTGGTAATTAAGTATCATTATCATGATACCAGGTGAAGGAGTCTGCAAAGTTGCGTCAGATTATGCAAACAATTTTAACACTGGGAAATGCTTTAAATCAGGGAACTGCAAGAGGTATCAAGTTGTCCTATTGATTTCCAATTTCATGATTTTTTCCGTTTGCATCTGTTGGTGATGTAGTGCTTTGTGTTGCAGGGTCTGCCGTGGGTTTCAAACTAGATAGTCTTCTTAAACTATCTGATACTCGTGCAAGAAATAACAAAATGACATTGATGCATTACTTATGCAAGGTAGAAATACTCTCTTCTTATCGCAATATGTTTAGAGCGCATCTCTGTGCTATAGGTGCATCATACTGTTTATGCAGTTAGTAGCCTAAATTTTCTTTTTACTGTTTAGCTTGTTGGTGAAAAAATGCCAGAATTACTGGATTTTGCAAATGATCTTGTTCACTTGGAAGCTGCCTCGAAGGTATGCTTATTATTCATGGTTGCTTCTTTTCTTCTGTTAGGTGCTGAAGCTTGCAATATGAGCTTTCCCCCCTCTTCTTATTGCTCTTGCATATATTGTTGCTGAAAATTTCAGATTGAATTGAAAACGTTGGCTGAAGAAATGCAAGCGGCGAATAAAGGCCTTGAAAAGATTGAGCAAGAACTCATGGCTTCAGAAAACGATGGTGCAATTTCTCTGGGATTTCGGAAGGTTAGCTACACGTGAAAATATGTTCTTAGATTTTGCTCATATGGGTATATATCAGGAATGTGCATCTTAGTTATTTCATAGGAACATGATAAGAACCACACAATCTTCATAACTGTTTTCAAATGAGATCAATTTCATGTTTTCAGGTCTTGAAGGAGTTTCTTGATACAGCAGAAGCAGAAGTGAGGCTGCTTGCTTCCTTATATGCAGAAGTGGTGAGTTCTAACCGATCAATTACTTACACCTTTTAGGTTTAGGACGTGCGCTATTCGAACTCATGTTCCAATCCTAATATTGATTTTTGTAATTCACCAGGGAAGAAATGCAGATTCCTTGTCTCATTACTTCGGTGAGGATCCAGCTCGATGTCCTTTCGAGCAAGGTAAGTGCACAAATCTGTTTCTTCTAGATTGTCTAAAACCATTCTGGGAAAAATGCAACCGACTCGTTTCTATTCTGACCATTTGTTCCCATCTGCAGTGACCAAGATTCTGACTCTTTTCATGAAAACGTTCATCAAATCCCGAGAAGAGAATGAAAAACAAGCCGAGGCTGAGAAGAAGAAACTGGAGAAAGAAGCGATGAAGGAGAAGTCAGCGACAAAGAAAGACGTTGCTGATAACGACAACGACCTTAACTTCCAGATCAATAGACACAGAACATGAAACAAAGATCGGTCTTTAACCAAAAGACCAGAGGTTTTCAGATCGATGAAAGCTTTTATTTTATAGGACTCAATATTGCACATACAGAACAAGAGCAGAGATCTTTCCTCGATCTTAGATAAAGTAGACAACTTCTATGATGTTTAGATGGGAGTGTAAACTATCTATGATCACTTCATTGATGTAAAATCAGAGGCTCGTGTTTATGTCCTAGAAAATATTTGAGCTTTTATAGAACCTAAAAGTCACGTTATCTTCAATGTGCAGATTAAAACAATTTTTTTTTCCTCAATGAATAATAAATCTTTACATTTTACTTGTCTGCATAACATAGCGCAGAGAAATAGTCAGAAGCATTGGTTTGTTTCTTCTACATTTGTTGTTCTAACACTGAGATTTTCGCTTCTTCTTCTTCTTCCATTGTGAGCTTCTTTGTTTCAGTTCTGTAACTACGACGAGACTTAAGACAGAGCAGAGGAAGCAGAGGAAACTTCGTCTCGAGGAGCTTTCATTGGAAGTACTGGAACAGATGCTAGGTCGAGAGGTTTTGTTCTGTGTGTTACTGTCAATTTCAATCCTTCTGTGGTGTGTATTGTAGCTCCTGTAGTCATTTTCACCTGTCCATCCACAAATCGATTACCGACAATTGGACTAACCGTTAGTGGTGTTTTGATTCGCATTTCATAAGTCTTTATCTTAGTTTAGTTTTGAAATCTTTATTTTGTATTGAGACTAAACATGAAGATTTTGCTGATGACTATACCGGAGGAGCTCCTGGTGCAATCTGGAAGTTAAATCTTCGAATGAGCATTGCGATCGCTACCACATTCTACAAAACAAAGAACTCTGTCACTACTTGGCAATGCCTTATGAACATACGAAGCAAGTTACTCATATGTAACAAGTTTTGATGTTAATTGATTTTTTACCTCAAACGAAGCAAACATGTCTCCTATGCATTTCCGCGGTCCTCCGCCAAACGGTAAGTAACTGGAGAAGAAAAGTTTCTCGATATAATCAAATCTAATGAAACGCGAAGTGATAGGAAAAATGAAGGCTTTTACCTGAAGTTTTGGTTTGTCTCATTTGGGTTTGGTCCATCAAGAGGCCATCTCTCGGGATTGAACTTTTCCGCATCTTCCCAATGAAGAGGACTCCGATGTAAATTCCAAACCGAGATGAAGATATCCTCTCCCCTGTTGGTTTTCCAAATGACAATCTTTTATCAGAACTCAGAAGTTGCATTCTTGAACAAATGCTACTGCCAAAACGCAGACAAATGAAAATAACAATGTTGAAAATTTGTCACCTTTTTATGGGATATCGTCCAAGCATATCGTTCTCTAGAGAACGACGGATCAGTACCGGTGGTTGAGGATACAATCTCAATGACTGCACAACATTAAAGGAAAAGATCATCCAAATAGCATTTTCCTCAACCCGTAAAAGTCAATTGCCTTTTACCTCATTCATGACTCGGGTAGTGTATTTTAGCTTCTTCATATCTTCTATGGTTGGAAACCTATCTCCAATAACAGAATCAACCTACATAGAATCAAATAGTCCTTTTAACATGTGAATGTTCTTGTAACATCGCATGTGGGAGTGATCTATTGATACCTCTTCTTGGAGTTTGGCAACTACGCTGGGTTCCTGCAATTACCCACATAAGTTATATAAAATCATTAAGCAATTTCTTGTTACTAAATTTTCTTTGAGGGCGAATTAACGGTTTGTGTAGCTTGATATGTCCACTCTCTACCTTTGTTAAAAGGTAAAAGGTCCATGTCAATACTGCAGCTGATGTTTCATGCCCGGCTATAAGCATTGTCATCAAGTCATCACGGAGCTGCTTGCTGGAGACCTGGAACAAATTGGGATGAAATACGGGTCAATTAAGATCCGATGAAGCTTATAACTAAGTATCAGACTTTGAATTCGAGTAAAAAACTATTATTACATCGTCTCCTGAAGCTAAAAGGAAGTGAAGGATGCTTGGATCTCTTTCGTTCATATATTCCTCGTGAAACTGCAACTCCTCTTCTTCTACCATTCTCTGAAAAGACAACAAACAATAAGAAAATGGAATGAGGATCCAAAGAGCACGAACAGTTTATGGACTTAATTCCAAGTTATACCTTGCATGTTGCGATCAAATCATCAAGTGTGTCATTGATCAATTTCAGGGAAGTTGCAACTTTCCTCTGCCGTGGGGAAATATCTTTCCAAATCGGTATGTCCCAAACAGGAATAGGTGAAACACTTCTATCTTCAGCTTCTCTTAGAACAGTGTAAACTGCCTAACAAACAGAACATGAAAAGATTTCATTTTTGCTGATCCAACACACATAAAGGCGAAAAACTATACTGAAAGCAGATGGAGAAATCATGAGAGAACCTCGATCACTCCAGTATCATTTGTTAGGGAGTCAAAGTCATAGTTGAAAACCGCCTTGCCGATAATATCAAGTGTCAAACGAGAGAAGAGTGATTCCATCTCTACTTGTTCCCCTGAAGATGCAGCGGAACTGAGCTTCTGGCAAAGCCTATCTGAAGCTTCTCCAAATAAGCTGATCATAGCTGCTACATACTAAACAACAGAGAAAAGGTAAACAAATGCCTATATTTTCCAACTTCAAAAGAATTATACTTTTAACAGTTGATTTCCTTTTTATTCTTTTCCACAAATTGGTTACCTTCTGATGCAACGCAGGGACAATCGCACGCCTTCTTCTACGCCATATCTCCCCATCAGCCGGTATGAGTCCTTTTCCCATTACAAAATCTAGAATTTCAGCTAAAATCCCCTAAAATTTACAAATAGATGCATAAGGAAAAGCACGAAATGAGACCATTCATCGGTAAACTGTTAGTGCTGCTAGTGTTTTACCTTGGAGTAAGCTTTCGCGTTCTCCTTCAATATATGCTTAGCAATGGAAGGATCCGACACAATCAAGAACGACTACCGACAAAAACACAACAAATAAATGATTAGATTCACACTTATCCTCAACACAAGATTATCTTTTCCCTTTAGTTAAAAAGTTCAGAAGACAAAACAAACACAAACAAACCTTTGGCCCAAAGTTCAACCTGAAAATCCCACCATAAGTAAGGAAAAGCTCATACAAAGGGATGAAAAAAGCTTCGTTCCGGACCGCCTGAATCGACCCTTTAGCCTCTGGAATCTTGGGGTAGTCTTCGTCAGAGCCAGTCCAATCAAACATGAAATCAAGAACATTGCTGGGAATTCCAAGCTTAGATAAACCATTCTTCACTCTAGATGGAAAACTTGTACAAACAGAAACCAAGAAACCAAAAGCACAATGTTAAATCACACCAAAGAATCAAAACAAAAACAATTACACAATCAATGCTTGTGCCTAAAAATGATTGCTTCCTATTTTCAGAAACTCAAAAACTATTTCAT
Source organism: Pseudoturritis turrita (assembly GCA_900406555.1). NCBI lineage: Eukaryota > Viridiplantae > Streptophyta > Magnoliopsida > Brassicales > Brassicaceae > Pseudoturritis > Pseudoturritis turrita. The sequence goes on from OVBL01000058.1 coordinate 332,917, forward strand.
TGATAATTCCTAAGCAAAACTCAAAAACTCCAATCCATGCTTCTTGTTTTAATTTGATTCAGCTCTCGACTGAGATTACACAGAAAAAACGAAATCATTCTTCGAAATTTCACCTAGATTTTCGTACAGTAAACTCCCCAGAAGCAATCCGAGCAGATAACTCAGCACGACGCTTCTCTTCCTGAAGTTTCTCGAAGCTTTTCACGCCATTAGTCACTGATTTCTCCTCAGAGGGATCTCTTCCATTAGAGGTCGACGAAGAGAAAACTACGAGCTTCTGTCTCCGAGAGTACGTTACTGGTTTAACCGAAATAGGTGTATAGGAAAGAGGAAACGCCATAGCTCTCCACTAGCTAGAAACCCAGAAAAATCATGGAAAACAAAATCGAAATTGAGATGTGAAAATTTTGCAGAGAAGAGAGTCTGAGTGTGAAGTGAAGAAGAAGAAGATGAGGGAGGAGAGAGAGAGAGAGGAGGAGGAGAGAGAAAATGTGACGTGTGCATTTTACTAACGTATACGCATTATCTCTTGTCTCTGTTAATTAACGTTTTAGTCCAAATTTAACATTAATTATTTTTTCTTAAACACTTCTTATAAGCGTAAACACACACGCGCTTGAAAACCACAAAACTTTTGATGTTTTGTTGGAAGTGAAGTACACGCGCTAAAGGTGCGCGTATGGGTAATATGCGTCACGTCGTTCTCTGTGCATATTAGCGGATTTATAATTTAATTTTAGTGGGCTGTAATATTGGGCCTTTTATATATTATTATGGGCTTATTCCTCAGCTAAAAATGCTTAACTCATGTCCATATCTTATGGGCTTAAGAATTTTAATTAACAGGATTTAAATCTAAACAAAATCAACTTTACTAGATGATTCTAAATTCTATTTTAAATCTAGTGTTAGTAGAATTAATATTTGTAAATCACGTTTTAAAGATTTTAAAATCTGGTGTTATTCAATAAAAAATTTTAAATTCATCATTGAAATCCAGTATTATTCAACGTAATTATTTTTTAAAAATTTTTGTTTTTTAATTAATTTGAAATAACTTGTAAATAAAGTTTAATAAACAAATGATTAAAAACAAATCCAAAATATACCGCAGAAATTTTAGAATCCACACATAAACTCCATCAAAAATTAAATTTTTTTAAATTTTAAAACAGATGAAAATAATTTTAAATCATTGATTAATAACACTCCCTTGTTGATTTAAGCCCAATGAGCAACTTACGGCAGACAAAAAAAAAAAAAAATTATCAAACTTTTGAGAAGTCTCGAAATGGTCTGAAGACTGAAGCTAATTTCTATTTGAGCTCTGCAAAAAAAAAATTTCAGATGAGAACTCTGGAATTAGTAGCTTTACCTCCATCTCCGGCATCTCTTGTTCCTTCTTTCAACAACTACTCCGCCGCACGAAGCGTCGGAAATGAAGTCAGAATCGTCGGAAGTGACGTCAACACCAACTTCGATGTTCAACTTTTCTTAAGGAAACCCAAACACCAAAAACCAGAACCCGTCGTCGTTATTCAACCCCAGATTCAGATGGACAAACCGGAAAAATCAACTCCAGGATGTTCGATTTCCGACATTCTTCGACTAATGGATTCTCTTTCTCTGCGTGGAAACGAAGATCTATACTCTTGTCTTGCCAAAGAATCAACCAGCAATGGCGATCGTCGTGGAGCATACGAGCTGCAATTGCATATCATGAAATCCAGATTAAGACCCACGACGAGTTTTGTCAATCGTCTTCTCTTGATGCATGTATCGTGTGGTCGATTAGATATCACACGCAACATGTTCGATAAAATGCCTCACAGAGATTTTCATTCTTGGGCGATCGTTATACTCGGCTGTATTGAAATGGGTGATTACGAAAACGCTGCTTTGCTCTTTGTTGCTATGTTGAAACACCAGAATCGTGCTTCCAAGATCCCGCCTTGGATCATGGGATGCGTTTTAAAAGCGTGTGCTATGATCAGAGATTTGGCATTAGGGAAACAGGTTCATGGCTTGTGTCAGAAGCTAGGGTTTATAGACGAAGAAGATTCATATGTCTCGGGTTCCTTGATACGTTTCTACGGAGAATTCAAGTGTTTGGAAGATGCTAATCTTGTGCTACACCAGCTCTCCAATGCTAACACCGTTGTTTGGGCTGCAAAGGTTACTAACGATTACAGAGAAGGGCGGTTTCTAGAGGTAATCCGAGATTTCATGGAAATGGGTAAGCACGGGATCAAGAAGAACGTCTCGGTGTTCTCTAATGTTTTAAAAGCATGCACATGGGTCAGTGACGGTGGGAGAAGCGGGCAAGGAGTGCACGCGAATGCCATAAAGCTGGGGTTTGAGTCAGATTGTTTGATCCGATGTCAGTTAATTGAGATGTATGGGAAGTATGGTAAGCTGAAAGATGCGGAAAAGGCGTTCAAGAGTAGGAATGACGAAACAAGTGATAGTTGTTGGAACGCGATGGTCGCTGGTTATATGCAGAATGGGTTTTACATTGAAGCCATTAAGCTTCTCTATGAGATGAAAGCAACTGGTATCAAAGCACAAGACATGCTTTTGAACGAAGTCAATCTCAAGTCCACCTTCAGATTATGAAAATGATGAGCCTCATAGTATCTATATGTAAATATTATATGAAAAAGGAATTGGGTGAAAATACAAATCAATTGTTTGGTTTACAAGTATTGATTTCGTAAAGATGACAGTGAAAAAAGATATTTTTGGGGAGGAGAAAGAAGCTTACATTCATATACCGAGAATGGTTCGGATCTGATCCGGTGGATGTCGAACGAGGGATTTCGGATCTGGATATCCGTTTTGTTGATCTGTTACAGCTCGGTATATAACTTCATAAGCTTCAGCTAAAGTTTTAGCTACCCTGATGCAAGCTTCAGACCTGAGTTTGGGGACTTGTATCTGCTCGAACTCGGGAAGAGAGCTGTCGCTTCCCAAAACGAGACCGAAGAACGCCTTGAGGCATTCTGATAGCATTGCGGGTGACGTGTCTTGTCGCTCGGACAAGGGAAGTTCGGTTGTGGGAGAGCGGAAGATTTGCATTTTGTCTGAAAGACCGCATTTTTGGAGGAGTGTGTCGACTTCTTTCTGGACGAGGAGGTTTATGTGGTTCTCGATCATTGATCCGATGTTGTCTACGTATTGGGATGCGACATCGTGTCTTAGCAACGGTTGTTGGATCGCGCATAGACAGTTGATGAGGAATATTTTTGAGGGTGTTTCATTGTTCTGCAAAGGGAACATATAAGAGATGAAATCTTAGGAACATCTTTTCTGGCTAAAAGTATCGATGCGATGCATAAACCGTTGCGGTTTTTGTGTAAGCGATTGATACCTGTGGTGGGGACAGGCTGCTAGAGAGTAGAGCATCGACTGACGTTAACTGGCTTGAGTCGGTACTTGTTCTGCTTCTTCTGGATAATTGGCCGCTCATCTTTGATTTGTGCGCCTCTGCAGCTTGCTCGCACATCTGCGGATTCGAAAAAGTTGAGAAATTTGCTTCAATGCACAATCATGGCTTTTGATGGACAAAATATTTCATACGGTTGCTTCTACTTTCATGTACCTTGATGATAGGGTCAAGCAGTGCAGAGAGGACGGGATCAAAAGCCGGTTTCTCTCCTGAAGAGGAAACCATCATGCTGTTGTAATTCTCGATTATCTCAAGAGTTAGAGAAACTCCTTCTCGGACAGCTGGAGGCGGAGAGAGATCGATGGCTACAGGTGGAGGGTATCGTAGAAGTTTCTCCCCTCGGGTTTTAAGAATGTCGAAGAAGGTTTTCTGTGCAGCATCCTTTACCATCCCAATTGTATTACACAGAGCAGTGTCTCTCCCAAGTAAACCTGAGATCTACAAGGTGAGGAAGAAACCAATGATGAAACCACTAGAGCGATAAATGCATATAAATATGTAGAACAATGAGTATAAGAACTCACATAGCCGCTGTAGAACTCCAAGGTGTTGGTGAGTTTGTAAGAAATAATAAGACTTGGTTGTGACTGCAAAACTTGCTCGACTCTCACTTTAAATGGCCGGCAAACTCCTTCAAAAATTCTATCCAGAACAAATGTGAAATCAGATTCTCCTGCCTTTAAGAGATTATTCTCAGAGGTATTCGCCGCGGTTGATTTATGATCTGCTGCGTCTATATCAAATAAAGCATAAACCAATTCTCTCTCTGATGCCAAAGCCTGCAATTAAATCAACATTCACCTTAGGCAAGAAAAGAAAAACGACAGGATAATTAGTCTGAAGATCATGATTATCCCGTACTCAATTCACACATTGGATCTCCGACAGAAGTTTTCAATGTGCTAGATGTATGGTTGAGTGTAGCAAACAAACCACCATTCTGACATCAGTCGCATGAGGATTAAATGCAGGACTCAGAGGAGAAGAAAATGTGGTCACAAACCTGATGTAGCCACCCAAGCATGTCTCCAACGTATCGTAAAGGGTCGTGGGCATGAACTTCAATGGGTCTAGGCATTCCTCCAGGTCCTCCACGTGTAAGAGCACTGATAAACCTTCTAAATAACGCATTGTGCCTCAAATTGCCTACCTGTATGATTTGACATAGTTCATAAGGAGCTCAGCAAACATGCCCCATATAATAACAATTTAACAGAGACTAGACTTCAGTGGAGTCGAAAGACAAACCTCCTCTGCACAATATTTGAAGAGCACAGGTCTTTCTTTGAGACAGCGAACAGCGGTCCTCAAAAGCTCACTCACCTCTGGGTTATCGGTATCACCCAGTTTCCTACACTCAGCCTGAACCCACCTACAAGAATCAAGGTTCCTTTGGTTATATTTGATACCTCAAACTTCTATGACACTCTAGGCTCACAGCAAAAAAACAAAAAAAAAATCAAAATAGTGAGCATTCTTCTTTGACAGGGCCGGTCCTGAGTTTTCTTGTTGGCCCTAGGCTGATTTACAAAAAGTGACCCTATTTTTAAAACAAATCATCACCCTATATAACATGAAAACAGTTTACAAATCAATGTAAGTTTCGATCCTCAGTTCATATTTTGACAAAAATGTTTTTGTATGGATAAACTAAACTCTATATATCTTTCCATACTGAAAGAACATAAGTAATGCATAACTCTAGCGCAATTTAGAAAAACGAAAGCAAGCTAACAAGTGTGGTAAAGAAAAACCATGGAGAAATTCAGGAAACACCAAACTATTTAGGTTCCAAAATTAGCAATGATGAATTCTTCATGTCATCAAATCTTTTTTCAGAATCTCGGAAAGAAGCAGAGAGATATGTACCTGCAAAGCCGCTCATACGCTCCTTCTTGGTACACAGCCATCATATCCATCAGTTCCAAACCTGCACGCTGCATACACATCCCATACATTCAAATACTAACCACGAAAGATCCATTTTTCACGAAAAACAAATCCAAATTTCGAAAACACAGTGAAAAAAAAAAGATGGGAAATCAAAACCTGATGATGCGTCCTGAGAAGTAATTTGCAATTGGAGTGAATTTCTTGAACATGAGACAACGCTTGGAAGAAATTCTCGTTCAACTCATCTTCCCTAAGCGCTTTAATCTGCCAAAATTTCATCAATAAGCAAACAAATCATTTCATATCATCGATCGCCATTGTAAGAGCTCACCCACCTCTTCGCTTGAGAGCTGATAATCACGAAGAAAGCAATTGACGATCTCTTGCCTCTGAGTAGTGACATCAAGCTCTTGTTTTAGCCTCTCAGTGGTGCTTATGATATCGCTTGTGGTAGCAGCGGAGTTACCTAGCGCCGCCGCAATCTTATCGCAACAATCAGCCAAAGCATTCACTTCCTCCTCCACACGATCCAATGCGATCTGAGTCGTATCAGCCGCACTAAGGAATTCGCTGTTGATCTGAAGCGCACGTTTCTCGATCGTCGATCTGAGATTCCGGCGCGCGTGAGCACTGTTCTCGTCGTAGAAAGAGGACAAAGCGTTGAGCGACGCAACCAGATCTGGACTGTCCGTACGACATTCCAATACCTTCTTCAGCTTCCGAGATAGTCCCGGTGCTAATCCCACCGTCGTCGCCATTGTCACTCTGCTTCGTTCGGTTTTCTTCTACAAACGATCTTCGAGCATTTGCCTTCTCTTCTTCTTCTTCGATCTCTGATGATTTTCTGTTTTTCACGGTCGGATCTGAATATGCTTCTACGGGTCGAAAATTTTAGTAAGTTAGGCCCAAATGTGAATTGGCCTATTAAAGTGGCTCATTATAGTTGACATCATATTAAGAAATAGAGGCCGATGGGCTATAGCAAAATTTCTTACTAATTTTTTTTTTGACAAAAAAAAAAAAAAAAAAAATTGGCATTAGCAAAATTTCTCACTAAATGAGACCATACTTTTCGTTTTATGTGAGAAGTCGGACTTTAGTCAGCTCATATTTTGGGCCAGGACTTGGGCCTCTTGTATTACAAAAGGCTTCTAGGGTTCTTTGGTTATAAATACCAGCTTCTAACACAAAGAATCCCTAATCCTGGATTCTGAGCACCTCCAAGACAGCTCGTAGAGCCAGAGAGCTAGAAAGAAAGATGGGGGTTTTCTATTAGGAATCTAGCTAAGTCTTCTTTTTTTTTAGAGAGAGTTTGGTATGTAAACCATATCGGAGGTGTTTTCCGATTCTTCATAGTTGATGTTGTGGATCCCGGATCCACCCCATATATAGCGGTTGAGGCCGTGAACTGGATGAATAAACCTTGTATTTTTAATATATGTGAATCGACGAATAGTTCGGGACAATATTTATGTTGTAACTTCTTAACTTTTAAATGATTAAATTTGGTTGGTTAGATCCCGAATTATCTTTATTAAAATTTTAAGCCTAAACATTTTCCAATTTTAAACCCATCTATATATAGGACCAATCTTTATAGTTTATATAGACCGGTTTAAAAATCGGTCATAACTATCATAATTTGGTTTAACCTATCATAATACAACAACATGCTGGTTCAAAGTTATTAGCGGAGGAAAATCATTGCTACATTTAAATGAATATACTAATTCAATTAGAACCTAAACACACTATATAGTAAAATAGGTAGAGTACTTAAAGAATAGCCTCTATCACCTATAAATAAGCGTTACGTTTGATGAAATCAAATGTTTTTTTTTTTAATTACTTTTGTTAATAATGGGCGGTGCAAAGTTAATTAAGGATAGTGTAAGAGTGCAAAAGAAATAACTAATCGAAAAAGAGAAAAGGGAAAAGAAAAAAAAAACAATGGTGGATGAGTTGTGGTAGCTACAACACAAGATGATGATTAATAATGATTAGGGCTATAAATAGTCCAAGTGGGTTTTACGGGCCCGACCAGGATGATCTATATCCTCGAGATAACACACGCCTATGTCTAGTTATATGACTAACTAGTGATTAGGCATCTAAATATGAAAAAGATTATGGCAGACAAATTTTTTTAAAAAGTTTTGGAAGAGTATGTTAGTTACATAAATGTCTTAGATCGGTCGTGTGAAGCAGTAGAATTTGATTCCAAAATCCTGATTTCAGCCCTCAAGTTAGAGACTTTGATCTCAGAAATCTATGGCATACTCTAAGATATTGGAGATTTATCTTTCTCGTTTGAGGATTTGAAGTTTATTTATGTTGTTAGAATTTGCAATGTAGCAGCTAGCATTCTTACAAAGAGCGCTCTGTCTCTCTACTTTGTAACTACTAGTTAACGATTTGTCTAATATAACTTCTACTCATTCATTTTAAAGAGACGTGTTAGAAATATACCACATCGAAAGTGAGAAGAGACATTAAGTGATATATAAAGAGATGATCAACGGAATTCCGACGGGTCGAGTCCGTCAGAATTTTCCTACGGCATTCCGACGGATTTTTTCCTACGGAATTCCGACGGACGGTTTTTTCCTACGGATTTTCGATAGTTTGAGGTTTCAAAATTGCTAAAATGCTAGATTATATACAATCGAGTAATGTAATTATCAACAAATGCATGCACTATATATATATATATCTACCTTCTTGATCATGATACTTGTAATTCTTATCGGATATATGCAAATATTAAAAATCCGTTAAAATTACATAGTTAGTCACAAGTAAATTCATATATTAATGATCAATCTTGTTACATGTATGAAAATGAGTCAAACATTAGCAATGTAATAATAATAATGTGTCAGCACCATAAGCATCCCATCAGTGATTCGTTAGTTGCAAAAAATGTGTCCCGGAACTTGTTACCCTAAACCCTAAACAACAATCCGTCGGTATTTTTCAACGGAATTCCGACGGATACAAGATAAGACTGGTTCAATATCCGTCGGAATTCCGTCGGAAAATACCGACGGGTTTTCATTTTCGCGGCACAATTTTCATTTCTGCGGGAGTTTGACCGCGAAAAATTTGGATTCCGACGGAATTTCGACGGTTGAGGTCCGTCGGGATTTTCTTTTAAATACAATCACGTTCACATCTTCTTCTTTATTTGCAAAAAAAACAAATTCTTTCTCTAAAATTCTCTCAAATCCTCTCTACCTTCTCTCTAAAATCCGAAAATTCATATCAATCTTTCAATCTCTAGCCTAATTATGTAAGTTTTCTTTGGTTTAATTGTGTTTTAGATAAGAAATGTAGTTTAGGTATAGATTTTTGTTAGGATGTTGGAATTGATTGTTGAAGATAGTTTAGATTTTTTAAAAATTTGGTAGATGTTAGTTTAAACTCGTTTTTATACATAATTACATGTAGAAAATTGATTAGATATGTTAAGAATTTGTAGATTATATATGTACTAGTATAAAAAGGTTTTTCAAAAATATTTTATATAAAAAAGATTTATATAAACGTTTTTTGTATATAAAAACATCTTTACTATAAAAAAAAATTTATATTGAAAATTTTTTTTATATTAAAAAGTTTATTTTGTATATAGTTTTTAATATAATTTTTTTTAATTAAAAACCTTTATATTCAAACTGTTTCTATATATAAAATATTATGAAATTAATATAAAACTTTTTAATTATGTTTTTGAATTTTACAATTATATTAGCATTACAAAAACAAATTTATAAAATTATTAGATTTTTTAGCTTACTTTTCTTAAGTTTAATATTTTTTTGTTTTTGTTTTTCTATTTTAATTTTCATAATTAATAAAAAATGGTAATTTTTTTTTATTTTAATAAAATATGTCCGTCGGAATGCCACCATGGACATATATCCTCTGAATTCCATCAGACACTATTTCCAACGGATTCGTACACCGTCGGAAACTCGTCGAAAAAGATGTCGTCGGAATTCCGTCGGAATTCCATCGGAATATTCCGACGGAATTCCGATGGATCCAATATTCCGACGACGTAATTCCGACGGACTATTTCTGTCTAAATACCGTCGGGATATGCTCTTTCCGACGGAATACCGATAGTTTTGGCCGTCAGAATATTTGCTGCTTTCTAGTAGTGTGAGTCAATTCAATAATTGTCAATTGATTTTTAATTGGAAATCTATGAAACTTAACAATTAATTTCTTAATTTATACAAACAATATAATTTGCTATGAAATATTTAGATCGACTATAATTAAGATAATGTATAATCAACCAATCTAGTTTGCTGGTGTATATATCTACTGGGACAGTGAATGAATGTCATCTCATGAGTGTTTTTCAACGTCACTGATGAACACATTTTAATTCGCATATATCTCAAAACTGTAGATAATCTATTAGAAAATGCTGTTATAGTGATCGATCCTCGTAGTGATCATGATGAATGCGACATTCATCCAGGAAAACAAAACTTTGCTTCGAAAATGATTGTGCATTTTTAGATGATCATCCGAATTATGACCTTTTTTTTTCCAATTCAAAGTTTTTTTTTCTCTACTTGAGAGCAACCATTTAATAATTTAAACATCCAAAGGAATAAACCACACCTTTGATTCGTTATAGCATAGTCAAATCCAACAATTGTACATGCACTAAGTCACTAACTACTTTTATGAATATAAATTCTGTTCACAATGACTAAGGTTTTGCAGCCTAATGACTTGTCATTAAATTATACCGTGTATGTGTTTTTATTTGGGTTAACCTGGTTCCTCTAGTTGGAAGTTCATTAGGACCCAAGATTAAAAATAAAAAAAAACATTTATGTATACATTTGAACTGATAAAGTTTTACATTATAAATCCTAGTTGAAAACCAAACAATTTTTATTTATTTATACTAATTATTATGTGTGTGTGAGTGTGGGTATCGCACTTCCACACAATGATATGGTATGCTAAGATGGTCAACCTCACAATGATATCGAAAATTATATCAATATTTTCCTCCACTCACAAAAAATCATAGTTTCGGTAACTAATTAACTAGTAATCATTGAACACGTATTTTTTTATAGTAAGGGTTTTTACTATAGTAGTATTACCCGCCTTTTTCTTATTCGTTGTATTATATTATATTTTAATGTGAACCATGTATATTGAATATTATACGACCGAAGGTTGTTTTTGTTCTAATTAGGTTTGTCTGGAATCGAATGTGTTAATTAAATATACCATTCTTAAACTTTAGTTTAGTTGGTGATATAATCAAAGTTTTGTAGAATGTTTGATTTGGATTCTAAAATTCGATGTATGTGAAAAACAATTAAAGCATTGGTTTGAGTAGTTTGACTATATTTATTTGTTGAAATGTCAAATCTATTAATTTGAATACAAAATACAAAAACTTAACAAATGAAAACAAAAAAATTGGTATAAAGGGAGTGGAAATAAAATATTTAAGAATTCGAAAAAATCGAATAAAATCATAACCAAAGGAACCAAAAGGCCTACTAGTGATTTGACCATATACATGAATGTAATCTTCTTTATTCGAGAGACATTTAGAACAAATCTAGGGTTAAAAGATGTTTAAGACAAGTGATTCTGTGATGAATAATTGTTATTACACGTACGTGTGAACAAGTATAAATAAAAATAAGAAATAAAGAAAATAAAAGTGTTCACGTCAACATAGGAACAAAACATTAATTTATAATTTTTAAATCAATAACATTATAAAAATTTGAATTTCAATAATGGACAACGATATTAATACAAACCCAATAAACTACATGTTCTGATTAATTTATAATTTTATATTTGTGTTTGCGTTTATTATTGGGGTGTAATAAACTACATGCTCTGAATTTCAAAAATGATATTTTTGGTGTGTCAATTTTTTAAAATGTCCCATGAGTTATCAATTTTCAAAAATACTTTTCATTAAGTGTAAATTGACTAAATTACATTTGTTTAATGAAAGACAAATTTCTAGAGTTTTATAGTGATTAGGGTTTTAAAACATTAAATCCAAAAATCCTAAATCATAAAAAAGAGATTGACCCCTAACAAACCTCAAACCCTAAAAACTAAATCATAAACCTAAAATAGTTAACTCAAACCCAAAATTTTAAATTAGTTTTATTTTCTTAAAACCTTCAAAATTAAATCATAAATCCTAAACCAACGCTAAACCCTTAAAGTTTACTAAACCCTAAAACTCTAAACCCTAAAATTTGTCAATTTATAAAAAAGGTATTTTGGGTAAATGATAAAATTTTAGAGATAGTTTTGAAATTTTTTTAGAGGAATGACATTTTTGAAAATAGATATTTTAAAAAACCCCTTTATTATTTACCTAAAATAATGCGTCATCTTCAAATAAAACCAAAATATTTTATTTTTTATATTAATTATAGTCACCACCCAAAACACAAACATAATAAAAAAGAGTAACCTATAATTTGCAAAGAACGATAATAAAATTTAAAGATTTGATTTTGTAAATGTGAACATAATAATTTAACTTTGAATGCAAACAAAAATACTGACATTTGAAACAATCGACCCCCAAATTTGCATGGCCAGTTCAAATGAAATTTTTTTTCTTTCTTTAATCCGAGCTAAATTTGTTTTTTGTTTTGTTTTTAATTAAAATATTCTGGGTTGATTCGACTCTAATTTGTTTAGGTAAAGGATTTGCGAATGATATTTCTTCACATATTTTCAGTAAATAATTTAATTTTTCCACAACAGAAACATTTATGTTATATTTGTCTGTCCTGAATAAAATGTCGTATCACTCTAAATGAGTTTTTATTTTCAACAACTAAACAATCAAATCTTTACCCAAAAAAAAAAAAAATTAAACAATAAAATCCTCGACAAATAAATGTAATATTTTGGTGTGACATAACAGCAAAGGGACAATCACATGCGACTGTGCGAGTGATAATCCAACAATGGGTTGATCGGGAAAAAGACAAACCAAGACACATTTAAAAGATCGGTCTCTCACGCTTTGTCCGATAGATTATTTTCATATTCGTTTCCTAAAATAAAAAATAAAAATAAAAATAAATGCGTTACACTAACACGATGAATACGAATTTGATTTAGTGGGTTTTTATGATGTGGTTGTTACACTAACACGATGAATACGAATATTTTGAGATTTCTATGGGGTATTTGCAGAAAAATTAATTGATTAGGTTTAATAGAATAAGAGGGTGATTAGCAAGAGACTTTTAGGTACTATAAGAATTTCCAAAAGTCTCTGCATCCAATATTTAATCAAACATTTTTGCAGATTTAGAAAAACATCAAACATTTTGTTTTTGTTTTTGCGGTTACTTATTTTGCATAATATTCATAACTATTAGAGATGTCAAACGTGTAAAAGAAATTCTGGCCGATGATCAAGTCAAATCTAAATATTTTTAGTTCAAGCATAATTAGTTAATAAATTTCGAAGTTAATCTACGTTATAATTATCCCTAGAATGATATCTACGATACCCATGTTTTTCATGTCAAACTGTCCACTAAGCATGTTCTTAATTTACTGGATAATATCTTTGTTACTCCCTATAATGAGCATGTCATCTACATATAGACAGAGCAAAATGTACGTGCTATGAGTAATTTTGATGTATATGCATTTGTCATATTCATTGATGGTGAATCCATTTGACATCGTTACACTGTCAAATTTTTCATGCCATTATTTTGGAGCTTGTTTAAGTCCATATAAAGACTTCACAAGTCGACAGACTTTGTGTTCTTGTCCGGGGACTACAAAACCTTCGGGTTTTTCATATAAATCTCCTCTTCTAAATCAATTGCGCCATCGATTTTCAATTTTGTTTTGAAAATTCATATACACCCTAGAGATTTAAAACCTGGTGGTAAATCGGTTATCTCATATGTATGGTGTTGCATAATGGATTCGATTTTACTGTTGACGGCTTCCTTCCAATAATGTGCGTCTGGTGTAGACATGGCTTCAGTGAATGTTCTTGGTTAATTCTCGAGGAGAAAGACCATTAAGAAATCTTCACCAAAAGATTTTTTTTCTTACGAGCTCTTTTGCTACGTCTAGGTTCATCTTCCACTTCTTCTATATCATTAAATGATGTCCCATAAGTGTTTGCCTTATTGACAGAGGTAATTTCATCTCTTTCTTCACGAGTTCGCTTTGACCCTTGTTTATCCTTACAAGGAAACACGTGTTCAAAGAAAGATGCATTTCTTGATTCCATGATTGTGTTGACATGGATATCTGGTACGTCTGATTTATGAACCATAAACCGATAAGCCCTACTATTGTGTGTATATCCGATGAATATACAATCACAGTTTTAGGTCCGATTACGACCTTTTTAGGAGGTGGTACTGCGACTTTTGCTAGGCACCCCACACTTTGAGGTATTTGTACGAATTTACATTACCTTTCTAGAGTTCATATGGCGTTTTGCCAATAACTTTGTGCGGTATTTTGTTAAGGATATAGTTTGTGGTGAGCAAAACTTCCCCCACAGATTATGGGCTAACCCAGATTACTGTAACATTGCGTTCATCATTTCTTTTAGAGTACGGTTTTTTCGTTCCGCAACTACATTTGATTCTAGTGAGTAGAGAGCAGTGGTTTGATGGATAATGCCTTTTTTAGTACATAATGCATTAAAAGGTACATCATATTCACTTTCTCTATCACTTCTAATCCCTGTTCAAAAACGCGGGGGCCCAGCCGCATAATCACCCGCCTAGACGCTCGGCGGCAGGCCACCGCCGCGATTAAGGCCAAATCGGGTGAGTTACGCGGACAACCGTTTAATCGGCCGCCTAATCCGATTAAATGATTTACTCACCGATTTTAACCATTAAATGTTTAAGTTTTCGGTAAGTATTGGACCTTCCTAAAGCCCACTTACAAATTGTTTCAATGAGAAAGTGTTAGTATTTATAGATAAGTTTGAGATTTCATCATTTCTCATCTTGTCGATGTGGGACTTTGTTTATTTCTGTTTTTTTTCCTTACATCGTTATTCCCTTTTTAATTTTGGATCCATTTCATCACTTTCTTTAACCAATTGGGCTTTTTGATGGACCTGGTCTATTACATGTCAAACCTATACATTTTTCCATATAATAATTTATATTTGACATAATATATTTAATTTTTAACATTAAATATTTAAATTAAATTAAATAAGCCCTAAAACTAATCCCCGATTAATCCCCGTATAATCTCCGATTTATTGATTCGGCGCTAGGCCCTAGCCAACCGGCCGATTAACACCTAGCTAGTTTTTGAACATTGCTTCTAACTATTTTAATAGTTTTTCCAAGCTGGTTTTCAACTTCGGTCTTGTATTCTTTAAATTTCTCCAAAACTTCGTCTTTGCTACGTAGTAGTTAGACATAGCACTATCTTGTACAATCATCTATGAATGTTATAAAATAATTTTTACCGCCTCTTGTTTGTACAAACTTTAAGTCGCACAAATCTGTGTGTAATAAACCAAGATGTTCGGTTGTTTGTTTAACATGAGGTGATGGTATTTTTGTAAGTTTTGATTGTACACAAATTTTACATTTGTTTTTGTTTATTTTTGCATTTCGGAATTAAGTTCAAATTAATTAATCTTTGTATAGATTTATAATTCACATGTCCTAATCGTTCATGCCAAATATTAAATGACTCAGTCAAATAAGCAACTTATTTCTTTTTCATTGAAACTTTGGAAGTGATTACATTGTTATTTCTGAGGACTGTCATTATACACATTTTGACTAGTCCTCCTTTTTCATAGCCTTTTCCAACAAAAATACCATGCTTCTTAATGATTAGCTTGTCGGACTCGTAGTTGATGGCAAATCCATGCTTGCCCAATACGGTCTCGAAGATCAAGTTCTTCCTTATATCTGGCACGTGTTTTATGAATTAAGATTGTAGTAACCGCAAAACCCAGATTAAAGAAAAGCGAATTAAGATAGAGATTAAATGATATATATATGAAAAAATGAT
The DNA here is from genome assembly GCA_900406555.1 of Pseudoturritis turrita. Classification (NCBI taxonomy): domain Eukaryota; kingdom Viridiplantae; phylum Streptophyta; class Magnoliopsida; order Brassicales; family Brassicaceae; genus Pseudoturritis; species Pseudoturritis turrita. The sequence continues at coordinate 348,323 of OVBL01000058.1, forward strand.
TTTGGAAACAGATACAGAGGCGAGATATGATATCTATCATTAATTCATAAAATCTCCCGCAGTGTGCGGATTTTTGAGATTATGAATCCCATGATACAACTGTGTTAGAATTTAGTCGCGACACTCGACTACAGAATCTATGAACCAAGAACTACGCTATAATCTCGAGACACTTACTGAGAAAAGAGAGAGATTTATGTGTTTTCTTTCTGTTTGTTTCAGAAGAAGTGAGTGCAGAATGAGAGGAGTATGAGGCTGTATATATAGCCAAGGGAGAGAGCTGATTAACTCCACCATAATAAATGGAGGGCATAGATCATGGGCAATAATCAAAAAGCGCGATATCAGGACGTGGGGCGCAAGATTCGGATCCGTTTTGATACTGAAAAGAGAAACGTTTTGATTTCGTTTTTGAGTTCAAAACATGTTGACTTTGGCCAAAAAGAATCTGATCATCTTAGAGTCCAAGTGCCAAATTTCGAGCCCTCGAGCCCTTGAGCCACGTGCCGAGCCGAGCGAGCGGCGGCGGCGGCGTGCGTGTTGTTTAGCCATCTCTTTTTCTAGGTGCACACTTTTGATATTAGAATTGTGTTCACTCTTTTATATATTACATGATTTTTCTTCATGTAAGCAATGTGGAACAAATGTAGTTTACTAACTTAGTCTTTTAAGTGAAATTCACTTATAGTCCAAATTAGTTTTGTTATTAGCCCATTTTTCTTTCATATTTTTTTTAACAATTTAACTTATCAATTTTTATCCCATGAAACTTAATTAATTTTATGATTAAATTATTCCATCATCAAAATCTAAACATTGTGTACTCTGACCAAAAAAGTTATAAGAGAAAAAAAAATAGAAACGTGGAATGTTTGAAATTATTTGGACGCTTCAAAATCCTAAGCCTATAAACCAAAATAGGTGACAAAAACACATTAATTAGGAATGCGTGCGCAACCCTCCGTTTATATTATAGTTATAGCCATCAAGATATATGATTATACACTTGCTTAGGGACCTTAGCGTACGATCTGGACTGTTTTCCTCTCGACTTTGGATCTTAGCACCCCAAAAGTCTGTCTGTACAAACGAGAATGGCTTGTATTCGGAGTTTTCCTGGGGTTGGTAAGGCGAAATGGGGCCACCCTAACCCATTGAGTGCTCTACCTCGGGCCATCGACATCATATGCTATACTGAAATAGATTTCGCGGAAAACCAGCTATATCCGATCTTGGTTGGCCTTTCACTCCTAGCCACAAGTCATCCCCGTATTTTGCCACATACGTGGGTTCGGTCCTCCAAGGCCTGTTAGAGCTCTCTTCAACCTGCTCATGGCTAGATCGATCGGTTTCGGGTCAAATAAGAAGAACTAGAAGATTCCACCTTTGGAAAGCGCCTACACCTAATGGCTTAAGCCGCTCTTCCCATTTCCTCGCTGACCCATCATGCAAAAGGTATGTCGTTAGAGTGAGGGAAAGGTGAAAAAAACCCTATGACAGGAGTGCAATAGAGAACCTGAGATCCGATGCGAACAATCAGTCGAAGGAGTACTCTACATATAGTGAACTAGATCCATAGATAATAAATTCAAATGGTAACAATAAAGTAATTGGTGTCATGGAGAGCCTCCTTTCTCAGCCACACGCATCATCAAACTCATTAGAAAAAAATATCAAAAATCGATTGAGTTCGATTCGACTATCCAGAAAACTTCACATATGATGATGGGAGGATTATATGGCTGCCACGCAAATCCCATAAGTGTTTCCTCCTCTTGATGTTCTACATAGGATGATGTTCTAAACTTTGTTTCTGAATCTTTCTCAAATTTAAAACACATGTATTGTACAAAAACTTTTGATTAAATAACAATTTTACATTCATTAAAAAAAGTATAGAATAAGTGAAAACAAAATCAATTACAATTATTTAGAGTTTGAATGGTAACGATGGTCACAATAGATTAATCAGTTAATTGACTAAATCATTCTATTTAAAACGAATATCAATTTGTTGCAGACATAATTTTTCTTATTTATCCGCACTGCGTACAAAAAATTGTGAATGGCATTAAAAAATGATCTTCACTGTTAGCGAACTAATCAACTGCGTTTGTTACAATCAATGTTTTAAAATACGTTATGTGTTAGTCGGGCGATGAACCACTGTATAACGTCTGGATATATATATGAACGTTTATGCGGGTATATATGATGGATGTTTTTTTTTGTAAGAAATAAATTATATAATATATAATCACAATTTTTATAGTAAATATTAAATACAGACATGATAATTATTTTAAATGGATAGTTGAAAAATTACTATTAAGAATTAACTTAATAGTGAAATGATATAGTTTATTTTTTACTTGTTATTAAATGGAATGGACAAACATTTACATCCCTGTTAACTCTTAAGTGTATAATTTGAAAAATGATGTAATTTTTTTTTTTTTTTTACAAAAAAACAATTAAACAACATCGTTTTATTTGAGAAACTTAAAATAGCATATAAGCCGGAACTACATGTTCGATCATTTAACTTTCGTATATGCGATTATTTTTTATTTATCGTTTAAAAATACGTATAACATAAATAAGATACAGTAAATCACTGTATAGCGCATGAACATCGTATTCGCGAACATATGCACCATATTTTATAACAGTTACAATCGTTCAAACCTTAATTTTTTTTTGTTTTTTCTTATGTGTATCTATATAAATATATATATATATATATATATGTTTGAAACAGTTAAATTAATTAAAATTATTGGTTAGGGGGTAAAGGGTGGGGCCATAAAATCAAACGAGAAGAGACAAACATTACTTTGAAAGATCTTCTTTTTATCACTTTATTTCGATGTTCAAAAATTCGTTAGGCGTTAATCAATTAATTGGATAGGACCTAGCGCCGAATTAATAAATTGGAAATTATACTAGATTAATCGGAGATTAGTTTTAGAGTTTTTACTATAACATACGTATAAATATTATTAATGGTGGATATTGTCATGAAGTTTATTCAGTTCAATTGATAAAAACTCTTCTGTAAAGCTGTGAGGTTGGTGGTTTGATTCTTACTCAACAAAATATGTTTTATTTTTTACATTTGCTTTAATGAAAGACGAAATTACGGAAATATCTTCATCTTCTTCATGGTCCAAAATCAGATCTAACCTAATTGCAGCCGCCTCTTTTTTTTTTTAATTATAATTTGCTTGATTAAAATTTGATTTTTTTGTTATTTATAGCAAAATATAGTAGATCCATGATGAAATTACGGATTTCGAATTTTAAATAGCCAAAAAAATAATTTTTTTTAAAGATTCCGAATTTTTGGCCGGAAAAAACATAATTGCGGCGGCTCTACTTCGCCGAATGCCTCACCACCGAGTATCTGGTCGCCATGGCCGAGTTTTTGAATAGGGCTTTCTTCCCATCTTGTCTTTCGTATACATACGTATAGTCATATACGCACATCATGTCATGATTACAACATCTAATGTATATATTTAGTTTTAGGCGTATGCACTTTTTTCCTATGTAATATCATTCGAGAGAGCCAAAGTTTATTTTGGTAAAATTTGAGACGCACAACCATTTAAACCAATACTACTAAATTTTATGATACATATACCATTTAAACCAATACTACTAAATTTTAGGAAAAATATTTTTTAACTACACGAACTATAGGACATCACATAGCTACATATATGAATTATAATAATGTATGTTTAGGTGCACCAACAAATATATAATATATGGCGACATACATGAACTATATGACATTACATAGCTATACATCTGAAGTAAAACAATGCAATTTTAGCTATACCAACTAATGTATAATGCATGGTGATATGCACAAATAAAAATAACTTATGTTAAAAATCATATTTATGTTAATTTTGTCACGATTTTTGTGTAGCCGCGATAAAATCATTATTTTGTATTAAAATTAAATGATATAAATTTAAAACTTGATCCAAATCTAATTATTTAACCCAATAAAGACCATATGAATAAAATCCAATGTTTATTCAATAAAATCTGTAATACAAAAGAATCACAAAGAAAACGAGAAAAAACAAAATAAAACCAATGTTCTAAAATTCAGAACGGACCGACTAAAATATGGCAAGACTAATAGTCTGATTATGATTAATTTTAAAATTGTATTTATATAAATTCAGATAAACCGGTAAAAATCCGTGAACTGGTGGTAGAGCCGACGGAGTATAATCCTAACTTCAATATTTTTTTTTACTAAGTGTGTCTTCGTTTTCTTTTTTTCATCATGTTTGTCAATTTTGTTTTATCTTCCTCATGTTTTTGGTGAGAATACTATATGCGTAATTACCAACTTATTTTAATTTATAAGAGGATTCAATTTGTTAAATATATATATATATGTATATTTATTAGAAAACTAAATATTATATTCATAAATATCAAAATAATTATTAATTAATTGGTTTCCGCCTTGACCAATTCGACCAATGATCTTGTGATCTAAAAAAATTATGGTCTGTCATCCAGTTTGGTTTTTAACACATTAACTAAAAAGAGCTAATTTTCATATGAAAATGGTTTGAGATCATTTCAATAGTGCGATCGGAAGTTATGATAGTTTTCGTGAAAGTTTGGGTTTGGGTTGAGTTTTAAATTTATTTGATTTATTTTTTTTTTATCTAAAATAACGGTTTCTATCACGGCTAGAGCAAAAATCATGGCAAAATTAACCTAAATATGTTTTTCAACATAATTTTTCTTTTTTTGTGTATGTTACTATGCATTACAATTTTGTTGGTGTAGCTAAAAATACATTGTTTTATTTTGTGTAGCTATGTAATGTCATATAATTTATGTATGTCACCATGTATTATACATTTGTTGGTGTACCTAAACATATATTATTATAATTCAGATGTATAATCATATGATGTCCTCTAGTTCGTGTAGCTAACAAAGATTTTTCCTAAATTTTATGATACAATATACACGGGTAATCAATAATAAATAAAGTTAATATTCATGAGTTTTCATCTCAGATTTAATCAATAATAAATAGAGTTATTTACGTCTCTTATCTATCTTATTTTATGTTAATGTTCTTTAAAAATGAAAGTTCTTCTCTAACTCATTCTTATTAATTAACTGAATTTCACTTCAGGATTAGATATTCATCTCGATTAATCTGCCTCCTGGTAGTATATTCTTTGCGTTTTCATTAATCTTAAAGTCAACATATACAAGTACGTATCATTTTGAGTTCTTTTTTTTGTGTGGATAATATCATTTTGAGTTGTTGACCTAACAAAATCTCTAGGTGTGTTGAGTAGTTGACCTAATAAAATTTAAAATTATTCAATCATGAATTTTAATAATCTAAAATCCAAACGATTGATATTATTTAATCGTTGATTCTAAATTATGCACTAAAATCTGGTGTTATTGGATTTGATTAGAGCTGGACAAAATACCCGGAATCATAGAACCAAACCGGAATCGACCCAAAATTACCCGAACCGAATCTGAACCGATTTTTCAAAATACCCGAATGGATCTATATGATTGGAACCGAAGAGCCGGAACCAAACCAGAACCGAACGAGAACCGAACGGATATCCGAATAAATTAACCCATAGATATTTTGGTTATAGGTTGGGTATGTTCGGATAGTTCAGATAAATTTTACCAATTTTTATTTAGTTTTTGGTTAATTCGGGTATTTTTAGATATTTTTGGATAGTTCGGATAAAAATAACTAATTTAGATGTATTATTTCAATTTTTATAGATTTTAAAAAATATTTTTTGGATATTTTGGGTATTATCATAATACTCTCTAATAGCATAGATACATGTGAACAATGACCGTTTTTAATCAAGTGGTAGTGGATTAGAAGTTTTTAATCCACTTATTGAGAAGTTGTCCTGCAAATTTTGGTCATAGATCAATTTCTTTTAAACATATAATTATCTAACCACTCATATTTGGTTAGTCAAAATGGTATCATGTTTTAGATCCATTAGAAAATCCAATAAATGAATTATTTAACGGTTACATTTATTCTAGAAATATTAGTCGGATGATAAAAAAAGTCGGATCATCCTAATTGTATTAAAAAAAAAAAAACAATGACTGCTTTTTCTGTAGCACACTTAACTCTAGTTGAGGTAAATTTATAATAGTAAGTAACTACTCTCAATATTCATCATGATTCAATTATTTACAACTGGAAAAAACCATTAGAAAAAAAAACAAAAAAGATGATATGAAATGAAGAAGATAATATAAATAAAGTGAGTTATAAAAAGAAAGAGATGATTGGTGAGAGTGTCATATAATTTCTGATCTCATTTTGAGTGCTTTCTTAGCAAACATCGAAGATTGCATCCCACCGTTACTCCCACTTTCCACGCGTGTGTGTTTTTGTTTTCTCTTTCCATCTCAATTCACATTCGCTCTTTATACAAATAAATATAATAAACTCGTAATTTATTTATCACAGTACTTCAACTACAATGATCTCAATCAAAATTAGACTAAAATCTGAATGGCCTCAATATATGAAACCAAAGTAAACGCAGTAATTGAACATATGCAAATACACTTTTAGTAAAACTTTTATAAATTAATATTTCGATAATTCAGTAAATTTTTCTAGTCCCAAAATTGAATAATCAACCAAATAATACCTTTATAAATTAATATTTATATAAATTAATAAAATATCATAATCTCAACATTATTAATTTATAAGAATTTTACTGTAGGTTGAGTGGATGAATGATAAATTTTTTGAATGTATAATAGTGAAAACCATATAATACATTATTATATCACATAAAAATGAAGTGAGTTCTATATTTTGTTTATTAAAACGCGAGTTTTATATAAAAACCATATAAGACACTAATTAATTTTTTCACAATTAAAAAAATACTATTTTCGGATATTGAAGTAAAAAAAAAATGAACATAACAGAATGGGGTGTTGGACTTGACTCAGTCAATTCCGAATGGGCCTCGAACAAATGGGCCACACGTGCATAAAGAAGGAAGATGGGCTTGCTGAAATGTTGTTAAGCCCACGTGTCACATGTTGTTATTCCGTTACAACCATCGTGATACAGAGGATAAGAAGAGAAACAGAGCTTCGCAGAGCTAAGGATCGACACAACTAATCTTTACAACGAGAGAGAGAGAGATCGAAGCAGAGAGTTTTACAATCAAGCTTTTTGCTCTTCTACTTTGAAATCTCTAAGCTTTCTTCGTTTACGGTTGTCTTCTTCTTCTTCCTCTAGAGATCTTCCTTGTAACCCTAGACGATCTTGTATCTTTCTCTTGATTAGTGAAGTTTGGAAGGACCGGCTTCCACGAGATGTACCAGCGCGGCTGGGAACTCGTATACATCGTGGTGTTGTTTTGATTCTGCAACAAACACAAGATTAAACAGAGGAAAGATCAATCGATAAACTCACAAGAAGATCCGCAACAAATGGTATCAGAGCACCAGGAGGTGCAGTGAGGGAGTCAAGGATATTACCGCGACGTTGTGGGCTTGATAATCTGAGGCCAAGCATCTGCGAAGGAGAGGAAAAGGATTAGAATCGGATCAAAAGGTTTTCCGAATCAAATTTAAAAGGCTACTCATCAGATTAAGAGAAACTTACTTTCCCTGAAATAATCTTGTGACATCTTCTTTGTCTCTCATCTTTGGCTAGAGTTTTTTTTCTCTTTGTTGCTACCTTGGTGTATCGTTTCTGTTACCTGCAGGATAGAAACAAACACAAGATTAATACAAGATGGATCCTACTCTGGGAAGATTTGAGATAGAAAAGTTTGATGGAAAAGGAGATTTCGGGTTATGGAAGTACAAGGTTCTTGGACAGTTGGAGATCCAAGGTCTTGCATCCGTTTTGCAAGAAGAAACTGAGCAAGTTGTTGGTGAAGCATCTTTTGTTCCGACTACATCAACTGCTCCAGCAACTCCAGCTACACCAACTTCTACAGATTCCACTGTGACAGAACAGGCCTCAGCAACAGAGGTAAGAGATGCAGTGAGAATGACTGAAGCTAGGATGAGTAAGAAAGATCCTCGAAAGGCAGCAAAAGATTTAAGAGTAAGAAACCTTTTGGGAACTTGCTTGAGTGATCTGATCTTGAGGAAGGTCGTGAAGTATAGCACATCCATTGAGATGTGGAAGGCTTTGGAAAGGGACTATCAAACAAAGTCTCTACCCAATAGAATCTATCTCAAGCAACAATTTGCTAGCTACAAAATGGAAGAGAACAAATCAAATAAAGAAAATCTGGACTCTTTTCTTAAATTGATTGCTGACTTAGAAAGTTTAAAGATTACCATCTCTGATGAAGATCAAGCTATTCAGGTGTTATCTGGACTTCCACCAGCTTATGAACAATTAGTTCATACCCTTAAGTATGGTAAAGGTAAAGAAACTCTCACATTGAGTGAGGTGACTACTTCAACTTATGCTAAAGAAGCTGAGTTAAGGCAGAAGGGTATGGTAGGCAGAGGAAAGGGAAATTCAGAGGGTTTGGTTGTTGAGAACAGAGGCAGATCAACTAACAGGTTTGAGAAGAATGGTAACTCTAAGTTCAGGGGAAGATCTAACAGCAGAGGTAGATCAAAGTCCAGACCAAGGTTTAAGAACAAGGCAAACAAAGGCACTTGCTTTAACTGCGACAAAGAAGGTCATTGGAAGAGAGATTGTTCAGAGAACAAAAACTCAAGGAGAACCACTGAGTCCATTAACATAGCTGAGAAGACTAAACAACATATAGTCTTATCAGCAAGCACAATGGTTACTTCATTGGAATGGGATCAACCAGTGGTACTATCTGCAAGCACAGTGGACACCTTAGATGAATGGGTTCTAGATTCTGGAGCAACTTTTCATATAACTCCTGATAAAGAAGTGTTATATGACTTCAAGCCTATAAAAGGAGGAAAGGTTATCATGGCTAATAACACTATCAGTGAGGTTGAAGGCATAGGGAATGTCAAGATACTAACAGAAGATGGCACTACTGTTATTCTCACAGATGTGAGATATATGCCTGAAGGTAGAAGAAACCTTATATCCTACGGGTTACTAGACAGGTTAGGCTGCAGATATGAAGGTGAGAATGGAGTTGTTACTTTCTACAGAAAGGGTCAGAAGATTTTCTCAGGAAAACTGACTGATGGATTGTATCACCTACAAGGAAGTATCTTAAAGGGTGAAGCAAACTCGACAAATTCCAAAAGGGATCAGACCACTCTTTGGCACTCCAGACTTTGCCATATTAGTCAGAAGGGACTTAATCAACTAGTCAAGGATGGCTATCTACCTAAGAAAGACATAGCTGACTTAGGATTTTGTGAAAGCTGTGTACTTGGGAAGTCACACAAGCTTAAGTTTAATGCTGCTAAACACAAAACATAAGGTGTGCTTGACTATGTACATTCTGATCTTTGGGATCACCATCAACACACAGCAGCAAAGGAAAATGCAAATACTTTGTATCCTTTATTGATGACTATTCCAGGAAAGTTTGGATTTACTTCCTTAAGTCAAAGGATGCTGAATTTGCAACTTTTAAAGAGTGGAAAGTTTCAGTTGAAACTCAGACTGGAAAGAAGCTCAAGTGTCTAAGAACATACAATGGCTTGGAATTCTGCAACAATCAGTTTGATAACTATTGTAAGGAGTTTGGGATTAAAAGGCATAGAACTTGCACCTATACTCTACAGCAAAATGGGATTTTAGAAAGAATAAACAGAACGGTTATGGACAAGGTGAGGTGTATGCTATCTGAGACAGGTTTGGATCAAAGTTTCTGGGCTGAAGCTGCTTCTACTGCAGTGTACATCATCAACAGATCACCTTGTACATCCATAGGTTTTAGGTTACCAGAGGAAAGATGGTCAGGTCAGAAACAGGATTTGAGTCATCTAAGGAGGTTTGGGTGTTCTGCTTATGTTCATCAGGAAAAGGAAAAGACTAGTCCTAGAGCAATTAAGGGAGTCTTTGTTGGTTATCCTTTTGGGGTTAAAGGATATAGGGTTTGGTTATCCGATGAAGGAAATTGTACAACCAGCAGGAATGTTGTATTCCATGAGCATGAAGTATACAAAGACACTGTTGGAAAGCCTAAAGATAAATCAAAGGAAAAGGTTGCCAGGAAAGTATCATTCAGTAATTATCTGATCAGAGGACCTACACCAAGCATTACATCTGATGGAGAGTCATCAGATCAAGGTGGAGACTCATCATCATCTTCAGATGAGTCAGATAAAGGTCCATCTACTTATAGAAAACGACATGAAGTAGAAGAAACAACAAGTAGCTCCAGTTCTGAATCAGACAAAGAAAATTCTGAAAAAATTAAAGTAGATTCTGATGAAGAACCTAATCTAGATAACTATGTGTTAGCTAGAGACAGAGAGGTAAGAAAAAACAGAAAGCCTCCTTCTAAGTATGAAGATTCTAACCTAATTGCATATGCTCTATCAGCTGCTGATGAGATAGAGGTTGAAGAACCTAAGACATATGCTGAGGCACTTAGAAGTAAGAAGAGGAAGCTCTGGAATAGAGCTTGTGATGATGAGATGGATTCCTTAGCTAGAACTAAAACCTATGTTCTAGTTGAGAGACCTAAGGATCAGAAGGTAGTAGACTGCAAGTGGGTTTTCAAACTCAAGCCCGGAATACCTGGGGTTGAAGACCAAAGATATAAGGCCAGATTAGTCGCTAAAGGGTTTTCACAAACAGAAGGAGTAGATTACAACGAAATCTTTTCTCCAGTTGTGAAACACGTCTCTAGAAGACTCATGTTGTCATTAGTGGTTAATCATGACTATGACCTTGAGCAGATGGAAGTAAAGACTGCTTTTCTACATGGAGACCTAGAAGAAATGATCTTCATGAATCAACCAGAAGGCTATATCAAGAAGGGGAATGAGAATAAGGTATGTTTACTCAAGAATTCCCTATACGGTCTAAAGCAATCTCCTAGAATGTGGAACCAGAGGTTTGATGGGTTTATGAGGACGCAGAAGTTTCACAGAAGCGAGCTAGATCCTTGTGTCTATATGAGAGATGTTAAAATTGCGAAGGCTATCTACTTGTTGCTCTACGTAGATGATATGTTAATTGCATCAGGCAATGTAGCTGTGATCAGAGGGTTGAAGGACAGCTTAAACAAGGAATTTGAGATGAAGGATATGGGTAAGACATCTAGAATCCTAGGCATGGATATTATACGTGACAGAGTGAAGTTAACCTTAATTCTGTCACAAGAGAAGTACTTAGAGAAAGTTCTAAGAACATTTGGGATGATAGATGCAAGTCCAGTGGTAACTCCTACTACATCTCAGATGAAGCTGAGAAGTCTACATGAGGATAAAAAAGATGAAGAAGCAAAGCATATGGAAAGGATTCCGTATGCTAGTGCTGTGGGAAGCCTAATGTATGCCATGATTGGATCAAGGCCAGATTTAGCTTATGCAGTTGGGCTAATTAGCAGGTTTATGTCTTGTCCCAGTAGAGAACACTGGAAAGCAGTTAAGTGGGTTTTGAGATATGTTAAGGGTACACTTGAGAAGTGTTTAACATTCAAGAGAGATTCAGATATTAGAATTGAAGGTTTTTCAGATTCAGATTATGCTGCAGACTTAGACAAAAGGAGATCTATATCAGGTTACACATTCAAAGTTGGTGGAAACACAGTTTTATGGAAATCAGGATTACAGGGTGTTGTTGCTCTCTCAATCACTGAAGCAGAGTACATGGCTCTGTCAACAGCAGCCAAGGAAGCAGTGTGGTTAAAAGCTATTTACACAGAATTAGGTTTTGGACAAGACAAGGTTATCATGCATTGTGATTCACAGAGTGCTATTGCCCTAGCAAAGAATCCAGTTCACCATGAAATAACAAAGCATGTTGATACTAAGTTCCATCACATCAGAGATTTAGTTGAAGATGGTATTATAGTCCTAAACAAGATCCACACAACAGTTAATCCTGCAGACTTTCTAACAAAGTCGTTACCTGGTCAGAAGTATCAGCTCTGTTGTGAGCTGCTAAATGTTCACTGAGTCAGGCATAAGCTCCGGTAACTTCAGGTAGGTAATCTCAACCTCGCATTACAAATGAAAGCTGAGTTAGTTTTGTTTTGCAGGTAAATCTTGGGTTAAACAAGACAGAGGTTCTTATCAAACAAAAGAAAGAAGGAAAAATTTGAAGTTACCTGGTTGGAGCAGGAACGGAGTGAGATGGTCACTTGTTCCAGGTGGAGTATCTACATGTAAACAGCAGATAGGTTAGAGCAAGTCTCAGCACAAAGCGGAAGCAAGATCTGAAGATAGAAGTCATGAATAGACAGAAAGATTACCTGAAGAAAAGATGAACCTTGAGGTATGATCTGAAGGGTTTCAGCTTCATCTGACGCAAACAACAAACTGGTTAGGTTATCTTCGTCAACAGAAGAAGAAATCAGACGGTTCAATGTTCCAGATCTGAGTCAGAAGGTGAAGGTTTTACCTGGTTTTCTCTTAAGGAGTCGCCGGAAGTGTCAAACTTCAGTCTTCAGTGTATCGGAAACATGCAGAGACAAAGAAGAAGTTGGATCAAGTTTTGTTCAAACGAAAGGACATCAGAGAATATGTTCTACTCACAGAGATCTTCGAAACAGAGAAGAGTCAAGGAAGGAGGAGTACCTGTGGTGGCCGGCGATCTGATTCCAAGCGACGGAATCACCGGAGAAGACAGCGGTGGAGAGGATTGAGCTGTCGGCTTCGCTGTTCAAGAGAGAGATATGTATAGGGTTAAAGATGATGTGGATTCGGAGGCTTGTCTGAAGTCAAGAGGTGGAGTTTTGTTGGACTTGACTCAGTCAATTCCGAATGGGCCTCGAACAAATGGGCCACACGTGCATAAAGAAGGAAGATGGGCTTGCTGAAATGTTGTTAAGCCCACGTGTCACAGGTTGTTATTCTGTTACAACCATCGTGATACAGAGAATAAGAAGAGAAACAGAGCTTCGCATAGCTAAGGATCGACACAACTAATCCTTACAACGAGAGAGAGAGAGAGATCGAAGCAGAGAGTTTTACAATCAAGCTTTTTGCTCTTCTACTTTGAAATCTCTAAGCTTTCTTCGTTTACGGTTGTCGTCTTCTTCTTCCTCTAGAGATCTTCTTTGTAACCCTAGACGAGCTTGTATCTTTCTCTTGATTAGTGAAGTTTGGAAGGACCGGCTTCCACGAGATGTACCAGTGCGGCTGGGAACTCGTATATATCGTGGTGTTGTTTTGATTCTGCAACAAACACAAGATTAAACAGAGGAAAGATCAATCGATAAACTCACAAAAAGATCCACAACATGGGGTAACCATTTTTGTTATGTACAAAACATAACATAACACTACATAACGAAAAAAGAAAAAAGAAAATATATATCTAATAAATAAAAAGGCAATTTCCGTGTATGTAGAATATGAAATGGTTACTGACCTAATTTATGAACGTGCTATATTCTTAATTTCATTTTGCTTTTTGCTTATCTAACAAATTCATCCATAGTTTAAACGATAATTATAACGAAAGAGAGCGAGCAATTCTACATGGCAGTCCAATGCGATTGTTCTTTGTTGATATTAAGATAAATATTTTTAAGCAATAGTTTAAGAGTTAATTTGCAAATGGCAATAACTTTTTAAAAAAATTAGGTAAGTGACAAAGATGTGACATAATGTTATCAAATAGTGTTAAATTATTTAATTTCGATTTTATTTTTCATTTAATTTTTACAGTATATATATATATATATATATATATTTATAACTGATTATTTTGTTATGTGAAATTTTAATTTATTACATGACAATATAAAAAAATTAAGTTCTAAATTTGAAATTTTAAACCATAATCTCTATTTAATTTATATGTCTACGTAAAAAATAACATATTATGAAAAAATCATCCGTCTCGTAATAGTTAAGTTGAAGATAAATTTTGTTAAAACAAAATTTATTTCACATCATTACTATTTATTTTTATTTTTCTCCAAATTTTGTTATTCCAATTACATATCACTTAAAGCAATTTATTAGGGTTCTTAAGAGAGAAAGCAATCGAGTTGCCATTTTTTTGAGAAAAGAAAAAGAAAATACCATATAATTATAGTGAACCAGAATTTCATGCAAGGCAACACGATTCAATAACGCATAGATACGTAGCCAACACCAAACCCAAGAAAGGCGTACGACCTCACTTGTTTTCTATTTTTATTATCATATATATTAAAATTCACTCCTCACACAGCTTTTTGTTTTAATTAAAATTTGTACTTAACTCACACATTAGTATATTTGGATTTTGATTATAACACATCGACGATTTTTCGTACATGTCCGACACATATAACGTTACGACTCGTAAGTCACTTACGAGTGACGTTCTTCAACAATGCTAATCGGATAACACCCATATTCTATCTGTAAAAAAATATCCCATTTTATATGGTTTCATTTTTTTTTAGGTTTCGAACTCAACGGTTGACAAAGTTTATGTCGACACAATCTTTGATTTGCATTCTTTATTACAGAAAATTTGTACTGTTAAATTTCTCGATACCGTGCGCTAAACTATTTTAGTCTTTGATCGTTTTTTAAACTGCAACTTATTGTTCTTATACCATTTATTAGAATTGGAATCTCAAATCCGATCACTAAACCAAAAACCAAAAAAAATGCACACACGAAGTTAGCCGAGTTGCCAACTTAGCTTATATTGCATCCACTACACAATGGACATATTTTTGATACCAACAAAACTTGTACTTCGAATTCTTGATCATAATGAAATTCGTATAGACATAGCTTTCATATTAAATTAAGATGAACTATTATAAATTTGGGTATATTTATTAGAGTCGTGCATACTTGGATCGTAACTCACCACAACACACCACAACTCTAGCTTCTCTGCAACAAATCCATTTTTGCCACAATTTCAGTATGTTAAAAAAAATAAAAAAAATTCAAAATACAAGTTTTTCTTTGTTAAGAGCTTTGTCCCTTGTATAGTGGGTGTAAGATGTGACCGAAGTGAAACAAGTACGAGACCACATTTTGAATCGAAAACGTATAAAACTATATAGGTAGAATCACTAACATATTTTTATATTTCATATGTATATATACTTCGTACTAAATACTTGTTTTTACTTTTAATTCATAAAATGAATAAAAATAAGTTTTAACGGAATCAAATTTAATTAGTGGTTGGGGTCACATCTACCCATTATTTGAAAGATAATAAAAAGGTTTAATAAATTATTAATTAATTTATTAAAACGTAATCAGGACCTGACATGAGAACAAGCACCCACCACTAGAGTGTCAGAGTGCGTGACACGTGTCGAATTCTGAACTAATATTCAAACTCACTAAATGACATTTTTTCCATCACTTACGACACATCGACGACTATCGTTTTGGTTTAGTTACTGTTTTTATAATAATCAAAAAAGATTATTACTACTACTCAGTCCACTCTCCCTAATTCAACAATTTAGACATATATATATTGGTTTCATATTTGATTCTCAGATTAAATACGACTAGACAAATGAGACTTGGTGTGCATACTTGTAAAAATACCAAAGAATTAAATATTTATACACATAACTATATTCTTAATATATATTATATAAGCAATTTGGGGGCAAAAAGAGGTGCCCTCGGAGAGGATGCGCACCAAAAGATTTCTACCGAAGAAATTATTAAATTACTAAACAATATTTTTTTTAAAAAAAATCGGAACAAAAATTTGAAAAGAAGAGAAAGAAAAAGGCAAAGACTGTCTGGCTCCACTTGGAGTCCATGCACTAAAAATATCAAAGTGCTATGCGAAGAGTACATATTATTTTACATACCTAAATATTATTTAAAAAATATTTTTATATAAGTATATGTACTGCGTATTCAATATTCTCTGAAGATAACTAGATGCCCTTTTCTTTATATTATCTGTAACCAATAATCAACGTATAAAGCGATCGATTTTATGCGTTTTATACTAAACTCTTAACAAAGTTTGGTAATTGGAATCATGATTTAGCCGTGTGTATGTGTGTTTATATATATATATATATGAAAACGAATATGCTATATATCAAAATATGAATTATTTCCTGGTAAATTAAATAATGAAATTTCATAATGGTGGTATCTCATTTTGAGGATTCGAGGTCATTAATTTATCTGGAAATACGAATGAAGTTGAAAGTGAAAGGATAAGTCCGATCTCTTTCACTAAGATTTTCTTAAACGAAAAGGAAACAATTTATAACTACTAATATATTACTATATTTTATTCAAACTTCATGTTGTGTAGACGATTCTATTTTCTGAAATTATGGTTTAATCTTTGGACAGTGAAAAGGAATTTACAGATTTAGAGTGAAACCAGAGAAGAAGTGCAACCCGATATGTTTATGATTAGAAATAGTAATTGTATAGCTTTCTAAAAATATCGCAATATTTTTATTTTATTTTTGGTTTTAAGTTATCACCATATTCTTAAAAATGATTAAGCTTTAAGATTTTCAGGTAGATCCATTTAACATTTTAAATCAAGGGTCCTCGCAACTACTATTGCTTTTGAACTTTTTATTGTTTTTTTTTACTCCTGAATTTTTTTATAAGCAACCATGAATTGATAGTTTTAAAATTATATTTAAAAATATTTTTTTGACAGCTTGTAATTTAAAATATAGCGTTTTAAATTCTGATATTTACAAGTTTTTAATTTGGACCTATATGTTTTCACCATTTACTCACGCCAAAAAATTTCTGCTCGTGTCAAATCATACCGAATACTAGATGAAACATGATATACTCAACATAAAAAAATGGAAATATATATATATATATATATATATATATATTATTGAGAAATTATGTCATACGACCATGAAAACAAAAAGAATTAAATCAATGATCATATGACTTTTAAAATTGGGAGAATTTCAAAAATGCCTATTTCGGTGTGTTCATTTTTAAAAATATTTTTTATGAGTTGTTTATTTAAAAAAATATTCACATGAATTGTTAATTTTCAAAAATACTTCTTATTAAGTGTAAATTGATTAAATTATTTTTGTTTAACGAGAAACAAATTTCTAGAGTTTTATAGGGATTGTAGTTTTTAATAAAATCTGTTGACAAAATCCTAAATTCTAAAAAGGATTTTGATCTCTAACAAATCCTAAACCTTAAAAATTAAACCATAAACCTAAAATAGTTAATCCAAATATAAATGATATTTTGAATAAATGATATAATTTTAGAGATAATTTTAAAAATATTTTAGAAGAGTGAGATTTAAAAATATATATATTTTAACAAAAACATTTTTCAAAAATTCTCTTTAAAATTAAGTCAATGACTATTTGGCCACCTACAATGACATTTTTACTTTTCATTTTCTTCAACCTCTCTTTCCCTCTCTATCTCTCATGTGCATTCAGAGAATTTTTTTTGTCCCTTCTCATAATTTTTTTGCTTGGATTTTCATAAAAAATTGAATGAATTTCGCAATAGTTTATATTTTTCCGCATACATTATTATGGTTTGAACTTAACGAAATGAACATATAAGTACTTGAGAAACAAATACAAAATTCTAAAAACAAAAAACACTATTTTATTCTCTTTACTAATATAACACAAAATATTTTTATGTTTTATGTATTTTAGGCAAAATAACGTATTATATACATAGAACAAAATAACATTCTATTATATTTATATTTAATAAAATAACATATAATACTGGTAAATAAATGATACAAAGAGTTTTAACCCTATATCACTGCAAGTGCATAGCAAACGAAGTAATATTTAGGAATCGAATTCAAGAGAACCAAATGAAACGCTACGAATCTATATGAGTGAAATTAAGTTAAGATGACAATAAAATGGTTGTTGTTAGCAATGATAAAACAAAATAGCAATTAAACGGTGTGAAAATCAATTAAAAACAAGCGTTAGGTCAAGAGAAATTTGCAGGAATTCAGAGATCATGAACCAGACAATTATTTAGGGAACAATAAGCGCGTCTTAAACTCAAACATGAATGTTTAACCAATCCAATGTCATGGTATCAATTACTTTATCTAGCAATTTAAGAATCTAAACTGTCGTTTGATCTTAAAATTCTAAACAAGCATTAACGAGCAGGTTTGATATGTTTACAAATTGCCTTAACATCATCTTTCGTTGGTTAAGAAAAATTTGCTCACCTATGTTCTATCAAGCAATCTAGACTTTTGATGAATAGATTAAACCATAAATCATAGACTAAGTGATCAATTTAATCTAAACAATGAGAACAACGATAGGTGAAGACAAGATGATAAAACCCTATCTATGTCTGATTTAATGATTCATAAATTTCCTTGAAACCCTAAACCTAACTATGAAACTACTCAGACATGGAAGCAAAGAAACAAGAAGGAGATGAAGAAAAACTCATAATCAATAAAATAAATCCAAAAGGGTTCAGAAATCTTCTCAGAGATGTAGAGTCAGAGTTTCGTCTCCCCAAAACTTACAAGTTGCATAAACCAAAAAGTCTGAATAGAATAGAAAGAGTATGTAAAAAACTTCGCATAAACAATGGCTCAAACTTAGATATATATTAAAAATGTTCTGGATTAAAAAATATGGCAAAATCCTGTGAAAATAGGAAATTAGAAATTTCCTTTTTCTGGTCGGAGGGGCTCAGATCGATCGATCTAAGGATGGCACGATCGATCTGAAGTAGAAACAAGTCGATCTGAAAAGTCTTGGGTTTTGGATCGATCGATCCACACTTGGATCGATCGATCCCAGCTTCAGTGGTCGATCTAAGATATCTCGGTATTTTGGATCGATCGATCTAGCCTCCTTTGTGCTCATTTTGCTTCATTCCATGTTCTTTATGTTTTAGGTTTCTTCCAAACGCGTTCCAACCCTGAAAAAACACTAAAATCATAGAAAAGACTCGAAAAACCATTGAAACTTGGGTTAGAATGCGTTAAAAACGCAATACATCAATAAAGCAAACTAATATTCTATTTCATATTTTTTAAATAAAATAACCCGTTCTCATTTATAATCACATATTAGTTTCTCAATTATTTTATGTTTGTTTTTGAAATTTCAAATAATACCATATACAAGAAAGTATTTAGATTTTTTTTAATAGGATGACAAAGATTCAATTAATATTTTTTTTCAAAAATACAAGCAAATAAGATGAGAGGGTACAAACCAATAAAGTTTAAGAAGATGAATGATTAAATTCTTCTCATTTCGACACCTTTCGGCATTAAATTCTTTGGTGAAGAGGGTCCAACGTATCTAGGACTGAACATTGAATTTCGTGTAGCTGATGCTCTTTCAAGAACAGGTTGGTGGTTCTCTCGCGCAAGAAGCCGGCATGTTGAAGATATGTTTTGCTACCTAACAATACTGCAATAACCAAGACCAGCTAGTGTAGATCGCTACCATTGGAAGGCAGAAGAAGAGCAGTCATGTGAACACTTTTCATTCTCGAAAACTTGGAACAAAATACGTACTGCTTCATCATCTGCTGTATCTTGTACATAGCAAGTATGGTTCTGTAGTGATATCCCCAAACACGCCTTCAACATGTGGCTAGCAAATCTTGATAGGCTTTCCACAAAGTAGGCTTGCTTCTTGGGGTATAACTCTTTCAACTACTTGCCCACTTTGTGAAATATATGTGGAGACAAGGGATCATTTGTTCCTTCGTTGCCCTTATAGCTATGACGTATGGCGGCTTTTTCTGTCTCGGTTATGATATCCATTCATGGGATTTACAACATGGGATCAATTCATGCGTTGGCTAAAGTTGCCAGCACCAAACAACACGGTTTTATCACTGAAAATGATAACAGCTCAAGCTACTATATACGCTTTTTAGAGGGAGAAAAATGCTCGGGTTTTCACCACCTTCTCCATTGCCGCTGATGGTCTCTTCAAACAGATTGATCGAGTGGTAAAGAACATCTGCCTAGTCCGTCTGGAGAATTCAAAATTCACCGACACTCTTCAACTTTGGTTTCAAGATAATACGTCTCTGTAATTTCATATGTTCTTTTGTTTTTAATGTCCGAGATTTACGACCTGTGACTGGTGTTGCTGTTAAACGCTTTCTTCAATTATTATAATGCATTTTAGTTCTAAAAATAAAACCAGAAATTATATTAAATAAAAAAGATGAATGATATTTTCGTCTGTACTGTTTAGCAAATGGTCATTCATTCTATTTTTTCAAATAGATGGTCATTGTGTTGATTTTTCATTTTATTTTTAAACTCATTGGGTTGATTATAAACAAAAATTACCACCTCACAAATTCTCTCAAAATTATTTGCCTATAGTAAACTAGCTTAGTTGCTTTCATCTTTGACGTTGAAGAAGATATAAAAATTCCGGCATCTTCTATAATATTCAAATAAAATCTAGTTATATTCGGATTCATGCAAAGTTATAAGCAAGTGGGTTAACAAAAAACTCAAAGAGTGACATTAAATTTGAATTATATAAGAAATAAACGAATCCGAATTTTATATCGGAGAATTTTCCACGAGAGGGAATTAAGATGAGGAGGATCGTATTCTTGACTATCATTATATACCCTAAGTAAATCTCTTTCTCCCAATTATCTTAATTCTCAATCTTCCTTTTCTAATTCAATATGGAAAATATTTGCTACTGGAATTATTCTTACGGGATAACAAAAAAGAAAAAAGGAAAAAAAATTCTCAATGCTCGTAAACGCAACGCGACATCTCTAAAGTCTAAACAAAATAATTAGTATAGTAATTGTGTCTTAAATTAATTTATTCTATATAAGGCTTTGACATTAGTATTATTAGCCCGTACAAGAGTAGTTCATAGAAAAATAACTGCAACCTCAATTGATAAGAGAATAAAATAACGAAAATGTAAAACAGATAAATATACAGAATTTCTTAAAATATACGGAATAAAGTGATGGTTATAATTGTGAAATAAAATACCAGAAAAAGTGAAAAAATAACTTGATGAACGAAAGGTAAAAAAATGAGACCATAAATATAAGACAAAAACAAAATATGTGACCATAATATACAAAGTACAATTGTCGACAAAAAAATATTTTATTATATAAAGGAGAATGCACTCAAAATTATAACTCATTAGATCGTGACATGTGTCATTTTAATTGAGATGATGACACGTGTTAATATACTAACGTATAAAGTTAATTTTAATTTAGATAATATTTCATTTTATCTAAAAGTTAAAAGATACATCATCGCAAAAAAAAATGTCCTAACGTAACAAAAAAAGTCAATGTCCTTCTGTAAAAAAAATTTGTCATTAAAAAAAAAAAAATTTGTAAATAAAATGTCACTAAAAAAATAAAAAAAAATTTGTAAAAAATATCATTAAAAAAAGATAAAAGAGAAAATTAGTAAAAAATATCATTAAAAAGAAAAACAATTTGTTTCATGTCAATAGGTTTAAAAAAAAAGAAATGTCATAACTAATCGAAAAAGAAAGAAAAAAAAATACATCATTGGAAATTGTTTTTTAAAAAAATGTCATTAAATAAAGGTAAATAGCAAAATTTGTAAAAAATGTTATTAAAAAAAAAGTAAAAGAGAAAATTTGTAAAAAAAATATCATTAAAAAGGAAAATTTGTTTCATGTCAATACGTTTAAAAACAAAAAAAGGAAAAATGTCATAACTAATCGAAAAAAAAACATCATTCAAGCAAATCATGAATTCGAGGGTTCCACAAATCGATCAAAGCTATTTTACTTTAAATTTTGTCCAACGTGAGTGTGACACGTAGACAAAATCGTAACTCACCAGATCGTAACATGTGTTAATTTTAATTGAGATTGTGACACGTGTCAATA
The DNA here is from genome assembly GCA_900406555.1 of Pseudoturritis turrita. Taxonomy (NCBI): domain Eukaryota; kingdom Viridiplantae; phylum Streptophyta; class Magnoliopsida; order Brassicales; family Brassicaceae; genus Pseudoturritis; species Pseudoturritis turrita. Next base: position 370,333 of record OVBL01000058.1, read on the forward strand.
TATTAATATAAAAATATAATACATCATCGCCAAAAAAAAATGTCCTAATGTAACAAAAAAAGTCAATGTCTTTCTGTAAAAAAAATTGTCATTAAAAAAAGGAAAAATTTGTAAACAAAATGTCACTAAAAAGGTAAAAGAAAAATTTGTAAAAAATGTCATTAAAAAAGGTAAAAGAGAAAATTTGTAAAAAATATCATTAAAAAAGAGAAAAAATTTGTTTCATGTCCATACGTTTAAAAAGAAAAAAAAGAAAAATGTTATAACTAATCGAGAAAGAAAGGATAAAAAATACATCATTGGAAAAATTTGTAAAAAAAAATGTCATTAAATAAAGGTAAATGGAAAAATTTGTAAAAAATGTTATTAAAAAAGGTAACAGGGAAAATTTGTAAAAAAAAATATCATTAAAAAATAAAAATTTGTTTCATGTCAATATGTTTAAAAACAAAAAAAAAGAAAAAATATCATAACTAATCGAGAAAGAAAAAGAAAAAAATACATCATTCAAGCAAATCATGAATTCGAGAGTTCCACAAATCAATCTAAGCTATTTTACTTTAAATTTTGCCTAACGTGAGTGTGACACGTAGGCAAAATCGTAGCTCACATTGTGACATGTGTTAATTTTAATTGACATTGTGACACGTGTCAATATATTAATATAAAAATATAAATTTTCTTTCTCTATATTATTTATTTATTAAATCAAAGTGTAGTGTAACTAAAAGAAAATAATAGTCTAAAAAAAAAACTAAGACATGTTACTAAAATTTTTTTAAAGGAAATAGTAAATCAAAAAGACTAAAAAAAAGAAAGTAAGACAAATTATTTATAATTGTAGTGTAACTAAATAAAATAATAGTCAAAAAAAGAAAATAATACATATTATTAAAAAATTAAAAGGGAATACTAAATAAAAAAACTAAAAAAGGAAAATAAGACAAATTCTTTCCAATTTCTAAAAGTATTAGTGCGGCATATAAAAAATTGATATTCATGAGATTACGACATGTTTTGTTAATACTTTTAAATTTATTTACTAATATATTTTATTAATTTTCTTACTATTTGTTTAACACTAATGACATATATAGACATAAATTTGATAGAATGCATTATGCATATATTATTTTGATATGAAAATTTTGGATATTATTGATTGACAAGGAATGCATGGAGTAAAAATATGGTTTTAATGTTATGGATGAAATACATGAGTTGTATTACGAGATGAAATACGTGGAGTTGAAATTCAGTTTGAAACAAAGTTACTAATCAACATCTAAAATAAGTGTGCGAGTAACAATCAAAATCTAAATATTTACATCAACAAGATTTAACATATATTTCTTACATTTTCATAAATTTTATCTTTATGAAATTTAATCGATTATCGACACGTTTTTTTTTTTTTTTTATCATTTATAAATAAATTATAATTAAAACCCCGCATATTACGCGGGTCATAATCTAGTATATATACAAAGTAGAAACTAATATGTAATTGGGCGTATCAGTCAAACCGGTCCCTTTCTTTTTTAACGTCTGGAATATTAACTATTACAAATTATGAGAACAATTACATGGATGATTCTACAACGGACAATTTTAACCTTAACATGCGGGACCACGACGAACATGCTGGACCACGACGTACGGTTCTACTTGCACCACGTTGGAAATCTCATGTAATTTTTACCTCCATTAATTTGCATAAATCGCATTATCCTGGACTCGAACTTCATACTTCTTGGTGTAAAAACATTAATGAACCTTTAGTCAAACCATTGGAGTAAGAGATTCCACAATCGGTCCATTTCTAGCGCTTTTGGTTGTTGTTGTTTCTTTATAAATCCGACTCAATTATGGACGTTAAATCCAGATTTAGGTTCGATTTTCAGGTTTTTCGTTTTTCAAATTTTTTGTTTATGAAAATAGTATCCAAAATAAAACTTAATTTATTATGAATAATTTGGTACTGTTTCGATTTCAATTCGAATATGGATTTTAATCTAGTATATAATTTTCAAAGAAAATTCGGTTTAAATCATTTTTTTCTCGGTTCTGTTCAAATTCAGAATCACGTTTTTTAGATATAGAAAAAATAAATCCATTTAGAGTATAATAAGATATAGTTCAAATTTTGGATCAAATATTTCGATTTGCATTGGATTGGATAAGATTGGTTTATCCAGATTGAATACTCCTAAAAATTTACTCTACTTTTTTTGTTGGTGGTAAATTTTAATGCCCCATCCGACCTAAATAAATCGACAAAACAGATTTTTTGTTTTTTTTTTCAACCACACAGTTAATTAAAAAATGAATCCACGATTGGTTGCTTATTCTAGAGAATATTTTATCAACCACAAGACTTTTGTGTGTGGATATTTTTTAAAACAAAATTAAAATTGAACATTCACCAACAATATGTTTTTTTAATATCTCACCAACAATATGTTCTTAGTGAAATTTTATTTTTGATGAATGTTCATCTTCTAACAAAAAAAAATTGACGTAATTTACACAATGAAGATAAAAAGAAATCATAAATTTGTCTAATTCGCCAAATAAAATCCCAAATTCATTACTCCCAAAAATATTATGAAGTTTGCGTTGGTTGAGCCATGTTAGACCCAAAAATAGTCAACGTGAATAATGTTGTTTATGGACGTTAATTATTTTCTTCTTCTTCATCCATTTAAAAAAAAAAGTTATAAAAAAACCCAATTCTCTTCGCAAACCCTAAATTTCAGAAATCTCTCAAATTTATTTTTTAGACAAAGAAGGGAATAGTTTTATTTTTATTTTTATTTTTTTGAAGAGGAAAATAGTTTCCAATGTGGTGGTGGTTTTCTGAATGTTTTGAATTTTTGACTTCTGAAAATGCAATTATAAGCAGATGAAAATGATAAAAATGTCATTTTTGGTGTGTTAATTTTAAAAAATGCCACAATGACTTGTTCATTTCAAAAATGCCACTTATTAATGATTTTTTAAACCCTAAACCTTAAAATCCTAAAACTTAAAAAGGGTTTTGATCCATAACAAACCCTAAACCCTAAAAATTAAACCCTAACATAAAATAATTAGTTCAAACATAAATGATATTTTGAATAAATAATATAATTTTAGTTACATTTTTGAAAAGATTTAAAAAATATAATAATTTTAAAAAATACCATTTCAAAAGTGATATTTTTAAAATTTCTCAATGATTATCGAATTTATTTCATGTCTAATTGTCGAATTCCTCAATTAGTTATTTCTATATTAATGTTTACCACTTGACTGTCTGGATCATGCAACAAATAGTCACTTCTCAATGACAAAATCGACGACGAAAATAGGGGGGTTCTGAAATTTAGGGTTTGTGAAGGGATTTGAGGTTTTTTTTTTTTTATAAAAAAAATTCAAAATTGATGAAGAAGAAAACGAAACACATTAACCTCTATAAACGACACTGTTCACGTTGACTTATTTTACGTCCAAAATAGTTCAATCAGCGCAAACTTCGTATTTTTTTTGGAGCGTAATGAACATGGAAGTTTATTTGGCGAATTAGAAAAATTTGAGATTTTTTTTTTTTGTTGTTGACATTTTTCCGAAATGATTCTCTTTTGCCAACATGGAGATTCAAACACACCACATGGTGAGAGATGTGAGAGAGTCAGAACCACTCGCCTACTAAGCAACACTTGATGTCTCATTGAGCTATTAGACAACAAAATCAAAGTAAATTTAGTATTCTTTTAGAGAAATCATGAGATATGCCACTTTTTAATTGTCACTTTGTAAAAATGCCACTGTTTAAAAATTTTTACAAGCGTGCCATTCTTTTTTTCATATCTCCATATTACATTTTGATTCATTTTAACATAATTTTTTGTATTGATTTTTTCAGATCTTGCCTCCCAACTCGAGAATTTCTCTAAAATCGCTGTCTCCGATCTCAGATCTCTCCGTCTCCGATCTCATCTCTCTATCTCCGATTTCGCCATCTCCGAACTCCGTCGCGATCTCCTCTGAGAAAATTCGAGAATTTTTTTTTGCTGATCTTGTGGTGCGTTTGACGAAGAACATGGATTTGAGATTGAATCTGGTGGATTTGGAAAGAAGAAAGGTTGTTTAGCCCGATTAATGACCTGATTAGATTCGACTTGTGTTAGGTCAAAAACGGTGAGAAGTCAACATCCGGGTAATATTTAGGAAAGGTAGAAAAAAAAAAAAGAGGAAGAGAAAACGCAATCGTGGAAAAAAAAGAATCGGAAACGCTTTTGAATAGCTTATAAAACCTTTTAAATATCTTATAAAATCTTTTAAATAGGGTTTAGTTTTGAAGGTATAACATTTAGAGTGTTTGCAGGAAAAATCTTTTAAATACCTTATCAAAACCTTTTTAAATAGGTTATAAAACCTTTTAAATACATTATAAAACTGTTTAAAAACATTATAAAACATTATAATACCTTATTGTTTCTTGTGATGCTTGACTTTGTTGTTTACATAGTCTGATCAATTCCTACACGAATACTTTTGTTCTTGTTTTGTCTCTGTTTATGTATAAACTTCTGAGAGTACTTGGAGTATTTGCAGGAGGAGTCTTTTAAATACCCTTTAAGTACTTTATAAAACCTTTTAAATATTTTATAAAAAAAATTAAATACCTTATAAAACTGTTTAAAAATATTAAAAAACTCATAAAGCACTTTTGTACGCAGTTACAGAGATCAATCGTCTCCAACTTTAGAAGATGTCTATCTAACAGAGATTCTAACATCAAAATTAGGCTATAAAATATTTTAATTATGTTTTAAAACTTACAAAATATTTTAATTACAAAACTGTAAGACAAAAATAAAGATAAAAAAGAAGAATATCGTTTGATAAAATTAAAAGAAAAAAGTAGAAGAAGAAGAACATTCACAACAAAATTAATCCAGATTGAAATCAACCCCAAATTGATAAATTGAAATTTACCCCAAATACAACCCATATTTATTACTACATTCAACAAAATCGAATTAAAAAATTCTAGATCTGTAATCCAAATCGAATAAAAAATCATAGACTTGTAAGGATAATGTAGATAATTTATTTGTAAAAAGTGGCAAAAATGAAAATGATCACATGGGAATGACACGTTTGTAAAAATTACTTTTAAATGTGATATTTTTGCAATTGTCCTATTTTTCTATCTATTTTTAAGAAGTTTTTGTAATTTTATTTAAACTTATGATTTTAGAAAATTAGGTTATTAACAAAACCATGGAATCATCTTATGAAACATTATTTCACCATTAGCAGCATAGGATCACGATAATTTCAACGTTTTAGACTCGGACTTTTTTTATATGTGGATCCCAATGTGTGGACTTCATTTTTATCGGACAATTGATCAATTCACTACTCATAATCGTGCTTTGATATTTTTTCAGAAATTTCTTTTATTAGTGAAATTTTTTATGAAACATAATCGTATACATGTAATGTTGTATAACATGTAAGATCGATAAATGTGAATAAATTTGATTGAGCAAAATAAAAATAAGATTTTTTTTTAAAAGTATTATATATTTAAGTTTTAAGACTCTTAGTCTTAGTATTTTAAGGTCCTTTTTATATATAATAAGGTAAAGAGAAAAATAATGCACAAACATGGAGAATAATATAATACATTTTTAAAAACAAGAGAATAAACTAGCAATAAAAGAAACAAGAAAGAAGGTGTTTAATAATATTCTCAGTTACTGCAATTAGTAGAAAGGAAAGCTATAGCTCCACATGCCCCCATTGTTCTATGTGTTGGCTTTTGTATTCAATGGCCAAGAAGGTACTATTGCAAGAATCAGATCCTTCTTTATTTGTTTTTGTTTTTGCTTTGTTTTCTCTTTTTGACATATTTGAATATCCACAACACATGACCTCTCTATAGATCGATTTAATACCACATTCATGGCCCCTTTTTTAAGATTGCTTTGCTGAAACTGTGCAATGAAAATACTTGTATAATATGTATTTATAGGGATGTTAAAAGTAGGTAAAAATATGTGTGTGGAAACTCCTTAATCCAATGGTTTGACCAAAGGTTCGTTAATACTTCTACATTATGAGGTATGAAATTCTAGTTCCGGAGAATGCAAGATTAATGGAGGTAAAATTTACAGGAGATTTTTAGCGTGGTGCAAGTAGAGCCGTTCGTCATGGTCCCGCATGTCAAGGTTAAAATTGTATATCGTAGAATCATCCATGTAATTATTCTCATAATTTGTAATAGTTAATACTCAGCGTTAAAAAAAAAACCCAATGTGTACCCTAAACCATGTTGAAATTTTAAGCCCACAAAAAATGTGGGCTTAAAATGGACGGGTCTTGCTATGCAATTTACCTTATAGGTTTAGGGTACCCATACGGTTTTCTGTATTTTACTTATTTATTCTTTATTTTACAAATTTATCCTCTTTTATATATAATAATTATATTAAATTTTAATTAGTTAAAATATAATAACTATTTTTGCTTTAAAACGTGATTCCGTGTTTTTCCACCAAAAATTTGATTGTGTTTTTCCGCCAAAAAAATGATTTTGCGTTTTTTCGTTTTTTCGCCAAAATTTAATTCTGTATTTTTACACAAAATATGATTATGTGTTTTTCCGCCAAAAACGTGATTTTGCGTTTTTTTTTTGTTTTTCCGCCAAAATGTGATTCCGTGTTTTTCCGCCAAAAATGTGATTCCGTGTTTTTCCGCCAAAAATGTAATTCCGTGTTTTTCCGCCAAAAATGCGATTCCGTGTTTTCCCGCCAAAAACGTGATTTTGCGTTTTATATTTCCGCCAAAAATGTGATTCTGTGCTTTCCGTCAAAAACGTGATTACATGTTTTTCCACCAAAAATATGATTGTGTTTTCCTACCAAAAACGTGATTTTACGTTTTTTTTGTTTTTCTACCAAAAATGTGATTCCGTGTTTTTCCGCCAAAAATATGATTGTGTATTTTCCGCTAAAAACGTGATTTTGCGTTTTTTTGGTTTTCCGCTAAAAATATGATTGTGTTTTACCGTCAAAAACATGATTATGTGTTTTCCTGTCAAAAAACGTAAACTCACGTTTTTCCGCCAAAAACAAAAAAATACGCAAAGTTTCATTATCCAGCCAAAAACATGATTCCGTATTTTTTCGCTAAATACATAAATCATGTTTTCCCATTAGAAACGCAAAATCGTGTTTTCGACATAATTTTTTTTGGCAAATAACGTATAATTACGTTTTGGCGCCAAAACGCGAAAACACAATTTTTCGCTTTTGGCGGAAAACAAAATCATGTTTTACTGGAAAAACACCATGAAATTGTTTAGTTATAATATACATTGTTATAACGAAATAAATACAAAAGTTTCAAAAATAAATTACCACAAAAATATATTGATTATTAAATATAAATAAAAAAAAATAAAGAAAACATTTAAGATACCGGTTGGTAAACCAATCTATATGTTTTTTAGGGTTACACTGTTTGGTACTAAACCCATAGGTTTTTTTGAATCTGGGATTTTTTGGAGGACGGGTTTTTTAGGGTCAGGGCTGGATATGGTTATTTCACCCACAACAACATCCCTAGGTATTTAGTTCACATTTTACGCGAGTATATAAAAATCGATTATTAAAAAAATTGATTTAGATATTTCTTATTAATATTTTTTTTGAAATTTAATAATTAAAAAGTTGTAAACGAAATTTTGATAACAAATAAATAGTTTAGAATGTGTATTCATCTCATAGTCATAAATAATAAATGTTTAATTTCTTTTAGATAAGTATCTAAAAAGTTATGTATTTTTATTATAACAACCATAAGTGTTAACAATGACAACTTATTATTTCTTACACATATCTTATCACTTTTTTTGACAACACATCTTATGACTTATGTTGTCTTGTAACTTGTAAGTTAATTTTCTTTGGTAAATGTAATATTGTAAAAGAATATTATAGATCTTAGCTTTTTAATAAGATTTTTGGTCAAAAAATATAGCTATTAATGTTATAGATTTAAAATTTTACACAGTATATTTAATTGAATAATATTAAAAAGTATTTCTATTATAATAGTTTTAATAGCATAAGTGTAAATAATTTACTAATTAACAATGACAAATTATTATTAGGGTTTCAAAAATAAATTACCACAAAAATATATTGATTATTAAGTATAAATTCAAAAAAGACAAAAAAAAATATTTAGGATATTCGTGGGTAAACCAATCTATAGTTTTGTTAGGGTTACACTGTTTGGTACTAAACCCATAGATTTTTTTGAATATGGGATTTTGGTGGACGGGTTTTTTAGGGTGAGGGCTAGGTATGGTTATTTTACCCACCACAACATCCCAATGTATTTAGTTAGCGTTTTACGCGAGTATATAAAAATCGATTATTAAAAAAATTGATACATAAAATTGATTTAGATATTTCTTATTAATATTCTTTTTTGAACTTTAATAATTAAAAAGTTATAAACGAAAATTTGATAACAAATAAATAGTTTAGAATGTGTACTCATCTCATAGTCATAAATAATAAATGTTTAATTTCTTTTAGTTAAGTATCTAAAAAATTATGTATTTTTATTATAACAACCATAAGTGTTAACAATGACAAATTATTATTTCTTACACATATCTTATCACTTTTTTTTTGACAACACATCTTATCACTTATGTTGTCTTGTAACTTGTAAGTTAATTTTCTTTGGTAAATGTAATATTGTAAAAGAATATTATAGATCTTAGTTTTTAATAAGATTTTTGGTCAAAAAATATAGCTATTAATGTTATAGATTTAAAATTTTACACAGTATATTTAATTGAATAATATTAAAAAGTATTTTCTATTATAATAGTTTTAATAGCATAAGTGTAAATAATTTACTAATTAAATGCTAATTTTAAAAATAACATTCCAGAGAAAAAAAAATAAAAAAGAATCACTAATGCGATGAAAAGTCAGCCAAAATAATTTACTAATTAAATTTTAAATTCTAAAAATAATATTTCGGAGAAAACAAAAAAATCACTCATGCAATGAAACGTCAGCTAAAATTCTATGTTTCTTCATTCACTTAAAAAAAAAAAAATATATATATATATATATATATATATCTCTATAATTTTCTAAACTTTTTTGTGTTGGGACAGATAATTTATGCCCTTTAGCTGAGTTACCCAAAGACTGGCTCCGGATATAGGAATTATATGCACCAAAAACCCTAAGAACTCTCTTTAAAAAAATTGAAAGAAAAAAGAAACAGAGAACTAGTAATGTGACGTTAGAAAATATGCTTATGGTGTCAATTTCTGTCTGAAAAATGTAAATCCCATTTTGTTGATATAGCAACAAGAACAACGTGCGAAGATACTTTTGTCTTTTTATTTGGATGATGGAGAATTCACTAGAGGTTAAGCCTGATCATTCTTATATGTCTCTATCCATATGTTTTAACCAAACATTATCGAACTTACCATCTATTGGATATAGTCGTTCGCCGGATATGACATCATATGTTTTCAAATCCGAGCTATCGCATATATAAATCTTTGGTGGTTACACAAAAATATAATGGTACAAATATTCTCAGGCTATCACAAGAATATATGACCTTTTATGTGAATGGTTGGTTTTGTGTCGCGGACATGCTGCAACTTGTCCAATGTGTGATATTAACTCAAACAAGATATGACGAATCGATCGAAAGACATGAGACACTAAAAGAATCACACACAAAAAAAAAAAAAAAACGTCGTTGTAATCTGCAGTTTTGAGTTTTTACAAATGGATAAATGAAGTAAAGAGTATCTATTTAGTATTTATAATGTGCAGAAATGATTTCCTGAGGAAACAGAAGTGTTTCAGATGCAGACAACATATGCACATGAAAAGCTTGATAATGCAGACATATAGCAAAATTATATGAGGATGCCATGTGAGATTATAATATTAGCCCAAATATTATTAATTGATAATATACAGAGTTTTAATTCTAAAATATCACTGTAAGTGCACAACAAACGAAGTAGTATTTAGGGATCGAATCCACGAGAACCAAGTATCACACTACGAATCTATATGAATGAAACTAAGCTAAGATGGCAATATGGTTGTTTGTTGTGATGCGAAACGAAATAAAAAATATAAAAATGGTGTGAAAATCAATTAAAAACAAACGTTAGGTCAAGAGCAATTCGCAGGAATTCAGAGATCATGAACCAGACAATTATTCAGGAAATGATAAAGCGCAGTCTCAAACTCAAACATGGATTTTTAACCAATCCACTGCCGTGGTATCAATTACTTTATCTAGCAACCTAAGAATCTAAACTGTCGTTTGATCTTAGAATTCTAAATAAGCATTAACGAGCATGTTTGATATGTTCACGAATTGTCTTAACATCAGCTTTCGTTGGCTAAGGACAATTCGCTCACCTATGTTCTATCAGGCAATCTATAACACTTTTTATGAATAGATAAAACCCTAAATCAGAGATTAAGTGATCAATTTAATCTAAGCAATGAGAACAATGATAAGTGAAGACAAGATGATAAATTCCTATCTATGTATGATTCAACGATTCATAAATTCTCTTGAAACCCTAAACCTAACTATGAAACTATTCAGACATGGATGCAGAGGAACAAGAAGGAGATGAAAGAAATTGCATAATTATATTAAGAATTAAAAACTGGGGTTCAGAAATCTTCTCAAGAGATGCAGGATCAGAGATTCGTCTCCCCAAAGCTTACAGAGAAAAAGCTAGAGAAAAAGCTAAAAAGTCTGAAGAATAAAATAAAGCATAGCCTCCAAGAGGCTAAAAATAAGGTATATAGAAGTCTAAAATCGAATTGGTTCAAGATAACTCCAGGACGAAACAGGAAAGTTCAGAATTTTCTTTTTTCGTCTGGGTGTTGGCCCGGTCGGGCTGGGTTGGTGGCCTGCTCGGGCTAAACTCCCAGCCGCATTGTTAGCATATTTCGTCCCTGGCCCGCTCGGACTGGATGCTAGCCTGCTCGGACTGGATGCTAGCCTGCTCGGGCTGGTCTTTTATTTTCTGCACATGCTTTTTTTGTTCGCCAGACTAACATGTCTTCACTAAAACTTGTATAACTTTCGATCGCACGGTCGGAATTACATCAAATTGCTTCCAAATGAAAGATAACTCAATGATCTTAGCTTATGCCAATATTTGAGCTCAATCCATTGGTGGAAAGTTCTTCAACTGATGCCAAACTTCTGATTCTTCAACACGATCATGCATCTTCTTATTCCCATTTTCAACCAAAACATCTTGTTTTCCTCCAAAACAGTTTAGAATCTGAAAAGACTCTAAAAACACAGAAAATACTCGATAAAACAGTGAATATCATGGTTGAAAACCGGTAAAAATCATGATATATCAATTGAGAAAACTTATTGAGATATTTTTACTCTTTTGAAGATTTAGAAAATCTTCCCACTTGGATCGGTTAGTGATATAGGCAGTTTTTTTGAGTTATGAAAAAAATGGTGGAGAGCATAATTATTGGTCATGTATTATGCAAAAGCCGCAAAGTCTCTTCTTTTTTTTTCTTTTCATTTCCACTTTTTGTTTTATGTATATGTAAAAAAACAAAGAAAGAAGTTGAATAGTTTTGAAGCATGTTGGCATCTAATACTTATGCTTTGAGCTCCTTTTTTTGAGAGCTCTGATAAATTTGCAATCACATCAAACGGTTAAGAGCTTCAAAGAACCTAACAACAATTTTTCAATCGAAAAACAACTTTGCGTAAAGCGACAGTTGCAAAATTAGAATCCACAGGAGTCAATACTCAAGAAGGTGCTTTACTTAATCTATTTAAGAAAAAAAAATTGAATTAGATGTAAGATTCTGATAAAATGGAACAAAGTAAGAGATAGGTATAAATATTTGGTAAAGGAATTAGCTTTAGAACAAATTAAGCAAAGATAGAGAGAGAACAAGACCCACCGTAACAAATGCACAAAAAATATTTATATCCGTTTTTAAAAATTCAAAGTATTAACATATATTTAATAGAAAAATTTTAGATTTTTCTATTTAAGTTTTTTTTTTTTTAAAGATTCATACCATTTAAAATAAGAGGAGAAACAAATTAATTTTGCCAAATATGAATGAGAATTAGAGAAAAAAATAGAATAGTAATTCAACGTTTCTCCCTCTTCTGTTTGTAACTAACGCGCAAAAAGAGAAGGTAGTTTTCGACCCTACGGCTGTGAAATGGTTACTTGTTATAAAAAAAAAAAAAGAGATAGTTATATTTTTAATTTTGGATTTATTTTTGGTTATTGAACTAATTGTCCCTATAAATATTTGCTTTAGAATAAATTAAGCAAAGAAAGAGAGAGAGAAAAGGTGGGAACCCACCATAAGACGATTGATCGGCCAACATCGTAAAGAAAGTCTTTTTTATTTTCTTTCTTCCGTCTCTCTCCTTCTTCTTTATGTTCTTGCAACACACAAGAGTCATTCTAAAGTGTGTGTGAATGACTACTATATATTCATATGCTCACATGGTTTCCTTTTGAGTGAGAGATCAAGAAGAAAGTTACCAAAGCCACTCTCTTGTTAATACCATTAAGAGCTTTCCATAAGAGCATCACAACGGCTACAAGGACGAGGACAGAAACTGATTCAGGATCAATCATGCCACAGAACTGCATAGCACCTAGGCCTGAAGAAAATGGTGAAGTCATGGTACAAGGTTTGACAGACATGTCAGAAACACAGAGCAAGTCTGTCCTAGCCTCACAACCTGGTCTCCAACTTTCCACGTACCCCATAACTCTCAAGGTTTGTTTCTCTTTCTCTCTCTCTCTCTCCTGCAAAAAAAAGACCAGTCTTGTTCAGTTCTTGTCTTGATTTTCTGCTGAGCTTTTGAGTCTTACCTGCAAACATCTCATGAAAAATTCTCTTCTTCCTCTAGCTTAGTAGTTGTTTACAAGATTAGACATCATTCTAACAAAGTTTGCAATTGGTTGTGCAGTTTGAGGAGGTTGTGTATAAGGTTAAGATAGAGCAGACAAGTAGTCAGTGTATGGGATCATGGAGCAGCAAAGAGAAGACGATTCTCAATGGGATAACTGGGATGGTTTGTCCAGGTGAGATTCTAGCCATGTTAGGCCCATCAGGTAGTGGCAAAACCACTCTTCTCTCAGCTCTCGGTGGCCGCCTCTCCAAAACTTTCTCGGGTAAGGTCTTGTACAACGGTCAGCCTTTCTCCGGCAACATCAAGCGCAGAACAGGTTTTGTTGCTCAGGATGATGTCCTCTACCCTCACCTCACTGTTTGGGAGACTCTCTTCTTTACTGCACTTCTAAGGCTACCGAGCAGCTTAACCAGAGACGAAAAGGCTGAGCACGTAGACCGAGTTATCGCTGAACTAGGATTGACTCGGTGTACAAATAGCATGATAGGAGGTCCACTGTTCAGAGGAATATCAGGAGGGGAGAAAAAAAGAGTTAGCATTGGTCAAGAAATGTTGATCAATCCTAGCTTGCTCCTTCTCGATGAACCAACTTCAGGTCTTGATTCGACTAATGCTCATCGCATCGTGACCACAATCAAACGGCTAGCTTCTGGAGGAAGAACAGTTGTCACCACCATTCATCAACCATCAAGCCGCATATATCATATGTTTGACAAGGTGGTTTTGCTGTCTGAAGGAAGTCCTATCTACTATGGCTCTGCTTCTTCTGCTGTTGAATATTTCGGTTCTGTCGGATTCTCCACATCCATGACAGTTAACCCAGCTGACCTTTTACTTGACCTTGCAAACGGTAAAACCACTTTTCTCTTGAAGCTTCTAGATTGACAAAAACAGAGAAAAAGTCTTTTTCAATTTGATCGAAACTCCGAAATCTGTAGGAATCCCACCTGATTCTCAAAAGGAGAGCACGGAACAAGAACAGCAGACAGTAAAAGAAGCACTTATTTCAGCTTATGAGAAGAACATTTCTACTAAACTGAAAGCAGAACTCTGCAATGCGGATTCCCATAGCTATGAGTACACCAAAGCTGCTGGTAAAACTTTTCGCTTCTTTTGTGAATTAGTCTTTGTTTTATTCCTCCTACATCACTAATAATCTGTTTCATCAAAATGGAGCAGCAAAAAATATCAAGTCAGAACAATGGTGCACAACTTGGTGGTACCAGTTCACTGTATTGCTACAAAGAGGGGTGAGAGAGAGGAGATTCGAATCTTTCAACAAGCTTAGGATTTTCCAAGTCATCAGTGTGGCTTTTCTTGGTGGTCTTCTATGGTGGCATACTCCTAAATCTCACATCCAAGATAGAGTAAGGCTCCTCCTCCTCTTATAGATAATGATCACTAGTCTTCTTCCCAGCTAACGAGCATTCTGTGAATGCAGACTGCTTTGCTCTTCTTCTTCTCAGTCTTTTGGGGATTCTACCCGTTATACAACGCGGTTTTCACATTTCCACAAGAGAAAAGAATGTTAATCAAGGAGCGGTCTTCCGGGATGTACCGTCTTTCCTCCTATTTCATGGCTAGAAACGTTGGGGACCTGCCCTTGGAGCTTGCCCTTCCAACTGCTTTTGTCTTCATAATTTACTGGATGGGTGGGCTTAAACCTGACCCGACAACGTTTATCCTCTCACTACTTGTTGTTCTCTATTCCGTTCTTGTTGCTCAAGGTCTTGGCTTAGCCTTTGGTGCTCTGCTTATGAACATCAAGCAAGCCACAACGTTAGCATCTGTTACTACACTAGTGTTTCTCATAGCCGGAGGGTACTACGTGCAGCATATCCCTCCTTTCATCGTATGGCTCAAGTACCTAAGCTATAGCTACTACTGCTACAAGCTGCTTTTGGGTATTCAGTACACTGATGACGATTACTACGAGTGCTCAAAGGGAGTCTGGTGCAGAGTTGGAGATTTCCCAGCAGTCAAATCGATGGGGTTGAACAATTTATGGATAGACGTGTTTGTTATGGGAGTGATGTTGGTTGGTTATCGGCTCATGGCCTACATGGCACTGCATCGAGTGAAGTTGAGGTAAATGTGCAGCCAAAGGAAACAACCCCAAGAAGCTCCAAAGCTTCCCCATTGCAACGAAGGAATAATATTAGTATTAGAAAAGATTCAAAGTCGTCGAATTTTGGTCGATTTTACTTACGTATCCGAGATATTATATCCGACGACTTTCTTTTGTTTTAGGCTAGATGATGATGATACTACTCTATAAGTTTGAGAAATAAAACAGTGAGACTATGTATGAGATAAGAAGTGAAGCCAAAGTATATACTAATTCCCATTTTGCAAAAATAGTGAAACGAAAGTGACTAAACTTTTCGGTCCACTCTTCCGTGGAGATGATTGTTGTATCTTTTGTGGGGTTCCTTAAAAAACTTTCGGTCCACTCTCTACATCTTTTACTAGTCACCTGCAAGTGCATCAACTGGTGAAAACGATGAGATAAGAATAAAACAAGTTGGTTGATAATAAGACTAACAAGGACAGGAGATAAGCAAACACACCTGACCATGGCTCTCATTGTCATCTCAAGTTCTTTACCGGTAGTTTCTTGTTACTACCATCCATTAAATTACAAAAACCAAAAAAAGCAAACCTTTTTAACTGCAGAAATATGTCAACAATGCTAGAATAATGAGCTTTCGCTTTCACACAAACACGAACGAATAATTGAAACTTTAAATGGCTGTTCTACTTCACATCGTTTAGCTTGCAAAATAAAGAACAAGTGGGCACATGCTACAGTGTGTGAAGAACAACATATAGGAGCAAAGAAAAAATAAAAATAAAAATCTAGCAAATCATTGGATGAAAAGGCCCACAAGATATGCTTACACATTAAAACGTGATTCACTTTAGTCAAGTGGAAGCTGATGCAAGAAAAAAAGACATCACAAGCGAAATCCATGTCACTCCCTACTTTCTCAAGGGTCATTTTCATCACCAAGAAGAACCATCTTAAACCCAAGTAAAACCAAAAAAACGTCATTCATTAACTCTTATCTCAGACCTAAATACATCATGCTTGTAAGTGATACACATACGAAAGCAAGAGATCATGTGATCTAATCATGTTCTTTCCCTTTATATTTATTGTTATAGAAAGAGAGAAAGTACACAAGTTGCCGTTTTTAGTGTACTAAATTAAGATAATTTTTCCATAAGCATCACCAAGTCAGTGAAGCGCATTGTCACTCACCATATCAATCTAGTGGTAATATATGCTTATGAAATAGAGATTAGAGCCAAATGGGTAAAGCGTATATGATTATATAATCTACACTATAGCTTACTATCAACATAAACTCCGTCGACCAAGAAAATGCTCGAATTGTATGACAACATCCACAAAGATTACTCGAAGCGCATCAAAATTAATTCCTCTTACACTGCACACACAAGCTCACATCTACATTTTCAGTAACAAGAAACTTAAAAAGCTCGAATTTTTTTCAAACTAATTGTTGAAAAGTTATATACCATTTTTAGAATTTTTATATATAACAACTATCAATGTCAATACTCATCTCTATAAAGAACAATTCCAGCTAGTTTCAGAGGCAAAGACTTCAAAATAACTAGAAAACATCAAGAAAAAACTATAGTCAAATACTTCAAAATTTAAGAGCAATATTATAGAAACCATAAGCAAATCCAATTAAGATCAAACTTTGAGTAGATTTTGCCTCAAGACGAAATTAAAAAAAAAAATCTCTAGTAAAACAACTGAAATCAACTAGTAAAAAGTAAAAACAATCGATTTCTTCTCAAATCTAACATACATAATCGCTGAATATATCACAATTAACACACACACTGATGTTATCTAAGGCTTACACTCACCACATCATTTTCCGTTATCCAAATTTCAAATTTAGGTGAAAAAAATACAAAACGTAACAGAGTCTCGCAGAAGCGAAGTGACGGTGACACTGCGGAGACGAAGACTCTCTGCGGCGGAGCATCCGCCATAAGAGGGAGGAAAGTGACCGGAATATCACCATAAAACGATGACGTTTAGTCACCTAAGACTTGACCATAACTAAGAAAATCATCTTAAATTATTGCACATCGACCCTTGCATTTACTAATATTTCGATAAAACAACCGCAAAAATTCAACATTTTGATTGAAGCCCAATTAGGCCCATATCATATATAACTTAAAAAATCATCATAAATTGCATATCGACCCTTGCATTTACTAATCTCTCGATAAAACAACAGCAAAAAATTCCACATTTCGATTGAAGCCCAATTAGGCCCATATCTAAAAAGGCCCAAAGTGAGTTTAGCTTCCTTCTTAATAACAAGAGTCTCTCTCTGCAACTCTCTCTCTCTCCCCATTGTGTTCGTTCTAGGGTTTTAGTTTTCTCTCTTCTCCGAAGAATCTTTCAAAACCGTGTGGAGTTGAAATGGCGGCAGTTTCTAGGGTTTTCGGAGCATGCAGGGTACTGATGACGAAGGCGGCGACTACTCCGGCGGCTACCGGAGCCGGAACTGGTAAAGAAGGAAAAGGGATACTTAAGCTTGTTCGCGTCTCGCAGCCGCTTGCTAGATTCGCCGGCGAAAACGAAATCTCTCGTGCTACCGCCGTGAAGAAAGTCTGGGAGTATGTCAAGCTTCACAATCTCCAGGTTAGGGTTTTTCTTACTCTGTTTATCTCCTTGTGTTCTACTGATTTTGGGGGATTTTCTAGGTCTTTTGGTTTGCTTTTACTTACCTTTAGATCTGCACTTAGGGATTGTAGAATGGTAGAGAACGAATTGTTGTATGTATGTAAACAAATCGTAGAACACGAATCCTGAATAATGTATATATTATCATGTGGTAGAGAATCTTCTAAATATATACGCTTAAGCATTTCCTGGGTTTGAAGAAATTGTTGAAAGGCATCGAAGTTTTTGAGTCTTGAAGTTTCACATTGGCATGTGGAGCTTGTGGTCTTGTGAATGGTAGAACAATGTATAATGGGTTTAAGTATCTCTGATTCTAAGCCAAAATGTCTTAAGCCAAAACTGCAAGACTCAACAGGGATGCAAAATAGATAGACCATTTTTGTTTTAGTAGTATTGGTTTGTTAAATGCAAACACAGAAACAATCATGGCCACTGTTGGTTTTGATTTGATTTGATTTGACCATAAGCTTCTTTGTCTTTTGATCATTGATGATAGCTTATCTCTCTGTTAGAGATTCTGATTACTTACATTTTGTTACATTTTCTTCTCGGTTTTTTCATTGTAGAATCCGGCGAACAAGAAGGAGATACAATGCGATGATAAGTTGAAGACGATTTTCGATGGCAAAGACAAGGTCGGAATCACAGAGGTCATGAAGCTCTTGTCCCCACATTTTCCTAAATCCGTCTGATTTGGTGTGAGGTTTCTCAGGTAGTTTCTAATCCAAGAAAATGGTTTTGCTTTATTTTGGTTCATTTTCGGATGTATATGAAAAAAAAAAACTCCAGATCCGATTGAACTTGGTATGTTAGTCTTTGATGAGAAGGTTATGTATTTTGACAGTTTATCGTAAAATCGTTTGATTTTGGAGACGAATGAAATATCGTAATGTCACTTATCTTGGTATTGATCTTTGGTGTCTTTTAAGACTTTCTTTGGTCGATGAATCTCATTTATTGGGATATCAATCACTTGATGATTGAGTTAATCTCAATTAGGTTCCATTCCACTGTTTTGTAATTGGGCTGACTCTAGAAACTAGGGTATTTGTTGTTTTAATAATAGAAAGCCTTTAAACAAACAAACAAAAATTCTTATCGGAATGGAGTTTTAACCGATTCGAACCAAACCAAAAATCTGAATCCAATCTTATTATATAAAGCTTGATGCATCAAACTTAGTAATTAACACGATCGTGACACGTGTCAGCCGGTCGATCGGATTTTGCCATGTATTTTTCTTTTCAATTAGATTTTGACATGTGTCATACAAATCTTATTTCTTTTTAAACTTATATATTTGTATTTATCAAGTAGATTATTTTTATCAACATATATAAAAAAAATAATTAGTTTTTAATAAATAATTCATTAGAATAATTAGTTGATAAGCATAGTCTATTTATTTAAATAATGACTTTATTATATGTCTCGGTTTTGTTTTTTTCGTATAACTATTCTTTTTTCTTCTCTTTTCCTTTACGTTTATTAAGATGAATTAGGTTTCAAAATTTTCTCATTAGAATATTCATTAATACACGTGTAAAATTTTTTTGAGTTCAAATAGACTTAGGTTTACATACTCAAATCTTCAAAAATTATAATATTTTGCCTTTATATAACAAGTTTTTGTGCTTTCTCAATCTTCTCACAAAAAAAATTTCAACCTTCAGTAATCTCTTCCACAAATTTTATTTCAGCTTTTTTTATTATAAAAAACCATCGATTACTCTCTTATTCGATAAAACAACATTATCTCAACATTTTTCAATTAGCTTATTTTAGTAATTCATTAAAAAAATGTAAATAAATTATATATATATATATACATGTTTACATATATTTTGATTTTAAACAAAAATAGATATGACAAAAAAATCAAACACGTTTTCTCATTAGAATATTAAATACACGTGTAAAAATATTTTGAATAGAATTAGGTTTACATACCCAAATCTTTAAAAATTATAATATTTCACCTTTATTTAAACAATTTTGTACTATCTCGATCTTCCCACCAAACAATTTAAAATTTCAATAACCTCTTCTAAAATTTTTGTTTCCAATTAGTTTTAGCCGCATGTCAAAATAAAATGTACAAGTATCATCATTATATTTTGAAATTAGACTAAAAAAATGTACATTGTATTGCGGTTTTTTTAAAGACTTACCACTTAAAATTGATGTATGAGAAGAAAATTATTTTGAAAGTTTCGCATGTTGTGAAAATTATAAAAAGTAAGAAACCAAGTGATGAAACACATGTAATTCGTTTTTCATTGGAAGAAAGATAATACTTGATTCATAAGTAAAAAAGAAAAATTCAAATATGAGTAAAAAATTTGAGTAAGTCTAATTCAAATAAAAATACGTAAATCGATTTGTCGAGTTAAAAAAAATATATATGAGTAGTTACATAATAAAAAGTAAACATAATTTAAATAGGAATAGAAAAAACTAATAATTTAGAAATATGTGAAAAAAATTAATTGAAAATTCAGTTAATATAAAAAAAAAGTAGGAGAATCAAAATCAATAAATAATTTGTAGGCTTTTCTATGAGTGATTTTACATCGACGTTTTCAATCTTATTTTATTTATTTTTACAGATCATATGATTTTATTTTTCATTTTTGTGCCGTTTATAAAATATTAAAAGAGTCAAAATAATTCAACTAAAATATGAGAATAAATTTATCAAGATTTTAAAAATGGATTAAAAAATAATATTAATTCAAATAGAATAGAAAAACTAATAATTTGAAAACATGTGATAAAATTTAATTGAAAATCAAATAATAAAATAATTAAAGTAAATAAATAAATGTTAGACTTCCGAATTCGTGGTTTTGCATCAACATTCTCAATTTTATTTTAATTGATTAACTTTTTTTACAGGTTATAAAATATTAGATTACAACCCCGCATATATGCGGGTCCTTTTATCTAGTTTTTAATAAAACCCCAACCTATGGAACTAGCGAACTCCAAACTTCATGCAACCAAACCGGATTAATCAAATTCGTAAAATGATATTTTTAATTATATATATATATATAACTAAAATTAATTATTATTATTATTATTATTTTATGTTTTTTTCTATCGATCTTTCTTTATGCAAAACCGAACCAAACTGAATCGTCTGGTTTTCTTTTTATATGTTAACCAAAACTCGTAAAACCAACTTGCCAAAAATATGTTTTACGGTGTGGTTGGATTTCGTTATTATATTATTACTTCGTAGGTGCCGGGAAAGTCCCCACCTTTATTTTAAATTTCTCTCATTTGCTCTCCTCCGGCTTGCGTCTCGATTTTTAATGATTATGCTCCGGTTTCGAAGTTTCGTTGGTGGTTTGGTGGTCGCTCCTCTGAATTCTTTGTTGATGCCTCATGCTTGGAGTCTACTTCTTCTGGGATCGTCGTCTCTATCTTCATGGACATGAACTTTGATTTCAATATCGTCGGTTTCTCAATCCGGAATCGCGACAGATCCAGATCTGTCCGCCACCATCCGCCCGGTTTCGCATCAACGATCGTCGGTCCTTTCAGCCTGAAAGATTAGCTATGACAGTGGATCTAGAGGCCCTCGAAGACGGGGTTTGGTCTGCGATTTTAGTAGATCTGTGAGGGTTTGGTTTGTTTCAATCTTTGTCGTCGATTAGGGTGATGGTATTCGGGGATTTACCTTCGGTGAAAGCAAGGTGGCCCATTTGATCGATTCTAAGTATGGATTTCTTTTCGATGGGAAAGCGGCAAAAACTATGTCTCTTCCTCCGGTCAGGTCTCTGTTTCTTGGTCTATGCTCTGTCTTATGCGTGAGTTGGTTAGGTTAGTATTGTATGTTATCTCGCTTGTTGAGCTTTGAATTCGCAGTGAGGTTTAGTTGTGGTTTTCTCGGAATTGGCTGTGGGCCGTTGATTTGGCTATCGGAGGAGCTAATAAGGTTGATTGGTTGATGTTTCCTTTCAACTATTGTGATGAATCTTCGTATTGGTTGAGAGTGATTTCGACTAGCGTAGTCCCTTTTTGTGTTGGTTTCATGGTTGCCTCCCGTGTTGAAGACCAAGACTCGGGCTATCGGAAGATATTCGTAGTGGTTGAGAGTGATTCAAAATTTTTCGACTAGCATAGTCCCGTCTTGTGTTGGTTCCATGGGTTTGTAGTTTCCCGTGTTAAAGACTAAGTCACGGGCTTCCGGATGAAAGAACTTCCATTTATATTAGAAACGTCTTATGATCTATCAAGATGTTGCCCAACTAAGTCTTCCAGTTTCACTTTATCCATCGAATTTTCAGATTTTATCGCTATTTACTTGACGTGAGTTGTCTCGTAACTACTCCTTTTGAGCTAGTTCGATTGTTGATTGATTCTATATTTTTTATATTTTTTTGCCATGGGATCAAAATCCTAGATTTCACAATTTATTTTAGTTAATAATCTGTAATTCCC
Source organism: Pseudoturritis turrita (assembly GCA_900406555.1). NCBI lineage: Eukaryota > Viridiplantae > Streptophyta > Magnoliopsida > Brassicales > Brassicaceae > Pseudoturritis > Pseudoturritis turrita. The sequence continues at coordinate 392,531 of OVBL01000058.1, forward strand.
GAACATTTATTTTTCTAAATGATATTTACATTATATTAAAAAAAAAAGGTCAAAATTATTATATTAGTTTAAAGATAACACGTAACGCAAGAATAACAATGCGTTGTTAAAACGAGCCTACATCAACGCGTCCATTTCGCGTATAATCAATAGCCAAGAGAACTTTTCGCTACACACACACATATATACACATTCACGTGTATCTAACTATCATAATACTATATAGTTATTTTTTTAACCAAAATCTTGTAATCATCAAAAGACTCTTATCTTACATATTCAATATTATCTTCTTATCTCTCTCAAGTTCTTGATCCTAAATCCAGGTAATTCAAAGTCTCACATTTCTCATCTTGAATAATTTTTTTGAGTTTATGAATCTAATTTGAAATGATCTTGAAATGTTAATTAGGTAATTAAAGAATGGGTAAAGACAAGCATCATGCACAAGACAAAGGATTCTTCTCACATCATAATAATTATCAAGGCCATGGATATCCGCCGGGTCAATATCCTCCGCCGCCGCCCGGAGCTTATCCTCCGACGCATGGTTACCCACCGCAAGGCTATCCTCCGGCACCTCACGGTTATCCACCAGCCGCTTATCCACCTCCTCCCGGCGCTTATCCTCCCGCCGGTTATCCCGGACCCGGACCCTCCGCTGCTCACCGTCCAGGTTTTTTATTTAATTAATTTTTTTTGTCACATGTCTTTTAATTAAGGGATATTGTTTGAGATAACCAAAGAAAAAACATAATTCACAAATTCACCCTTTAATTAGTCTCATTTTGGTATTGAAATGAAAGATTAGTTATCCAAGAAGAAAAACAGTATTCGTATATATTGGTCCGATCGGAATTTATAGTTTGTGATTTGTAGGTTTTGGGTGGAGTCTAGGGTCCGATTATTTAAGTTTGTAGCCGTAGGATTTTGGCTATGATTAGATGATTAGAAGAAAAGTGTAAATAATTTTGGGTCTTTGTTGAATCTTGGTTCATCCAAAGCCAAAACTTTAACCATATTAAAATTGTGTTGCGGAACATGGAATATTGATTAAGCTATGTGAAATTCTAAGAATAAAGAAGATTAGTTAAAAGGAAAATTAAAATGAATGTTGCTAATATACAATTCACTAAGAATTTATTATATTGATCGTATGAGTCCCACCAAAAGTGAGTTTTTGTTTCAAAACCAGATAAAATAGTTTTTTTTTTTGTTTTCGAAGAGAAATAACGAATATGAAGAAAAAAGAGATTCCCTAGGATTTTGAATGGGTAATTAAAACAATTGTTTTTTTTAAAGGGGTGTTATTGAATGGATTTTAATAGAGTTTAAATCTAAGTAGATTCCATCAAAAATTAAATTTTTGAAGATTTTAAAACTGATGGAATAATTTAAATCATTGATTCAATAACAACCAATTCCTAGGATTCAATGAGTTTTGGAAAAACAAAAAGCAAAAACTTCTTTAAAATCTACAACCATTCAATGTGTTGGTCTTCCGTTAGGTTTGCCTAAACTTTTGGTTAATTTTTCAAATTTCAATTTTATGCAAATTTCGGGTTGGTTGAGCCAAACAAAAATAACTCGAAGTAAAAGTTGTTTTTAATTACGTTAATATTAAGTATCTATTAACCAAGTATAGAATGAATGTAGCATTTGGTTCATTTCGGAGATACATTCTTGGTTTAGTTTTGGCTCAATTCGGTTTCGGTCGGTTCACATGCTCATTAAATCCTCTTATGATGAATAGGAGGAGTTGGGGGATTGATAGCAGGAGCGGCAACGGCCGCGGCGGCAGCAATGGGAGGTCACCACATGGCGCACCACGGTGGTGGTTATGGCCACCATCACGGTGGTAAGTACAAAAGAGGGTTTTTCGGGGGAGGAAAGTACAAGCGTGGCAAACACAGTATGTTCGGAGGGAAGTACAAGCGTGGCAAACACGGGATGTTCGGTGGCAAACGAGGCAAGCATGGCATGTTTGGTCGAAGGAAATGGAAATGATCGATATATCATCATTTCTCTCTAATTAAGTAATTATATATCATCGTATATAACAACTTAATAAACATTATATATATGTGTATTATTCGTGTTTTAACATGTATGTCTATATTATATCTATGAAAAAGTGTCTTTGATTTGGTTGGCTTTTGTATTGTGAATTAACGTTGAAAGTTGAGTTGTTGAATGACATGTTTTTTCATTTTTTCATTTGAGTTGCAAATTTTGGTGTTTTTACTAGTGAATCAATTTGATATACTTTTACATGGATATTATTGTTTTGTTTTGTTTTTTTGCTTTTCTTTAATGAATTGGAATGGATATTAATTAGGATTAATATGGATTTTGAGGATAAGAGGTGATTATCCATAAAAACAAAATTTACAAAATTATTTGAATTTGTTTGTTAGGTAAAATATTATTTTGAATCTCAAGAGAAGAGCGTACTTATCTAACAAGAAAATACTCGGTAAGAAGATAAAACTTATCTAAAACTAGAATTAGATAGCTTTTTTTGTTACCCGAGTTAGTTAGATTAGCTTGAATTTTGGGTCCGGGAAAATTAATGGAAATTAGAGGTTTATCTTATCCTACTTAAGTGACCAAGTCGAAGACTGTAAAAAGATAAATTCTTATCTTGTGAAATTAAAATCTATAATACTATTGAGAATATTGTTGATAATTGTAATTATCTTGTAACAAAATGTTTGAAGCTCGAAAAAAATATAACACTAAAGGCAAATAAAATATGGAATGATTGTTAATGGATAATCATTCCATGAGATTGGGATAACGAATAGAAAAGGTAATTAATCTACTTCAGTATAAAACAAATCCATTTCATAACATAAATAAGAAATAAATCTATTTCAAATTAAAATCTTTTCCGAGTCAACAAAAGATAAACCGTTACGGATAATGAGTTGAAAATAAAATATTTAAAAATTCTCTTGAACTAAAATGAGGCCTCATCGATTAAGATTATTCATAAAACAAAATCCATTAATATTCAAATATATATTTTTAAAAATATAAATTATAGCTCAACGTAATCTTACGTAAAGATTTGCTTCTACACTATAAAAGGCACTCTTTTCTTCGTCTTTTCCTTCACTAAAACAAAAAGAGCTACTTAGCAACAATGGTTTCTCTTCGATTTCTTTTGTCTTGTCTCTTACTAAGTACTTGTGCCTATGCCACAATCGTTTCTCATGATGGTCGAGCCATTACCATTGATGGTCATCGCCGAGTTCTCCTCTCTGGTTCCATCCATTACCCTAGAAGCACCCCTGAGGTAACTAAAACATAACACACATCAAGTCATATTATAGACCATGATCGTGTTCTTAATCTATTAATGTTGTTAATTATTTTTTTTCACATTTTGCTATTTTGCATGTTTAGATGTGGCCGGATCTTATTAAGAAGGGCAAAGAAGGAGGTCTTGATTCTATCGAGACTTATGTTTTCTGGAATGCGCATGAGCCTACTCGCCGTCAATACGATTTCTCTGGAAATCTAGATCTTATTCGGTTTTTGAAAACCATTCAAGACGAAGGAATGTATGGAGTTCTTCGCATTGGACCATATGTTTGCGCCGAGTGGAACTACGGGTACGAAACTAAACTGGCTTGATTCACTACTTTTGATTTTACGTACTAATTAATATATCAAAACATATCGTCAATGTCAATATCTCTATAACAACTCCTTCTAGTTTTAGAGGCAGAGTAGACAATAACTAGAAAACATCAAGAAAAAACTATAGTGACTTTTATTTTGTTGACAACCTATATATAAATTTAAATAAAGTTCCTCTTCTTTTTTTTTTGGGTCAAATTTTTCTTGTTTGTTTATGGTGATATTCCGGTCTATTAAAGCTATTTAATCACTTTATGTTTAATCTTTAAACAGAGGGTTCCCAGTGTGGCTGCACAACATGCCTGGAATGGAATTCAGAACTACAAACAACGCGTTTATGGTAATTTAAACTCAATTTTTTTTGTATCATATTCGATCAAGTTTTCTAGTTTAATTAAAAATATTTGGATCATTCATATACAGAATGAGATGCAAAACTTCACAACTATGATAGTAGACATGGTGAAAAAAGAGAAGCTATTTGCATCACAAGGAGGCCCAATTATCCTTGCTCAGGTAATCAAATCTTTAAAACTATATATACTATCCACTTTATATATCTATTTGGTAATATAATATACAAAGTTCTTAACTATTTTGATTTTGATTTTATTAATTTTGCAGATTGAAAATGAGTATGGAAACGTGATTGGATCGTACGGAGCATCTGGTAAGGCATATATTCAGTGGTGTGCCAACATGGCTCAATCTCTTGACGTTGGTGTTCCATGGATCATGTGTCAACAAGATGATGCTCCTCAACCTATGGTAATTAGATTACTTTATTTTTCAATGAATATATTTAACTTAATTATACGTTTACTAATTATCTGTAATTGTTTGATTATAATAGTTGAACACATGCAATGGTTGGTATTGTGACAACTTTGAACCAAACAACCCCAACACTCCTAAAATGTGGACTGAGAATTGGACCGGCTGGTTAGTTTTTTTATGTTATAAATAAATATATTTTCTCTTATCTCTACATTTATAATTATAAATATATATTTTCTCTTATATTTGTGTAGGTTTAAGAATTGGGGAGGCAAAGATCCTCACAGAACAACCGAAGATGTTGCATTTGCTGTTGCAAGATTTTTCCAAAGAGGAGGAACTTTTCAGAATTACTACATGGTAAAAAATTTCATGAGAAAACTTCAATCTATTTGACTAAGAAATTATAATTACTTATAACAAATAATGATGTTTATTTTTGTTTTGTAGTACCATGGAGGCACCAATTTTGATAGAACCGCAGGTGGTCCATACATCACAACTACATATGATTATGATGCTCCTCTTGACGAATTTGGTAACTATATTTATTTTAACGATTAAAATTATTTTAGAGATTTTTAACTATTCTTTTTAGTACTAACATGAAAATTTATTAGGTAATCTAAACCAACCAAAGTACGGACACTTGAAGCAACTTCATGACGTTCTTCACTCTATGGAGAAAACTCTCACCCATGGAAACATCTCCAACATTGATTTTGGAAACCTAGCCACGGTAATATTCTCATTTCTTTGTTTTTTTTGAAACTTAATCAATATTTAATGTCTTGAACTAAATGTTATTATATATATATAGGCAACCATTTACACAACAGATGAAGGATCAAGCTGTTTCTTTGGAAACGTTAATGAAACTTCAGATGCAACAATCAATTTCAACGGAACAACTTATGATGTCCCCGCTTGGTCTGTTAGCATTTTACCGGATTGTAAAACTGAAACTTACAATACCGCCAAGGTTTGTCTTTTTAACGCTATATTTCATATTACATTTCAAAAGTTACATTTATTAATTTGCTTTTGTGGGCATATTCAAAGTTATAATCTTTATGCATTTGGTTGGTTTGTGAATTTACATACGAATTATCATATTATTAGTTATAATATTTCTACATTTGCCTTTGTGGTTTTTTATTTCTTTTTTTTCAAATGATACATTCAAAGTTCTAATTTGCCTTTGTGGGTTTTTTTCTTTTTTTCTTTTTCTTTTTCAGATTAATACTCAAACGTCGGTGATGGTTAAGAAACCGAATGAAGCTGAAAACGAGCCTTCGACTCTAAAATGGTCATGGAGACCAGAGAACGTGGACAATGTCCTCTTGAAAGGAAAGGGAGAATCTACAATGAAACAATTGGTTGATCAGAAAGTCGTAGGCAACGACGAAAGCGATTATCTTTGGTACATAACTACGGTTAATCTCAAAGAACAAGATCCAGTTTGGGGTAAAAACATGTCTCTTCGTATCAACAGCACTGCTCATGTCCTGCACGCTTTTGTCAATGGAGAACATATTGGTAAGCAAAACGTAAATATGCTTCTCAACAACACTTGATACGTAACAAAACCTTATATTTTTTTGGTTTTTTTAGGTAATTATCGCGCGGATAATGGAAAGTTTCACTATGTTTACGAGCAAGATGCGAAATTTAACCCCGGTGCTAATGTCATTACTCTCCTTAGCACAACCGTAGGCCTTCCGGTAAGTTAGAAATCTTACTATTTATTTTCTTAAGTTAAAAACGATTCTTTTGAGGTCTAATTTTTAACCAAATTTTGTCTTTTGTTCTAGAACTATGGTGCTTTCTTCGAAAGCATACCGACTGGAATCACTGGACCCGTTTTTATTATCGGAAGAAACGGTGATGAAACCGTAGTCAAAGATTTGTCTACTCATAAATGGAGCTATAAAACCGGTTTAAGTGGGTTTACGAACCAACTCTATAGTTCGGAATCATCTTCTAAATGGTCAGGTGAAAGTGTGCCATTCAACCGAACCATGACTTGGTACAAGGTAAGTAGATAACTAACCAAAACACTTTTGGATTCAATCTCAAATCGTCCCATTTTAATATTTTTCGTATATATTTATCTTGTAGACCACTTTCAAGGCACCTTTGGGAAATGAACCAGTTGTTGTAGATCTTTTGGGACTTGGAAAAGGTACGGCTTGGATTAATGGAAACAACATTGGACGTTACTGGCCAGCTTTTCTTGCAGGCGATGATGGTTGTTCTGACGAATGCGACTATAGAGGAGCTTACTATGCCGAAAAGTGTCAGACAAATTGTGGAGAACCTACTCAAAGATGGTAGCTTTTTCTTTTTCAATTTGTTATAAATCTTTTGAATTGAATTTTTTTCAAAATGAAAAAATTTCAATTGTCTTTGTTTATTGGAATCAGGTACCATGTTCCTCGTTCTTTCTTGAACTCGGAAGGGGACAACACGCTGGTTTTGTTTGAAGAGGTTGGAGGAAACCCATCACTTGTCAATTTCCAGACAATTAGAGTGGGAAGTGTCTGTGCAAATGTCTATGAGAAGAACGTTCTTGAGCTTTCTTGCCATGGGAAACCCATTTCTGCAATCAAATTTGCTTCCTTTGGTAATCCAGGAGGCAAGTGTGGATCTTTTGAGAAGGGAACTTGTGAAGCAAGCAACGATGCCGCCGCTATTCTCATTGAGGAATGTGTTGGAAAAGAAAAGTGTTCCATTGATATCTCCGATGAAAAGTTTGGAGCACCGGAATGCGGTGCTGCTGCTAGGAGACTCGCCGTTGAAGCTATTTGCTAGTTTTTTAAAAGAAATTTTAGGGCTTTTTCTAGATTTAGGGAGTTTGTTCTTCAATTTTTTTTTTCAGGTTAAGTAGGGATGTGTTTTTTCCTAAGGGTTTTGGTGCTTTTGATCCTAGGAACTATTTCCCCATCATTAGTTTAAATGGGTGGGGTTTTTATTCAATAAAAGAACAATATTCTAATAAATTATTTGGTGGCTTTTTTCTTTTCTTTGTCTCGATCAATATTTGTGAATGAATTGACAAATTAAAAAAAAAAAATCTGTTCAAATTACGAAAAAAAAACATGCTTTAAGAAAAGTTGTACCTGATTTTGATTAAGTGACAATTTCTTGAATTCTCGAAAAAGCAACAAATAACATCATCAGAGTGTACCAAAAGTGTACTCACCATTTTCTTGCGGCTTAAGAAAAGAAATACTATATCACCATCTTTTCTAAGATGGTTTTTCTTGCGGGAGTTTAACGAGGAGGATGATCTTTTTCTAGGGTTTTTGGCGGAACTGGTTTCCAATTAGGTTTCTCGTCCCAATACATGTCGTAGTAAATGTGTCCTGAATTCTTATTCTCCTCACAACACCATTTCCCAACATATCTCTTCACTAGTCTTCTAAATCTCTCTTTTCGCTCCTACTCCAAAACAAAAATCTCTCTCAGTATTGGTCACAGTCTCACAGATTATGTTTTCTATTGCAAGATCCCATATATTGTCTCTCTTTAACCAGAGAGCTTAGAGCTTGCCTTGTTAGAGAATCCAGCATATTCTATTGAAGAAAAATTGATGACGAAGAATCTCTTTAAACTGCGGTAATAACGTTTTCCTTCACTCCCTGAATATTGAAATGTTGTATGTATAGCATATGGTTCCAACTTCCAACCTCAAGGTCCTCAACTGTTGATACATTGCCTATACCGCCAAAAAGAAAAAAAAACACCCCAAAAAGCCAACCGTTTTTTTAGGGTCCGATTGATAATATAAAGACGATAGGAATTTTTCTTGGTGGTAAGCAAATGTGGGTACATTTATAGAATGTAAAAGATAGTACTAAATAAAACCGGAGACATATTTGAAGTTACCTGAACGAAATAAGTGTGGCCCCTGCAAAATATGCTAGCAGGCAAAATTCCAACTTTGAGATTTCCATCATAAGCATAGGAAAGTCCAATGTTGTAGGCAAAATGATTATTTAATGTCTTTTTGGACATGTTGCCTAGTAGATATATATTCTTTGGCATCTAAATGTCTATTATTATTTAAAAAGAAAATTAAATACCTCTAAGAAGTAAAAGATAATACAGATGTTCTACTATAGACACAACAAAACAAACTCAAAATCAAAGTCCATAAACCATTCACTGATGACTCCAAAAATAAAAGAGAAACCAAAAAAAGAAAAAATCTCGAAGCTGGACTTACCTCTCTGTGTTTTTTCTTTTTTTTTGTAAACTGAAAGTTCCTATTGAGAAGAAACTTAGATACAACAAAAAGCTGTTCTTCAATCGGAAACATACTAAATTCCCAAACCTCATAGAGTTTTTCGATCTGCAGATACATTACCAATATGTGATCATGGTGATGCTGATGAATGGTTGTTTTAGCCGAGGAGATCTTTGAACAGTGTAGGGTTCTGACTTGTTGGGTTGACACCCATTTGTCTAACAAGAGCGTCTTTCTCGAGAGCTTCCTTCGAGTTTGGTCCTTTTGAGGTTTGAGATTGATACGTGCGTGAGTTTCCTTTGGAGCTATCAGACAGTTCGGATAAGAGAGAGTCGACACTTGTTGTGGTTGTGGTCACAGGTGCTGCATCTGAGTATAGTCCCATCACATCGGTTGAAGCACCGCCTTGGCTCGAAGAAGAATCAAGAAGCCCTTCCAACTCTTTAAAAGGATCCATCGTGGTAACAGTTGTAGCGGTTGGCTCGCCTAAGTCGAGCAAGTCTGGTGGGGGTTGAACAGGGGTTGGATTTTCCTTGGGGACGGTTGCGGGTTTGTTAGCTGTTCCCTTTGCGGGTTTGTGACCACCAGAAGATGACTTTCTATCAGTTCTTGATGATGATGATGATCCACCGAACAAGGATGCAGCGAGTCTCTGTTTCTCGGGATCGACTTCAGGTTTCTTTGATTCGTAACTGCTTCGAGGCTTTGAGCTAGATGAACCAACTCCTCCATCCGAGTGTGTAGTTGTACCGTTTGGTGCTTGCTGAGTGATGGAAGAAGTATTCGGTGAAGATGATGTGGTTGGCTGATAGTTTGGTCTACCCCATTTTTGCTTTACTCCATCGAGTCGCAGCTTGATTTCTGATGAATCCCGTTCAGACACCAGAGACGTTGAAATTGGCTGGTGTGGCTCGCTGTAATAAGAAGGCTCGGGTACTGGAACAAGCTCGGTCGAAGCTTGTTGAGGCACTGATGGCTTTGGAAGTTCATAGGCTTCGAATCGAAGAGCATGAGCTTGAACTTCGTGATGATCTTGGGAATGGTAATCGGTGGTTTCAAACATTCCTGAACGCTCTCTCTCGGAAATATAAGGTTGTGCTCCACTCTCGATAGCTTGTTGGATGTAGCCATTTAGAAATGAAAGATCCTTATCCACCTAAATTCAGAGAAGGACCATAAGATTCAAGAATTCCACGTCCAAAGGGAACGGATGAAGAGAAAACGTTACCTCGATGTCTTCGCAACTAGCATCTAAAGGGATTATACTCTCGACAGCACGGGCATCTAGAGCAAGGAGAGCCTGAAGCTCATATGCACGTTGCTGAAGATCTGTTGAATGTGAAGCCAGTAGCTCTTCGATCAAAGATTGGCACTGCATTATAAAACCAGTCAGTCCGTGACAAAGCAGGGTATAGATTGATTTTCAACTTCAGAACCGTCTATAAAGATACACATACCTCTGGCAAAACATCCACCTTTCTCCCAGATGCAATTTCAAATGCATAGATCTTCATCAGTGCAGAAACAGCATAACCCTTCAAAGAGAGCAGAAAACCGTTATTCTCTTTCAGGCGGTAGATATACAGGTAGCAAGTGGACAGATTTTTGTGGTCAGTAGTAACACCATCACTCTCATGTATATAGAATAGTACATAATCCTGATCAGACATCTACGGGATAAATAAATATTTTGGTTATACATTTTAGGAAGACGAGTTAGCATGCAATGGGTTAGTAACATTTGTATGGAGTTAAGTCTCCACATGTTTTCCTAATGAAACTACCAAGAGTAGAGATCTAAAAGAGAAGCTAAAGCATAAACAGAATTAATTGGCTCAAACACCTAAGCAGGCAAAGGTTTCTCGGTGCATAATATTTGAATGCTGAGGAACTACCTTAACAGTTTCATCACTTGAGTATGCGTCCGCCACATCGCACAGCTTTCCACTAATATAGGACGCAGAATACTTCCCGTCAGCTGTGCCGTATTCTCCCAAGACCCAAGAAATGACCTGGAGTTTAAATACAAAAGTAAGAAGCATAGATTCCATATGAATAAAACATGGTACATGGAGAAGTCGGAAAGCAAAATCTACCTGAAGAAACAGGGATGGAAGCTGTGGCTCGCTAATAATCTTCAAGTACGATTCCACCTGCATCAAGAAAAGCACACTCTTAAGCAAAATACAGAAACACACTGTCTAAACCAACGAAACAAAACCAGGAAATAAGAAAGATGATCAGAGTTACTCAATCCTAATTTTAAGATTGCCATTCCAGATATCAACTCATTTCTCTGTTAAAAAAGAGACCATATATAACTAGAACTACAATACTCTTTGCACATTAAAGCAGAACGAACACAAACGGAATGAACAAACATACAGCTGATAATCTAAGCTTGCTGTCTGCATCGTCATCGTCCTCTCCAAATCCTTCAGCAATCAAACGCATCAGATTATGTGCCACCTTAATATTTACCAGATCTCCTGCATGCTCGAAGACTTTATTCATGATCTGCAGTATGGACACATTTAAAATTCTGTCAACCGAAACAAGAGTATTATAAGTACACAGTGTACACAGGAGGTTGGCTTGCTACCTGGATGAACCATTGATTGCTTGGAGCAAATTGTTCTGCCAACTCAACACAACGAGATGCTATCTCAGTTTTGTAATGATTGTCATTGATATTAATCATGTAATCAATCATTCGGTCGACAATCACTTCTACGTTAGAGGACTTGGTCATTTTGTACAACAATTCAAATGTCTTCCTCTTTAGCGTATCATCTGGATCCTGTCAGACAGTAGCAAAGAAATGAACATTAGGCAAGAAAACAAACAACTTAAAAAGTATCCCTTGTGGCTGCTCACCTCCAAACAATCTATAACAGCAAGTTGGTGCTGCTCAGCAATGTCTGGACTTATTTTTATCAATCGACCAAGACCATCAATCCCCATGTACTTCAGATTGTGACTATCACTCTGCAAAAGAGTTCCCCCGGGATTTAGATACAATCATAAGGTTAACAAACAAGAGTATACATGTCAGAAATACAAACCTTCAAAAACTTGGAGATAGCATCAGCAGCAGCTTCTAACAGCTTAGGATTTGGAAGTATACAAGAAATACAGCGAATACACTCGTAAAGGATCGCATTTCCTATATTGGTAGAGGAATCACACTTTCTGAACAAATCTCCAAGCACCATGTACATGATTTCACTCGCACTCTTATCACCACTTCCCAGCAACGCCATAATCTTCAGCAACTTGATCTAAAAACAAAGAAAATTTTGACAAAAGATTTATCACCAATTGTAAAAGCTGAGATCAATAAACTGAAAATTAAGCGAAGACAAGGAACCTGGATAAAGGGTGCAGGCATTTGATGGTAATCGTAACTCTTTGGCAATCTTCTCTCAGTGACCTGTTTGAGAATGCTAACAAAACTGCTAACCAAATCCTTGTAGGAGGTAACATCTTCACTTATGAGATCAAATAGCGGACAAAGCGTCGCACCCATAACTCCAGGATCGTTATCGCATAATCTCTTTCTGAAATTGGAGATCAAATGTGAAACCGAAGAAGGAGACTTTCGATGAAATCTATGCAGAGCCATGATCGCTTTCTTCCTCACAGCTTCCTTTTGGTGATTAAGCAGATCCACCACCTGAGGTAAAACCGCCGGAATCGTCTCCTCGTTGATCAATCTACAGATTGCATTAAGTGCAGCACAAACAACGAGAAAGTTATCGGATCTGAGATCTTTCTGGATTGTGTTGACGATAAGGATAATGAGGTCATGATCTTCGTTGAGAAAGAGAGTCACGGCTAAGTAACCAGTACGCTTGAGGAGCAGATTATCGTCATGAGTCATCTTCACGGCGTGAATGTAACCAAAAGAAGCGTCATGGCCTAGCATCTCGATGTAGACAAGCCGTATAATATACTCTTTCATTTTCCTCTTGGGCACATCTGGCTCCAACAATCTCCGTTTCAGTATCTCGATCTCGCTAAGCACGATCCGATCTTCCTCGGCTTTAGATCGTGCTTCACCGATTGATTTGACCAGATCGAGAAACTCCTTCGACTGACCAAACCCTCCTTGCGATCCCATCGCTAGCTCTCTCCCAATTGTCTTGAGCTGCTCCATCTTGTAACTCAAACCCCTAGAACCAAAACACTGACCAGTGAAATTTCTCCTCGGAGCGATTGGATTAGGGTTCCTTGTTCCGATCAGAAATCGGAATCATGCGAAATTTCCTCCTCCGTGTGCTTGTTCCTGTGATTCGGATTCAATGGACTTGTCAGATCTGAGAGAAGAAATCGAAATCGAAGAAGATGAAAAACGTGAAGAGATTTTTTAGTATTTTGCTTTAGCTTTCTCTTTAGCCACAAAACCAACACGCGTGTATGATCAAAATGTTACTACAATTTACAGGAGTTAAACCGGGATTCGGTTAACATGTGAATCAAATTAAAAATGTGGTTCAGTTAGCACTGGGTTTTTTTTTTTTTTTTATCTAAACCTTTGGTTCATTCATCATCATAGTATAGTCATCATAGTATAGTATGCCAGTAGAATACAAAGCCGAGAAAGAACACATCCTTTCCGGAGACAAAGCCAGCGGGCTCAAAGACTTTCCTAGAGCCAAAAGCTTAGACCGAAAACGAAAACAAAGGGAATTAGACCCTCAAATGCAAATATACACAAACAAGCCACTGAAAATAATTACGAAGGACACAAGCCAAACTTTTGCCGTAAAGGAAATCTGAAACCATATGAGCCACAACACCAACCTACCGGACTCCCAGGCAACTTTCCGAAGAAAAGCCAAGTGAACGCGAACTGCTTGATAACTTGAAGAGAATTCTAGGAAGAGAGACTCCAACATTTATGTTGGGCGAAGTAATACCCCGAAATCAATCTCTTCCACATCAAAAATCAATGCAGAACTCGGCTACCCATTTAGAGATAAACCGTAGACATGGCAAGCGCATAACTCAAAGGATCAGACTCGTTTACCTGTAAACTCGGAAAAGAAGACAGCAAAAAAACAAAAAACAGACGCGGCATGAGAGGAGGGAGACAAACCCAAACCGGCAATTAAAGGCCCGAGTCATCCAACGAAGCCTCGAACAAACGACCCAAATCAAGAGACCACGAACCAACCAATCACCACCGAATCAGAGAAGGGCAAACCTCGGACTAGAATTGAAGACAGGTAAATAGAACCGTAGCGAGAACAACTATGTCGCACCGTCAAGAGATCTACAAAATCCCTACATCTGGCGTTCCCGTTTCCACAAACTCCAGCTCTCCGGCCCAGAATCAAACTTCATCGAGACAGAACCGGAGCCGGCTTAAACCAACCTCAAACCCACAGATTTAAAGCACAAACTGCAAACCAAGAGAGAGCCCCAAACCACCGCAGAAGCAGCTTAGAGGCTAGACGAGCCACCAAGACCAAAACCCTGAGAGAGACAACACCACTGACACCAAACCGAGACTGCTTAAGACCTCAAAGACAAAGGAAAATGCATCTAACTAAAGGAGAAAACAAAATCCGATCTAAAAATTTAGATCTAGGAAACTAGATCTAAGAAAAATCAGGTTTGAAGACCCCATAACCAGGCTAACCGATACAAAGGAAAAGAGAACAAAAGCTAAATCTAAAGATGGAGACACAGTTCCGGCGCTAAACGGAGCCTCCGGAGCTGCACCAAACGGCGGCCGATGATCTTGAAGCTTAGAGAGAAGGTTTAGAGAGAGAAGAATTTTAAAGTTAAATGGTTGGTGACGCACTGGTTTTTGTTTGGTTTAGGCTTTTCAAATTTAATAGATTTAATAAATAACATTTTTTTGGAGATTGATAAAAGAAAATGTCTCTCTATTATGGGTGAGACGATTCCGAATATCCTGAAATTTGAGGATATCCGGATCTATGGCAAAAGTATCCGGATCCGGATCCATGGCGTCCGAATATCCGATAAAAATCAGGATATTCGCGGATATCCGGATTCGAAAAGATAAAAAAAAAAATTAAAATACTAAAAACTTTTTTAAAAAATTATAATTTAAAATTTTGAATAATTTTTTCAAAATAAATATGATATATTAGAAAAAAAATTAAAATCAACATATATATAAATAACTTAATATATGTAATATATATATATATATATATGTGTGTGTGTTTTTAATATATTTAATGCGTCCGGATCCGGATTCGGATATCCGGACCTTGAAATTTTACTATTCGGATCCGGATCCGTTTTTCACGGATCCGAGATTTTACTATCTTTATCCAGATCTGGATCCTCCGGATATCCTAATTTCGGAGCGGATCGGAGCGGATCCCGTATCGGATTTCGGATCCCGGATAATAATTCCACCCCTACTAAATCTGCGGTTCGAAGATAAAATGTACTTGTGGGAGTGTAAATCCACGGCAATTGAATTTGTTACGTCTTTTAGAGAGATCTGAAACTTCTGAGTAAAAACCACCCAAAAACACAAACATAGATCCAAAGTTGGTGTTTTATTAAGCTGCTTAGAAAGCTTTTTGTGTCAGAGCAAAAGTACAGAGTTTTGCTCGGTAAATTGCCGATCCCTTTTTCTGAGGGTGTACAAGAGTATATATACAAGCCAGAGTCGGCCAAACCTATTCCTAAGAGATAAGGAAGATTTCCTGTTTCTTCGGGTGTTTTTCCTTTCTTAAGTCGGCTCGGCCTGCTGGGCTTCTTGTCCAGGTTCGGCCCACTCCCGTTTGTGGACTTGTTGTGAATTCTTTGTTGTCTTGGGCTAGGCTTGGTTTCGTTGAAACCATTTTCTTTGGCCCGGGTGACACCATGGTTCACAGATCGGGTGATACCATGGTTCACGGCTCGGGTGACACCATGGTTCACGGCTCGGGTGACACCATGGTTCACGGCTCGGGTGACACCATGGTTCACGGTTCGGGTGACACCATGGTTCACGGCTCGGGTGACACCATGGTTCACGGCTCGGGTGACACCATGGTTCACGGCTCGGGTGACATACTATTGGTCGTAACCCCCGATCCGTCTGTCGTACCATGGATTGGGGTACTCGTCCCAGCTTCTTCGCCGTGGGTCGTGACCCTCGATCCTTCTGTTGCGTCATGGGTCGGGGTACACGACCCAACTCACCTTGTCGTGGTTCGGGGTACATGACCCAACCTTCCTTTCACGGATCGGGGTACCCGATCCCTTGCTTTGTCACGGATCGGGGTACACCTTTCACGGTTAGGGAGGACCCGATCCACCTGCTTCATGGCTAGGGAGCCCTGATCCACCCGCTTCATGGTTAGGGGGACCCGATCCACCCGCTTGGTCACGGATCGGGGTACATGACCCAACCTTCCTCTCACGGATTGAGGTACCCGATCCCTTGATTTGTCACGGATCGGGGTACACCTTTCACGGTTAGGGGGACCCGATCCACCTGCTTCATGGCTAGGGAGACCCGATCCACCTGCTTCATGGCTAGGGAGACCCGATCCACCTGCTTCATGGTTAGGGGGATCCGATCCACCTGCTTCATGGCTAAGGAGCCCCGATCCACCTGCTTCATGGTTAGGGGGACCCGATCCACCCGCTTCATCACGGATCGGGGTACACGACCCAACCTTCATGGTTGGGGGGATCCGATCCACCTGCTTTGTCACGGATCGGGGTACATGACCCAACATTCCTCTCACGGATCGGAGTACCCAATTCCTTACTTTGTCACAGATCGGGGTACACCCTTCACGGTTAGGGGGACCCGATCCACCTGCTTCATGGTTAGGAGGACCCGATCCACCTACTTCGTCACGGCTAGGGATCCCGATCCAACTACATCACAATTAGGGATTCAGCTGCTAGTGCTTTTTCATACTTAGCAATTTTCAATCGTTGATTCTCAATAGGTGGAATCTGACCCCAACAGTACTAACTCATAAATTTTAGAGAAAAGCAATAAGAAAAAGAGATTGGTACCTTAAATGAATTCACAATTTTCTTGCTAGCTAGAGAAAAAAGAAAGAGAAGAGAGAAACACCCAAAAGAAAGAAAAAATGTTGAAACAAACCAAACGATGATGTTTATATAACAAACAAAATTATCGAAATGTGTACAAATTAAAAAATAAATGTAAGTGAGATTTAAGAAAGGCTGAAAAGCAGGAGTTTTAAAAGCAATGAGCAGGGCCGGTTTTAGACCAAGCCTAATGAAACTTTGGTTTTGGTCTCCATTTTTTACGGGCCCTCATTATTTACAGAAATTCATATATACATTATAAACATTTTGTTTGAAACTATTTTTATGAAAATTTTTAGTGATTTTATAATATAAAATATTAATTCTCATTTTTTATTTTGTTTCAAGTGCTTTTCTCAAAGCAAGAATCATGTGTCCTAATTCCATTCATTTTCTTCGAAAATTGTATTAATCAGAAAATTATAAGAAAATAAGAGTTTGTCTTTATTGGTTTATTTGTCTTTCATCGAGAAAAAAGTCGAATTTCAAAGTTAACTCCTCTTTAAATTCATATTTCTTACTGTTACTTCTAGAGAAAATAAATGTAAATTTCAAAGTTTGTCTCGTTTTTTTGTCCTGATCCCATTTACCGTAAAAAACGACGTTTCGCATAGGGTTTTAACTGTTGTCAATAACTAGGCCGTTTCAGGCACTGATTTCTTCTCCGACTAGCAGACACGACCCAAACGAGATTTGGACAAGAAGACCCGAACGTAGCTCTTCTGCTCGATTCCAATTGTAGGTAATTTCATTTTATTTTCCGATATCATCTCAGATGTCCCCGGGCACAAATTGCAGCTCACTTGTTCGATGTCTTTACTCAAAAGTCAAAACGCTGGACGTTGTTGGGGGGGGGGGGGGGGGGGGGGGGTTTGAAGGGTTTTCATTTGAGCTTTGATTCTTAGTGTGCTAACTACTTACAGTGACTTTCATTACAATCTTGATTTGTAAATTTTTATGTTGATATATGTTTAATTGTAAAATGCGTCTTTGGATAATTAGTGAAATAGTTTATTTTGGGAACAACAATCCTCTCGTGCATCGCAGTGTTCTCTTCCCATTTTGATAAACGATTTCGTTTGGTTGGAAGCAAATTCAAGAAAACGATGAAAATGTATGTCCTTTTATATATTTCATGATCCATCTTCTGTTATGTTTTTGCTCGATTATATATAATCGAAATCCGACATGGGTATTGCAGAGTAAAGGCAAACGCAGGTGCACTTACGAATTTCGAAGTGCTCGACTTCTTAAACTCAAGAGGTGCATCAAAGGATACTACAAGAGTTATAGCTCCAATTGCTATATCAGAATACAAGGTCAATTTATTTTCTCTGTTGTGACTTGCCTTAAAAGGGTTTTAGTGATTCGAATCATCTTTTCAGGTCTATGATTATTTGGTGGAGACTGCTGCTTGCACTCAAACACGAGAGAGTGTTACCAAATTCACCGACAAGGACATACATTTTCGAATATCATCAATCTTCGGCCATCTTCTATTGTCGAATTGATGCCGGTTTGTGGTTTTCTTCCATCTTCTCTACCAGATCTCATCAACATATCTACCATTGCGTTTAATTTCTCTTACACGTTTTTCATGCTTTGTTGATTGCGACTTTTGCAGATCATAGAGAAGCCCGATGATCGGGAAATCGACTCTGATGGGATACTCGAGCTCGTGCAGGAGTTGCTACCGGCCTACCGCCTCTTCCTACATCCGAAAGTCATGAAGAAAATGACCAAGAGGAAACAGAGAACGGTGAACTGCAGTTTTGAGTTGATATTTGTCGTATACTTCTGGACATTCTTGTTCATAAAGACTAATAATTCCAAGGATATGAGCAATTACTGTAATAAACTGCAATATGGAAACTTCAAAGATTGTTCTCGAATCCGACTAGAGTCACCACTTCCACCTAATAATTCAACACCTATTCAATTTTTATCATCTACGGTTTAGTTTAATAAAATTCAATACTCTACTCCACCATTTTTTATTTTCTTTTTCTTATTTTTTTTTATATTTTATGATTACATATTAATAACAATTATCGATTGAAATTAAATTAAAATGATTTAGAGTTAAACAATTTTTTATATAATTTTTTTATTTTCTATCTTATTTATAATTTGAATTAATTTTTTTTTGCAAGTAATAAAAACAAAAAATAATCATTATAAAACGAATAAA
Source organism: Pseudoturritis turrita (assembly GCA_900406555.1). Classification (NCBI taxonomy): domain Eukaryota; kingdom Viridiplantae; phylum Streptophyta; class Magnoliopsida; order Brassicales; family Brassicaceae; genus Pseudoturritis; species Pseudoturritis turrita. The sequence continues at coordinate 411,448 of OVBL01000058.1, forward strand.
ATTATGAAAAATTTGAACACACGACACAACTAATAAAACACACATAACATAATTAGTACAATAGACCCAACTCACAAACAATAAAGCTCTTAAATCACACATAGAGATTTAAAAATCTCTTTAATCACAGATCCATAGATCATGAGATGCAACTGCTTCAAGAATAACAGTGGTGGTTCCCTTATCTCCCCGAGTAAATTAATCTTCCCACGCTGTAGGACAATTTTTCCATTCCCATTGCATGCAATCAATACTCCCAATCATCCTCGGGAACCCCCAAATTTCACTAACATGCAGTATTCTTTGCATGTCATCTTAAGTTGGGGCTCTGAGATATACTTGCTCATACAATTGTATGATTCCTTTACAGAATCTACGAAAGCACTCCAATGATGTAGTACCTCTTTTTTTGATGTATTCATTAACCGCGTCGGCCGCCACACCATATGCTAACATTCGCATGGCCGTGGTACATTTTGCTAGTGGAGATATACCTTCTTTATTAGCTGCGTCAACTCTTTGGGTGAAATAGTTGTCACTGCTTGATAGGTCGCCAACAATCCGAAAGAAAACATGTTTTTGCATCCGAAATCACCGACGAAACATTGCATTGCCATATGTAGGTTGATTGGCAAAGTAGTCGTCAATTAGTCTTTGGTTTGCCGCTACATGATCTCTCTTGAAGTATCTTCTCTTGCTACGAGGTGCACAGTCTTCCTCTATTTTGTTTCGACGCTCCCTAAACCGGTTGAGGATATACTTATCTTCAATTTCAGACTGCCTTTTGTAAGCTTCGATATCAAAAGGAAATTCCGAGGGATCCATTGATATTTTTTTAGTAAGATGAGATTTTTTGTATTGGTACATCAATGGAAGAATGAGTCCCCATTTATAAGAAATTGAGTGGTTGAAATCGACGGATTCCAAAAAATGATGGAATATAGTTAACTAATAGATAAGGATTGAATTCTTCAATTAAAAGCTAAAAGTCACGGATTACATTGACGAAAACTGACAAACAAATATTATTAAAGCATAAAGCGAAAAACAAACATTATTAAAGCAGAAAGCGACAAACAAACATTATTAAAGCAGAAAGTGACAAAATACAAACGAACACTTGATAATAATTAATTTCCAAATAGATCTTGGTCTAACTTCTTCAAAAGGTTTTTGCTCCGATCATCGAGATGCTCCTTTTTAGTTAGCTTCATCCACATCTTCATCTTCTTGGCATGAGTCTTTTCTTTCATCAATTGGGTTGCCTCCTCTTGCCTCATGTCTATTTTTTCTTATCGTTCTAACTCTTGCTCCTTGAATTGTTTGTATTCATTCCACTCTTCGTTGACCACTTTCAAAGCTGCGCCCTTACCTTTCTTTTTAGCTGCTTCCCTCCCCATTGGACGTGCACTAGATCATACAGAGTTGGAGTCACTTGCATCACTCTCGTGGGCTCTCTTAGATCAACTGCTTCCAGAGCCAGTATTTCCTCCTACCTGATTACCATAACGTGGTTGATCACGGACAGCGACCCTCTGACATTAAATTGAAATTTCCATTCCCCCCACTTTCATATAGTTCATGCACTTTCGCCAATACATCATTCTCCGACCACCCGTTTTGTTGCATACGCTTAGCGTTATCGTAAGCGCCTGTCCTTTCCCCAATGCTTTGTTGATGTAGTTGAAATGATTTCTGCACGAACCTCCTTCACGGGGAGGATCAAATGAGCAATGCTCATTACAATACTCAACAATTTTATCCCAATATGCTTCACTTTTTTGGTTTCTACCAACAACACTGTCTGTTCCATATTTAATCCACTCACTCACTAGCACCAAATTTTGGCGCAGTGGTCTATTTGGAGTTTTTTCGCCGAGCAGGAGTTGAATCCTCTGCATTTGGAGTGGCTTCTTTAACACCGCTCATGCTTCCAAGAGCCGTTTGTGTAGAAATTTCGGGAAATTGAATTGCTCCAACATTCAGAACATTTTCATGATCCGTCGGAATAGAAGAATAAGGGGGTGCTTGAGATGAATATTGCATCATCGATCCATAATATGGAGGATAGTTTGGAACAGATGACGGCATGCAGAAATTTGGTGGAAAACCATAATTTGGTATATTTTGAGATTGGTTGGAAGATTGGTTTTGAAATTGATAATTGTTGGGATTTGGATAGTTGAAAGGGTAATTAGAAGAATTCTAGGTGTTAAAAGGGTTATTGTTGGATCCATTTCCCTAAAAAAATGTTTAAAGCTATAAGCAATAATGTTTTGGAAGATAATTGGATAAAATTATAGTAAAAAAGTGTTTTTTCTGTGTTCAAATCAAATGAAACAAGTCTCTATTTATAGAATACAAAAATGATGAATTTTTGTATTAAAAAATTAAAATATAATTTAATTTACTATCAAATAATTTATTTAAAATAATTTGCATGAGATAAAAAATCTCAAGAACCACTAAAAATAATACATATGTCCTACTCCAAAATAAATATATCGTTATAATAAATGTTGCCTGTTTCATGAGCGTAGTGTGCGTGTGTGTACCACTTGCTATGCCTGGTCGCCTCAGAAACCGTCACGTGGCATTTGTAGACCCACTCTTTTTAATTCAACCGGTTGAAAATTTTAATCAGAGTTGAATCCATGTTTGTTTTTTTTCAACACCCCTGTTATTTAAGTTCAACTTGTTGAATATTCAACAACCTCATTGCACATGAGAAAACTCGGCATTATACAGTTAAGCACATTATTATCGTTTAAGTTGAGGGAAATCAAACGTTTTTCTCTCCACCCTTTGCCGTTATTCTCTGCTTCGACTTCCTTAATCGACCTCATTCTTAATCGATTCCTTTAACTTGAGTGCCACATGTAGGTTTAATCTTGGTTTGGTTTACATAGTTATATTCACTTATCCTAAGAAGTAAGAAGCAAAGTTTCTCTATTTGTTTTTTAGAAAAAACGCCATCTGTAGCAAGAACATTCCAGATGTTCGACTGGCTGGCCAATCACTAGGTCAATCACTAGGTCAGTAATTTCATTGGGTCTTCATTCCCTTTTAACTTGAGTGCCACATTGTAGGTTTAAACTTGATTTTGTTTAGGGATTTTGCTGCTCAGTTAGTTGAGTACAATCCCCTAAATCCAGAAAGAGTACCTTCTATTGTCCAATTCATTAGATGGCCACCAGCGAAGATACAATTACCTTCACCGATGTATCTCATGTCTGAGCTTCTCTGCCACATGACAAACACTTGATCTTCATTGGTATGTCTTTACTCGGTCCCATTTTCTTCAGGATACTACTGCTTTGGCATGCGTTCCAACGTGTTCGAAGTTGTTAATGTTACTGCTTGGTGAAATGTTCTAAGGATTTCTTGAATTGTGAATGTGGAACAAATGTTTAACGTTACTGCTTCGAATTTAAAGTCTGTTTTTTCTTTTCTTTATTGAATCATTGCTTCTCTCTCTTTGCTTTCTCCGCTACGAATTATGGTTTCACCAAATTCTGTTTATTACTCTTTGGGGGGTGCTAGTCTGTTCATTAACATATATGCATTATCTTTAGGACTCTTAGATAATCATGTTAATAAGCAATTCATATAGACAAGACAAAAGCTACAAAGTTCAGCAGATTTGGTGTTTCAGGAAATCAAAAGTCAACAACCATTATTTTTGTTGAAGATGTAGTTGATTGAAGCAGTTCCTGTTCCAGGTGCAAAGTGCTACAGGAAGTGATACAAGCGGACTGGGTTGAGCATCAGACAACGTGGGCTTGAAGAGCTGGGTTGGACCAGGCGATTCAAGCTAATATGGACGAGCCAGAAGCTGTAGCTGAACTGGAGAAATATCTTGGAGAGGATCGAGGAGTAATGAAGATTTTTCTTATGTCTTGCCTAAGAATAAGGAAATAGGTGATATTATTGAAGATTTAGTATCATCTCACCTTGGAGGCCACGGCTAGGTTTAGCCACCCACCTATTGTGTATAAATAGGAGTGTGTTAACCTTGGAGAACGGTTAACACAATTGAAAGAAATATTTCTTATTAAAGGGGATTAAGAGTTTCTTGTAAGAAAACTTAATAAAAGGCTAAGGAGTAGTTATGAGGTTCATGGATCGGGTATAGATCCTTGAACGTGAGAGACTTGATTGAAGTTGGTGAGTGGAACTTGTAAGTACACTTAATGTTTGATCTAGTAATGAATTCTTGAGAAAAGAATCCATGTGTTATTGTGTTCGTTTCCTGTAACAGTAGCTGTCGCATTTTCATTTTTGAGGAAAATCAAGAATAATTACATGTCCCAGAGTAAGCTCTTATCGAGATTATTGCTAGCTTATTGATTTTTTGCTGACAAGAAAGTTTGTTTATTGTATTGTCACAGCATTAACAAAGGTAGGAGTTATCCGAGAGGAGAACAGTGAGAAGTGAATGTCATCTACGTTATACTTTGTTGGGTCTTATGAGTCGGATGTGGCAAAGTGTGATCTTAGGAACAGAGCTATCAAATCGATTCAACGATCATCTTTATGAGTAAACTCCAAGAGTTTTTGCAGAAGAGCAAACATGCTCAGCCTCATCATTCTTCAACAATGGATGTCAGTTATTACTCCATTGCTGCATGGGGTCTCCAAGTACCAACACACTGCTGCCTCTGTTAAATGTACACAGAAAACATAGATAACCTTCTTCTTCGATGTGAGGTGGCAATCTAGATAACTATTGAGTTCTAAATCAGCTCTTCTCCGGAAAATTGTTGCGCATGCGACAGTCTACCAAATCTGGCGAGATAGAAATCAGCGGCTGCATAATCAAATTGCGACTCCTCCATGTGTAATATTCAAGTTCATTGAAAGACTGGTTCGAGACACTATCCTTTCTTGAAGAGAAAAGAAGAATTTCGGCAATCTAATGGAGCTATGGCTTCAGCGAGAGTAGTCTTCTCCTATATCCTCTCTTGAAGAGAAAAGAAGAACTTCGGCGCGATCTAATGGAGCTATGGCTTCAGCGAGAGTAGTCTTCTCCTATATCCTCTCTCAACTCAATTTTCCCTTGTTTTTAATTTTTAATTTTTTTTTGGCAAGGATAAACATCTTGTGGGAAACATTATTGTAGACCATTCTATGATATTCACATTCATATCAAAAACAAAAAACATCGAATGAAAACATGTAAAGTCCATTTTCATCTTTGTTTAATATAGTAGTAAAACAAATTATTGCTTTTAACTGAAAAAAAAACCAAAATCACAAGTTTCACAACTCACAAGATTTTTAAAAACATCACAAAATAAACATATAAAGTATTGTAACTCACAATATACTTACAAACTATAGATATATTGTGCAATAAGTAGTTAGTTTCACCAGGTTTACATGTTTCAAATTAGTCCTGAGCAAAAAACTCGGAACCGAAAAACCAAACCGAACCCGAACAAAATTATTCGAACCGAACCCGAACCGAATTTCTAAAATACTCGAATGGGTCCTAAATACGTAGTACCGAAAACCCGAACCGAATCCGGAACCGAACCGAGAACCGAACGGATACCCGAAATACACGAAACATAAATTAATTCGGCTATTTTTACAGTTTTTTGTTATTTTTCGGGTATTTTTGGAAAATTTCGGGTAATTTTGAGTATTTTAGGTAAAAATACCGGAACGGTTCATATTTTGAGAACTCAGACCCGACCCGAACCCGAAAGGAACCGAACCGAACCCGATCCGAATTTCATAAATACCCGAGGGATTCCTATATTTCTATATCCGAAAATCCGAAAACCCGAAAGATCCAAACCGAACGGGTCCGGGTACCCGAACGTCCAGGGCTATTTCAAACCAATATATATATGAAAACAAAAAAAAATGAAATGCCTAGTATATTAATAGACATAAATATAAATAAAGGATTTCAAACATTTATACATAAAAATATATGAACAAAAACCGGCGCGTATGCGCGATACTCACCTAGTAACTATAATAATTATAGAAAACGCATATGATCCTGCGTCTATTTAACATCACTTTTCATTATATATACTTTTTCATTTATAATCGTTTTAATTCTCCTATAAAATGTTTTGAAAAGTCATATCTTTTCATCATAATTCATAACTTTTTTATTTTATAATAATTTCACTTATAGTCATTTTCAACACTCGACCAAAACATGTACCCTAGTGATTTATGCTAGTGGTATTGCTACATCACCACCCAAATTGAAACCCGACATAATCTATTGTTATTGAGAAAAATCATTTTCAACACTCCTAAACCATGCTTTAATGGATTGTGTCTCTTTACTATAATTTTTTATTTTGTATATTTTCACTTATAATTGTTTATCACATATGGATGCAGAGCTATGTCTTACTATCATTTGTTTCACATCTTATATCCGTTTATTTCATAAAGGACCGCATTATTTCACACTCATATATTTCTAACCAGCACTTTAACCTTCAGAAAAGGACCTTCAAAGATATAGGTTTCACATTCATAAACAAACCTTTACCGAATTTTACGAATACACATTCATATAATTGTTGGGATTTTATTGATTTTTCTGGATATGCATATCATCTTATTATTGGGCTTATTTTATCTATCTTTCCAAATGTGCATTTAGTCTTATTATTGAGCTTATCTTACCAATTTTTTTGAAACATCATATCATGTTATTGTTGAATTTATCTCACCGACATTTTCTCTGGATATGCATATCATAATATCCAAAAATACAAATCCATAAAAATCGAATTTTTGTTTGTTCAGGATGGTGAGCCATCTGCCTCAGAAGCCCTTTTCTGAACGTTAGGGTGCTAGGGGCCCGCTCCTAATTCGTCGCTTAAGGGGGGGGGGAGGATTTTCGACGATGATTCTTAGTCTTATATAGTGTAATCCACGTGTCACGGTTTGATCGATAAAAAATCACCTCAACAATTATATACTCACATATACACATACTCCAAATATGCTAAAAACTAGCTTTTAAATAGTTTCACTAGTGAGTTTTTTTTTTTAGTTTGTCACTCATAAGACTGATACTCTAATAACTATGTCTTCAAATTGTGTTTAATATACCTCAAATTGTTTAAAAAAAAATATAATCATATAAATATAATTTTAATTATCTTAAAAACAATTCACTACAAACTGATATACAATCATGATTATTTTGTGAAATTTTTGTTTGTTGTCGATTATTCGTAGATAAATTATTGTTATTTGACGTTGGAAATTGGATTATATGATAAAATTACATTACAATGGTTGTTTTTTTCCAATTTCGGGAATATCTTATCTGAAAATACTCACAGTGGTCAATTAGAACCGGAATACTATCACAATTGAAACCTGCGATATTTATATATTAAATTCATTTATTCACTAAAAAATAGCGATCATTTATATTCTTGTTGTTTTCACTTATAATCGTTTATCACGTATGGATCATGAGTTATGTCTTACTATCATAATTCTTTGTTTCACATCTTATATCCGCTTATTTCATAAAGGACCGCATCATTTCACACTCATATCTTTCTAACTCTAAGCAGCACTCTAACCTTCAGAAAAGGACCTTCAAAGATAGAGGTCTCACATTCATGAACAAACCTTTACCGAATTTTACGAATACGCATTCATATAATTGTTGGGATTTTATTGATCTTTCTGGATATGCATCTCATATTATTATTGAGCTTACTTTATCTATCTTTCCAAATGTGCATTTAATCTTATTATTGAGCTTATCTTACCGATTTTTTTGAAACATCATATCATGTTATTGTTGGATTTATTTTACTGACCTTTTCTCTGGATATGCATATCATAATATCTAAAAATATATATCCATAAAAATCGATTTTTTTGTTCAGGATGGTGAACCATCTCCCTAAGAAGCCATTTTCCGAACATTAGGGTGCTAGGGCCCCGCTCCCAGCTCGTCGCTTGGGGGGGGGGGGTTTCAATGGTGATTCTTAGTCTTATATAGTGTAATTCACGTGTCACGGTTGGATCGATAAAAAATCACCTCAACAATTATATACTCACATATACACATACTCCAAATATGCTAATAACTAGCTTTTAAATATTTTCACTAGTAAATTTTTTTTTTGGTTTGTCACTCATAAGACTTATACTCTAATAACTATGTATTCAAATTGTGCTTAATATACCTCAATTTTTTTTTAAATATAATCATATAAATTTAATTTTAATTATCTTAAAAATAATTCATAACATGCATGCACGATTGTAGATAAATATAAAAACCATCATTTATATGTGATTTTTAATTAAAAATTGAAACAAAATTTCAAACCCAAAAAATTATTTCCATTGTTACAATTTTTGTTCCTTACTTATATTCTTGTTGGATTTCAAAGATTTGCTAACAAAAGCGACATTGAAATCTGAATTCACGAATTGCATGTTGTTTTCATACGTTGGACATTAGTTTATATATGTATTATGGTTATATATATATATATATATATATATATATATATATAATAAGGTATGACAGACCACATGTATATCAAATTTTGTTTAAGCTATGATTAGAATAAAAGTGACCATTTAAAAAAAAAATTGTTAAAAAGAAATGTGACCAGTTTATAAAGAAAAAGAAACAAAAAATTAAAACTTGGAGTAAATTTTTTTGAGGAAGTGCAATAAAGATACTTCAACTTCAACAATGGAATCAATCAAAGACTACATTTGAAGAATTTAAAATTGTGTCTTTCTTGAAATTGGTTTACTTCCATTATTTGCCGGAGTTTTTTTTTTTTTTTTTTGGTTTTGTAATAGTTAAAAAAAATGACACGAGTCTCATATGGTTGAGAAGAAGAAAGTATTAACACTCATTGTCCCATAGTTTTGGACTCAGTGAATTTTTTTCTTCTAAAACACCATGTATTTATATCCAAAATTTTCAATATTATTTTATCAACAAAATAATATCAAAAATTTAAAGTAAAAAATGATAAATCAATCTTATGTTTTTAGGTAGTAAATTGAGAATTTATAAATTCAAAGTCAATATATTTTGCTATTTAGTCAATTTAAAATTTTGGCGCGTTATTTATTTCTCTTAATAAATTATTTTGGCACGTAATTTATTTATGTTAATAAGTTATATTGGCATGTCATCTACTTTTGCTAATGGGGTTAGCTATTTTTTACTACTAAGTTTTGAAATCTAAAAATAAATTTACATTATTTCCTAAAAAGCTATATGATGCATTATCAATTCAATTTTAAGTTAATATATTTTGGTATTTAGTCAATTTAATTAAACTTTTGGTACATTATTTATGTTTTATTAATAAATTATTTTGGTGGGTAATTTATTTCTATTAATAAGTTATTTTGGCGCGTTATTAAATTTTATTAATGAGTTAGTTTTCTTTTTAGTATTAAGTTTTGAAGTTTAAAACAGAATATAAATTCTTCCCTAAAAAGTTATAGGATGCATCAACAATTTTTGTAATTTGCGTGAGAAGAAATTACAAAATCATATTTTCCTCCAACGGCTATATATTTTCACTAGTTATTTTTTTTAGTTTGTCACTCATAAGACTGATACTCTAATAACTATATTTTAAAATTGTGCTATATATATATATATATATATATAATCATATAAATTAAGTTTAATTATCTTTAAAAAATAATTCATAAAATGCGACTGTAGATAAATACAAAAGTCATCATTAACATGTGATTTTTAAAACTAAAAATTGAAATAAATTTTCAAACTAAAAATTGAAATAAATTTTCAAACCCTAAAAAGTATTTCCATTGTTACAATTTTTTTCCATACTTTTTTAAATTGGATATTTTTATTGTTTTCCCTAATTACCATGATGTTTTTTACACACACTCCCATCTATATACTTGTGGTCTCTCTTAGCTTATTTGGTATATCTTCCTATCTCTTTCTAACACTAATACATATGTCAATATCCAACATACAAAACCAACATGCAATTAATGAATCTTTAAGTAACCTAACAGAGTTTATTATGGATTGCAATGTCGATTGTGTGAACAAATCTTTAAATTCCAATCAGAATTGTTCTTATTTTGAAAAACAAAATATGAAGTATGAGAACATCTTTGTTGGATTTCAAATATTTGCTAACATAAGCGACATTAAAATCCATAATCTGGATTCACGAATTGCATGTTCTTTTCGTACGTTGGACATGAGTATTTATATAATGGTTAGATGGAGATATATAGATATACAAAATAAGCTAAGACAAAATCATATGTATATAGATGGGAATGTGTGTAGATTACATCATGGTAATTAGGAAATAAAATAAAAATATCAAATTTAGACAAATATGAAAAAAAGTTGTGACAATGGAAATAATTTTTTTGGGTTTGAAAATTTATTTCAATTTTTAATTAAAAAATCATATGTTAATGATGAATTTTGTATTTATATATAGTCGTGCATGCATAAATCTATAGGATTTTGTATATTTAAATGATTTGAGTACATGTTTGTTTAGAAAAAAGTGAAAATTAAATAATATATCATGAAAAATTGATATCAAAATCGACATATAAATGGTAAAAATTACAATGCTCGAATAATTAAAACACAAAACTCTAGCAGTTTAAGCTATGATTAGAATAATAAAAAATCATTTTTAATTGAAAAAATCAAAATTTTGTGAAAAAATGAATGTCATCAGTTTATAAAAAAAAAGAAACAAAAAAAACTTTGACTAATTTTTTTGAGGAAATGCAATAAAGATACCTCAACTTCAATAATAAAGTCAATAAAAGACTATAGTTGAATAACGTAAAATTGTGTCTCTCTTGAAATTGGTTTACTAGCTTTTGTATTTTTTTTTTTTGTTTTTTAAGAAAAAATAATAAGAAGAAGACAAGAGACTCATGTGGTTGATAGGGAGAAAGTATTAATACTCAATTGTCCCATATTTTTGAATTCAATTAATTAATTTTTTCTTCTAAAACTCCATGTATTTATATCCAAAATTTTAATATTATTTTATCAACAAAATAATATCAAAAATTTAAAGTAAAAATGACAAAACCAATCTTATGTTTTTAGGTAGTAAATTGAAAATTCATAAATCCAGTCAATATATTTTACTATTTAGTCAATTTAAACTTTTGGCGCGTAATTTAGTTATATTAATAAATTCTTTTGGTACATTATTTACTTTTGCTAAAAGTTAATTATTTTTTACTATTGAATTTTGAAATCTAAAGACAATTTTCCATTCTTTCCTATAAAGCTATATGATGCATTATCAATTAAATTTGAAGTCAACGTATTTTGCTATTTAGTCAATTTAATTTTTGGTGCGTTATTTATGTTTTGTTAATAAATTATTTTGGCGCGTAATTTATTTCTATTAATAAGTTATTTTGACGCGTTAATCACTTTTGCTAATAAATTAGTTTTTTTATTATTATTACGTTTTATACATTGTTTCCTAAAAAGCTATACTATGCATTATCAGTTAAAATAATTAAAAAAAAAAATAAAAAGGTCAATTTTTGTAATTTGCGTGAGAAAAAATTACAAAAACAAATTTTCCTCCAACGGCTATATAAAGGGGGAACACATCCACATGAATAAATCCACAGTCTGACTCTAACATAATATTCTCCTACAAGTTACAAAACAAAACAGTTTCACAAATCTCATCATCAATGGCGAGCAAGTTCAATTTGGTCGTCGGATCTTTGGTGAGCTTCACATCTACAAATTTTTACGAAGAGTTTTACGAAGGAACGGTCTACTTTTACGACCCAGAGGATGCTAGTTTCGGAATCGATGATGGTAAGTTGTTTAAAGTTTCTTTTGATTGATTGTGGTATTAGGGTTTCTAATTGGTTTTTTCTGATGCGATTACGGGAAATCAAATTGTTTTTTATATTCCAAAAGTTTTCTTAATTTCTTGGACTAAGCACTGTGTGCTCTTCTTCTTATGTGAATTTGAGCATTTTCTTGGTAGATTTCTAGAAAAATCTGCTGATTTCGATCGTTTTCGTTACGGATTTCTGTTGTCTATTGAAAAGTCTGCTGATTTCGTTTGTTTTTTAGGCAGATTTCTGTTAATGTATGAGTGACAATATTGAATTTTATTGAGTTTTTTTTTGTCTTTCAAAAGCTTACTTTCTTGGATTTCTGTTAATGTACGAGTGACAATATTGTATCTTCGTTCGTATAATGTGAATTTGGAGTGAATGATTTGCATCTGTGACTGTACAGTATCGCGTACGAGGGTGAGTGGAGGTTATCGTCGAGTCGAAGGGTGTTACCAGTTTTCTCTGAAAGACATTAAGGTTGGTATTATTATACTAAATATCGATTTGATGTTCTAATTATCCATTTTGTTGTTAATCAAATTGTTTGCTTTTCATAACACAGGATTTGAGGGTGATTCGTGTACCAATGCCAAAATCTAACACCAACACTAAGAAGGTAAAAAACTAAAACATAAAATTGTAAGAGAGGATCTTAAACAAAGATATATATATATATATATAAATGAAGATTTCAATGTTTTTTTCTTTCTTTCTCAGGATGACGAGAAGTGTAATCCCGGTGATGCATCATCACCCGCTTCAACTTCAAAGTGATGACTCTGTTTCGTCGCATATACATCGTGGAACCTCTCTCTCTCTCTCTCTCTCTCTCTCTCTCTCTCTCTCTCTCTCTCTCTCTCCTCTCTCCTCTCTCTCTCTCTCTCTTCTCTCTCTCTCTCTTCCTCTCTCTCTCTCTCTCTCTCTTCTCTCTCTCTTCTCTCTCTCTCTCTCCTCTCTCTCCTCTCTCTCCTCTCTTCTCTCTCTCCTTCTTCTCTCTCTCTCTCTCTCTCCCTCTCTCTCTCTCTCTCTCTCTCTCTCTCTCTCTCTCTCTCTCTTCTCTCTCTCTCTCTCTCTCTCTCTCTCTCTCTCTCTCTCTCTCTCTCTCTCTCCTCTCTCTCTCTCTCTCTCTCTCTCTCCTCTCTCTCTCTCTCTCTCTCTCTCTCTCTTCTCTCTCTCTCTCTCTCTCTCTCTCTCTCTCTCTCTCTCTCTCTCTCTCTCTCTCTCTCTCTCTCTCTCTCTCTCTCTCTCTCTCTCTCTATGTAACCAGCAATATGTCCATGACTAGTTTCTCAAATTTCTGTTGTTTTTAGATTGCATATGTTGAATTCTTGAAGAGTTACATTGAGTAACAAAAAATGTTTCAGATTTTCGGATCAATACCAGATATGTTAATGGAAGAATCTTTTTTAGCTCTGTTTCTCTTTTTGGATCGATACTAATCTTCTTTTTTTTCCACCGGATTTTTGTTTAATATTATTTACTGTTTCCGAATTTCTATGCAACATTTAAGTTTTTTTTCATTTAATTGTCACTATAATATCAAATTAGTATTTGGCCAAAAGAGTTGTTTTGTTTGTTTCAAACCAGATTGTATTATGATAAATCAAACTCCCAATAGGAAGAAAGAGTTACGAGCTAATAGGCAGTTTTTGCCAAAGACTCTGCCAAACATTTGTAGCGTTGATTTTCCAACGTCTGATAATTTGTCGTTAAATCGACGTAATGTAGCGTCGATTTCCCAACGTCTGAATTCGTATTAAGTTTGCGACAACAATTATGATGAAATTTATGGTTGGTGAACACGTTTTTTAAAAGCTTGTACCTTTTTTAATGACGGATAATTTCGTCGTAAATTCGATGGTAACTCGAACTAAAATCGTCGCAAAAACATTCGTTGCAAAATCGATGGAAAGTCGTTGGTAATTTTTTTAAAATTGTCTATAAATACCAACTTCCATAAGTTTTGCAACTCAAAAAGTAAAAAAATCCTCTACAAACACAAAAAACACAATCTTCTTCAAATTAAACGATGTATCGGGCCGATATATATGAACTTTGAATGTGGATCTACATGCATAAAAATTTAATGGGAATGGTGATGAAAAAGTTTAGAGATGGGCTGAAAATATTCATGTACCAGGCGAAGATTCCTCGAGGAAGATTCAGTTCTTATCTATTTCTAGAAAAACGAGTAATACACCGCTAACTTTGGAAAGTGGTACCATGTTCTATCCTTATCGGAAGTGCATGAATATGAGATGTTTTCATACTCTTACTGTATGTAACCATTTATTAAATAGAGAATTTACGCCACAATATTATATTTGGTTTCAACATGGTGAGGGTTATCGTGAGAATGATGCAAGTAGTAGCAATAGTAATTATAAAGTTTTTGATCATGTTGAACCTGTCAATTTCCATGAACATCTGCATTAATTTGGCTATCATCGTCAGGATGGTCAAGATCATGATAGGGTTCATGACATGGTTATTGTAACGCCCCGAAATTCCAAGAGAATTTCCAGAACATCAATAAAAGAATTAAAATTAAATACTAAACTCCAAAATTGACAAAGTCTAAAAACTCATGAAAATCCAAGTCTCAAATCGTAAAAAAAATGATCGACAGGAAAACTACCAAGTCTCGCGCTACAACTGAATCAAATACTCTAAGCTTCAACCACGTGCTCCTCCTCTCGAGCTATGTCTGCACGGAAATCAGAACTTATGTGAGCGAAAAAAATCGCTCAGTGAGACTACAAACCCAATAGACATATACCAACACGGTCTGATCCCGCACAGAAAATGTTCACGTGTTGGCACAAAGAACAAATAATTCAATTTCAGATACTAATAAATAAATTTGACATATCCAAATAACTTTAGCAGACATAATATCATCAGAACATAATTACCAACAGAACAAGATATCATCATGACAGAGCGACCAGGTATCTAGCAATGCAATATCAGAAGCGGAATGGTATGACCCTAGCATTGGTCAACCCAAACCATATACTAACAGATTATATACATAATATACTCGATAGCCATGCTGGCGCCTACCGAGGTGGTAATGAAGTACGCCACGGCACTAGTCGACCCCAATACCACTAACAGAAGACTAGAGTACAAAATACATCCGTGGAAGTGCCGGCTACCACGGATTGCCAAATAGAGCTACTAAATCAGAATAGCATGCTGATACCGGTCTTACAGAACCAAACATATATCGTACAAGAATCATGATCCAGATTTAAACCATATAAACATATACTTTTAAATATCATGCTTTCAGATAATTCAACTATTTCTTAATTCTTTATGGCTAAATTAATTTAATTAAATTAAAATCACATAATTTTACCTTTTAAATTATTATTGTAAATCTTTCTAAAATATTATACCAGCGTATAATATTACTAAGGGAGTTAGAACTCACCTGGAATTAAAAGAAAGTGATCGAACCAAGAAACCTACGAACGTCCTCGGAGACCAAATAATTCACCTAAAAACAACCGTGAATTCATAAATTACGGTTGATATACCAACAGAAAGGTTTCGTCGAGAGCAATCCGAATCCGGTATCCATTTTACCAAAACCGGTTTAAAAATTAGCGAACCGACCCGAATTACAGTTGGTTTAAAAACAAAACATGTTCAAATCAAAAACGGGTTTCATGCGATTAATCTTCTCAATCTCACGAATCCAAATCCACTGACTTCTTTCCGATTGGAGTCTGAGTTGATCGGAATTTGATCGGTAAGTTTTCTAATCTCTGAGTTAGTTAACCAAATCGGATTTTTGGTTGACCGGTTCTTAAAGAATTGAAACCGGTTTTGGATTGCTGAGATTGAGTAGATTAATCACATGAAACCCGTTTTTGATTTAAACATGTTTTGTTTTTAAACCAACTGCAATTCGGGTCGGTTCGCTAATTTTTAAACCGGTTTTGGTAAAATGGATACCGGATTCTGATTGCCCTCGACGAAACCTTTCTGTTGGTATATCAACCGTAATTTATGAATTCACGGTTGTTTTTAGGTGAATTATTTGGTCTCCGAGGACGTTCGTAGGTTTCTTGGTTCGATCACTTTCTTTTAATTCCAAGTGAGTTCTAACTCCCTTAGTAATATTATACGCTGGTATAATATTTTAGGAAGATTTACAATAATAATTTAAAAGGTAAAATTATGTGATTTAATTTAATTAAATTAATTTAGCCATAAAGAATTAAGAAATAGTTGAATTATCTGAAAGCATGATATTTAAAAGTATATGTTTATATGGTTTAAATCTGGATCATGATTCTGTATGATATATGTTTGGTTCTGTAAGACCGGTATCAGCATGCTATTCTGATTTAGTAGCTCTATTGGGCAATCCGTGGTAGCCGGCACTTCCACGGATGTATTTTGTACTCTAGTATTCTGTTAGTGGTATTGGGGTCGACTAGTGCCGTGGCGTACTTCATTACCACCTCGGTAGGCGCCAGCATGGCTATCGAGTATATTATGTATATAATCTGTTAGTATATGGTTTGGGTTGACAATGCTGGGTCATACCATTCCGCTTCTGATATTGCATTGCTAGATACCTGGTCGCTCTGTCATGATGATATCTTGTTCTGTTGGTAATTATGTTCTGATGATATTATGTCTGCTAAAGTTATTTGGATATGTCAAATTTATTTATTAGTATCTGAAATTAATTATTTGTTCTTTTGCCAACACGTGAACATTTTCTGTGCGGGATCAGACCGTGTTGGTATATATGTCTATTGGGTTTGTAGTCTCACTGAGCGATTTTGTTCGCTCACATAAGTTCTGATTTCCGTGCAGACATAGCTCGAGAGGAGGAGCACGTGGTTGAAGCTTAGAGTATTTGATTCAGTTGTAGCGCGAGACTTGGTAGTTTTCCTGTCGATCATTTTCTTACGATTTGAGACTTGGATTTTCATGAGTTTTTAGACTTTGTCAATTTTGGAGTTTAGTATTTAATTTTAATTATTTTACTGATGTTCTGGAAATTCTCTTGGAATTTCGGGGCGTTACAGGTGGTATCAGAGCCGAACCCAGACGAGTGTGAGACTCACACTGTCATGGGTGACGATCTTGGTATGCAACGAGGACGTTGCGATCTGTTAGTGGGGGTGATTGTAACACCCCGATTTCTGAAAATATGTGGTGCATGCGGAGAGGGTTAAAAGAATTGATTTGGCTACCTATATCACCAAAGTGCACTTATCTTTTCCGTCACACATCCTGAGAGAACTCCAAAGTTAAGCGTGCTTGAGCTGGAGCAATTTAAGGATGGGTGACCTACTGGGAAGTCATTTCCAGTACCGTGTGAGTGAGGACAAAACACGGGGAAAGATCACGCGGTGATTTGCAGGGTCAGTAAACAAGTCTTTTGAGCCTCCCGGACTAACGCACCGACCGTCGGACGAAAGTGGGGCCCACAGGCCGAGAGAGGGCGTGGGGGCCCACAAACGTTGGCGGTCGGGGCGTTACAAGTGGTATCAGAGCCGAACCCTGACGAGTGTGAGACTCACACTGTCATGGGTGACGATCTTGGTACGCAACGAGGACGTTGCGATCTGTTAGTGGGGGTGATTGTAACACCCCGATTTCTGGAAATATGTGGTGCATGCGGAGAGGCTTATAAGAATTGATTTGGCTACCTATATCACCAAAGTGCACTTATCTTTTCGGTCACTGATCCTGAGAGAACTCTAGAGTTAAGCGTGCTTGAGCTGGAGCAATTTCAGGATGGGTGACCTACTGGGAAGTCATTTTTAGTACCGTGCGAGTGAGGACAAAACACGGGGAAAGATCACGTGGTGATTTGCAGGGTCAGTAAATAAGTCTTTCGAGCCTCCCGGACTAACGCACCGACTGTCGGACGAAGGTGGGGCCCACGGGCCGAGAGAGGGCGTGGGGCCCACGAACGGTGGCGGTCGGGGCGTTACAGTTACAGACGCATTTCATGGTACAACAGCTTCATATTCTGACAATATTGTGGAGGAACCCCAATTAGACGCTAAGCGATTCTATGATATGTTAGACGCTGTAAATCAGCCAATCTACAATGGATGTAGAGAAGAACTGCCAAAATTATCACTTGCAACTAGGATGATGAATATTTAAACATATTATAATTTACCTGAGAATTGTATGAATGCATGATCATAATTATTTAAAGATATTTGCCACTGAAAAATTTGTCTGTTGAATCATACTATGAGATACACGAGTTGGTATTTAATCTGGAGTTATCTTCTGAGATGATAGATGTATGTATTGACAATTGTATGATTTTTTTGAAAGACGATCATCAGCTGCATGAATTTCTATTTTGCCAAAATCCAAGATATAAGCCGCAAGGTAGATGGAGGAGTAACGTGTCGAATAAACGGATGTCGAGTTCTTCAAATGCATTTCACAGGATGATCACAACATAAATGTTGTCGGTAATGCATCATCTTCATCGCCCATGTTAATTGGTGGCCAGATAGGATCTTATAGTAACCAGAATTCAACCAATAATCATGTAAACTAAAACATATAGATCAAGAGTACTACGCATAATTATGAACTTATCAAAACTAAGAGATATAAATGGAGATCTTCATATGTTTTTCTTAGGGTGGTCAGAAGAAGAGGTGATTCATCGAATGAAGCTCAGATGGGATCTCTAAGCCGGGATCCACCTTCCTGTCTCTTTGCATATACATCACATACAAAACATTCATATATGATCTATAAAACCCACCAACATATTACTTACTTCCTATACAAAATTTACATATATCCTTCACTAGACCTTCTTAGTCTTTTGGATTTTGGTGTTTTGCTTTGCAAAGTTTAAATCTTTTACATCCATGGAAGTTCGTTGAGGAACAACAGTTTGGTTAATGAAAGCACTTTTCTTATGTTCTGGTTTCTTCTTTTTGGTGGATGTTCCCATTAAAGTTTTTATTAGAAAGATCAAATGTGATGATGACACACGCAGACAATGTTTAAAGTTTGTTTCTATTTCTGTATTTGGGAACAAGTTTAAAAGATTTTAGAAAAGCAAACCCAGGGGAAAAAACTCAAATTAATCAAGGATTAATTTGCCAAATAACACAAAAAAACCAAACATAAAATCTAACAAAATTTCCCCTACGTGGCATAATCTCACCCTCTAATTTTAGGGTTTTTTGCCAGTTATTTTTGTTTTTGTTTTTGCCATCCCACTAATTGACCCATTAATCAATACTGAAACTCACTTAATCATGGGATCGTTAGTAGTTCACCAAGTGATACAAATCTTTTTATATGCAATTCGAATAATAATAAAAAACCAGTTAAGTAAACTTAAAAAACATTAAGTGAAAATTGGATTGTATACGCTAAATTTTATTAGTAATTTGAAATCTATATTAAATTTTCTAAGAATTTGAGATATACCCTTTTTGTTGTTAAAATGACATTTTTGTCCCTAGTTAATCTAAAAATAAAAAAATAAAATTTGATTATTCGGTTTTTTTATTAAATGTTAGCTAATAATTTTTAAATTAATAACTAATCTTGTATTTTTTTTTTTTTTAATCTCAAAACTCATCAAAAAATAATGATTAATTTAAAATATTAGATAATGATTAATTTTAAAAAATATATATATATATTTTTTAGATTTTGTAAATATATTATATAATGCTTATTTGGTATATCTTTCTATCTCTCTCTAACACTAATACATAGACCAATATCCAACATACGAAACCAACATGCAATTTATGAATTTTTAACTAACCTAACATAGCTTATTATGGATTTCAATGTCGATTGTGTGAACAAATCTTTAAGTTCCAATCAGAATTGTTCTTGTTTTAAAAAAAAAGATGAAGTATGAGAACATGTTTGTTGGATTTCAAAGATTTGCTAACACAAGCGACTTTGAAATCCATAATCTGGATTCACGAATTGCATGTTATTTTCGTACGTTGGACATTAGAATATATATTATGGTTAGAGAGAGATATATAAATATACAAAATAAGCTAAGACAAGACCACATGTATATAGATGGAAATGTGTGTAGAAAACATTATGGATATTAGGAAATAAAATAAAACTATCAAATTTAGACAAGTATGAAAAACAATTGTAAAATGAAAATATTTTTTTATGTTTGAAATTATTTTCAATTTTGAATTCAAAAATGACATGTTAATGATGACTTTAATATTTATCTACAGTCGTGCATGCATTATATATATATATATATATATATTTTAGATAACTAAACCAAAATCTATATGATTTTGTATATTTAAATGATTTCAGTACATGTTTGTTTAGAAAATAGTTAAAATTAAATAATATATCGTGAAATTTTGATATAAAAATTGACATATAAATGGTAAAAATTACAATGCTCGAATAAAATATTAAACAATCATGTTTTAAATAAAAAAAATCAAATTTTTGTGAAAAAGAAATGTCATCAGTTTATAAAGATAAAAAAACTGAAACTTTGAGAATTTTTTTTTGAGGAAATGCAATAAAGATATCTCAACTTCAACAATGAGGTTAATAAAGAATTATAGTTGAACAACGTAAAATTGTGTCTCTCTTGAAATTAGTTTACTTCGAATTTTTATATTCTTATATTTTTTAACAAAAAGTAATAACAAGAAGACACGAGTCTCATATGGTTGAGAAGGAGAAAGTATTAACACTCGTTGTTCCATATTTTTGGATTCAATGAATTTTTTTTTTATAAAACTCCAAGTATTTATATCCAAACTTTTCAATATTATTTTATCAACAAAATAATATAAAAATTTAAAGTAAAAATGAAAAAAATCAATCTTATGTTTTTAGGTAGTAAATTGAGAATTTATAAATTCAGTCAATATATTTTGCTATTTAGTCAATTTAAAATTTTGGCGCGTTATTTATTTATGTTAATAAGCTATTTTGGTGTGTAATTTAGTTCTATTAATAAATTATTTTTGTACGTTTACATTCTTTCCTAAAAAACTATATAATGCATTATCAATTAAATTTGAAGTCAACATATTTTGCTATTTAGGCAATTTAAACTTTTGGCGCGTTATTTATGTTTTATTAATAAATTATATTGACGCGTAATTTAATTCTACTAATAAATTATTTTGGCGCGTTATTAACTTTCGCTAATGAGTTAGTTGTTTTTAGTATTATGTTTTGAAGTCTAAAATGAATATACATTCTTTCCTAAAAAAGATATAGAATGCATTATCAATTAAAATAATAAAAAATAAAAATAAACGTCTAACAATTTTTGTAATTTGCGTGAGAAGAAATGACAATTGCATTTCCCTCCAATGGCTATATAAAGGGGAACACATCCACATGAGTAAATCCACACACTAGATCTCAAGAACTATAACAGAATCTTGCCCTACAAGTTACAAAACAAAACAGTTTTACAAATCTCATCATCAATGGCGAGAAAGATCGATTTGGTCATTGAATCTTTGGTGAGTTTCGCATCCACCAACTCTATCAGCCTTTGATTGGCTTTGGGATAGGGGCTAGGCGCAAAGAGGTGGCTCAAAACGCTGCAGAGATACTGCGAAACCCTCTCCACCCTCTGGACCATCAACCTGAATCAAGTTTTTCTAGGTCACTCTAATCTAAAACTTGATTCAGGTTGATAGTCCAAAGAGTCGAGAGGATTTCTCGGTATCTTTGCAGCGTTTTGAGCCACATCTTTGAGCCTAGCCCGATCCTAGAGCCAATCAAAGGTTGGTAGATTGGTGGATGCAACTCTCATCATATTCCGACTGCTCAATCCATGTAACATGTGAAATTAAATCTAAGCAAATTTATATCTCTTCGGCTTCCCCTTCAATTTCTTGTTCAGTTATGTAAAGAGCAATATGCCTATTACTAAGAGATCCTTACAAGTTTCTCAAATTTCTGGTGTTTTAGTTTTGGATAGACTGAGTTCTTAACAAACAATGTCTTCAAATTTTATGAATCGATACCAGTTTCGTTACAAGAGAGAAATTTCTTTTAGATTTATTTCTCTTTTGTTGATGTGTTTCATTAATGATTCTATCAGAAATATCAAATATAGTCTCACTCACACACACACACACAGAGATAGGAGTTTACGTCTTTGAGACTTTGTTTCATTAATGATTCTATCAGAAATATCAAATGGAATCACATACACACTCAAACAAGTCTTGTGCTAGAGCAAAAATCTGTAACAACACATTAATCATCATTTCATTCGTAGCCATATTATTTCTGAAAATTTGTAGTTAGAATTTGGTCTAAACATAATCTCTTTAGTATTCATATCTTAAATCATCTCTAATGATGTAAAGGCCTAGCGAAAACTCAAGAAACAATACAAGAAAATGCGTCTGTATGAGAGTATTGAATCCTGGTTAGATTGCTTACAGCCCAAGAAACGATTTATGGCCGTTGAGGTCAATCAAGATGTGTTTCTGTTGGGTGTATAGGTTTTGCGAAGGAGAATGCCTACCTTGTTTAAGCGTAAGTGTGTAATGCGATGTCATTAAAGCGCATTTCCCTCCGACTTTAACCTAATCTTAATTCTAAGAGGATTTTTGTTTCATATTATTTGATTTTTCCGAGTTCCTATGCTTTTTGGGCCAATCGTGGTACAAAGTTTAAACAGACTCAAGAACTTAATAATGAGTAGAACTCCCTTAAGCTTGGTGAGTTCACCGTCATTAATAAAATAGTCTGAAACAAGTCCAATCTTGCTATCTCTTCATCCGGAGCAGTTTCCAAAGCTGTCTTCAGAGCTACGGTTTCTGCAACAATTGCTGAAGCGGTAAAACGACAAGATGACAATTAATGAAACAGATTAATTTATGGCCTAAGGAGTTTAAAAACAAAAATTTAAAGATAATTTATAGAAGTTCTTAATCTCCGTCCATTTCACCCCCAAACATTTTATAAAACGAAACGAGAGTTTATACATGCTTTAAAATAGGAAAATTCATTGCCAACTACACAGACTATAGGATAATACATAGCTACACATGCCAACTAAGAAAATGTAATTTTATTTTTAGATTTTTAAAACTAGAATCTAATTTAAATTTTTAAAATGAAAATCAAAACCGACAAATATGTGTAACATAACTCATTGAATCGGGATTCAACCCAGAGGTCCTCTTATTAGTCAGTTTCGACGAAGAAATCAATTCACACCCTTCGTTTTGATCCGAATTTTGTTAACCTTCCTTTTCCCAAGAACCCTAAATCGCAAATTGTATTTTTTTCTCAACTCCAAAACAATAAATATATTTTTCTCGACTCCGAAACGAAAAACTTGTTATTTTCTGGGTCGGGTTTCTGGTTTAATTCTTCAAATTGGTTAAACTAGATTGCGGTCGGGTCAGGTTTAGTTAATGAGTCGGGTTGTATTTTATTTTACTTGCATTTTCAACCTTCAATAAACGGATTTTGTTAGAAAATGACATAAATGTTGTTTGTGACATATTTTTTTGCATCTTTGTGCATTAAGTATTAGTTAGTGTGCATAAAACAACATTTGTTTAGTTGGCATATGTAATCATGTAATATCACATATATAGTCTGTATAGCTCACAATGATATTTAATTTAAAATATGAGTATTTACAAACTTAATTTTATTATATACTCTTTAGAAAATTTATGGCTATGCCCGATATTTAAAATTTTCTTTTTTGTTTTTATCTTCTAAATATAAATTGTAATTTGCCAAAGAATAAATTTAAATCGCATTTCCCTCCAAAGGATATATAAACACATATTTGCACTCCGACTCTGAGAACGAACAAAATCTTTCCATAGAAGTTAGAGCACCTAAAATCCGAGTTTCCATGGCTAGCGATAACTCGAGGAACCCACATGAATAAGTAGTCGGATCTGTGGTGAGTTTTCTTTTGAAGAACAACGAGTATCACTACAAAAGAACATCTCCACTTTAAGCAACAGATTTCTGGATTTACGATCAAGAATGATAAGTTATTTTATGGTTTCTATGGTTAGGCGATTATATTATGGTTAGAAGGAGATATATAGATATACAAAATAAGCTAAGACAAGACCACATGTATATGCGAAAGTGTGTAGAAAACATCATGGATATTAGGAAATAAAATAAAAATATCAAATTTAGATAAGTATGAAAAAATTGTAATAATGGAAATAATTTTTTATGTTTGAAATTTTTTTCAATTTTGAATTAAAAAATCACATGTTAATGATGACTTTAGTATTTATCTACAGTTGTGCATGCATTTTATATATTTTTTTTAAATAACTAAACCTAAATCTATAGGATTTTTTATATTTAAATGATTTGAGGATATGTTTGTTTGGAAAATAGTTAAAATTAAATAATATATCATGAAAATTTGATATCAAAATCTACATATAAATGGTAAAAATTACAATGCTCGAATAATTAACACACAAAAACTCTAGCAGTTCAAGCTATGAATAAAATAATAATCAATCATGTTTTAAATGGAAAAAAAATCAAAATTTTGTGAAAAAGGAATATCATCAGTTTATAAAGAAAAAGAAAAAAAAAACTGAAGCTTCGAGAATTTGTTTTTGAGGAAATGCCCTAAAGATACCTCAACTTCAACAATGAAGTCAATAAAAGACTATAGTTGAATAACGTAAAAATGTGTCTCTCTTAAAATTTGTTTACTTCGAACTTTTGTATTTTTTAAGAAAAAGTAAAAACAAGAAGACACGAGTCTCATATGGTTGAGAGGGAGAAAATATTAACACTCATTGTTCCATATTTTTGGATTCAATGAATTTTTTTTTCTAAAACTCCACGTATTTATATCCAAACTTTTCAATATTATTTTATCAACAAAATAATATAAAAATTTAAAGTAAAAATGAAAAAAATCAATCTTATGTTTTTAGGTAGTAAATTGAGAATTTATAAATTCAGTCAATATATTTTGCTATTTAGTCAATTTAAACTTTTGGCGCGTTATTTATTTATGTTAATAAGCGATTTTGGTGTGTAATTTAGTTCTATTAATAAATTATTTTTGTATGTTTACATTCTTTCCTAAAAAAATATATGATGCATTATCAATTAAATTTGAAGTCAACATATTTTGCTATTTAGTCAATTTAAATTTTTGGCGCGTTATTTATGTTTTGTTAATAAATTATATTGACGCGTAATTTAATTCTATTAATAAATTATTTTGGCGCGTTATTAACTTTCGCTAATAAGTTAGTTGTTTTTAGTATTATGTTTTGAAGTCTAAAATGAATATACATTCTTTCCTAAAAAAGATATATAATGCATTATCAATTAAAATAATAAAAAATAAAAATAAACGTCTAACAATTTTTGTAATTTGCGTGAGAAGAAATGACAATTGCATTTCCCTCCAATGGCTATATAAAGGGGAACACATCCACATGAGTAAATCCACACACTAGATCTCAAGAACTATAACAGAATCTTGCCCTACAAGTTACAAAACAAAACAGTTTCACAAATCTCATCATCAATGGCGAGAAAGATCGATTTGGTCATTGAATCTTTGGTGAGTTTCGCATCCACCAACTCAACCAGCCTTTGATTGGCTTTGGGATAGGGGCTAGGCGCAAAGAGGTGGCTCAAAATGCTGCAGAGATACTGCGAAACCCTCTCCACCCTCTGGACCATCAACCTGAATCAAGTTTTTCTAGGTCACTCTAATCTAAAACTTGATTCAGGTTGATAGTCCAAAGAGTCGAGAGGGTTTCTCGGTATCTTTGCAGCGTTTTGAGCCACATCTTTGAGCCTAGCCCGATCCTAGAGCCAATCAAAGGTTGGTAGATTGGTGGATGCAACTCTCATCATATTCCGATTGCTCAATCCATGTAACATGTGAAATTAAATCTAAGCAAATTTATATCTCTTCGGCTTCCCCTTCAATTTCTTGTTCAGTTATGTAAAGAGCAATATGCCTATTACTAAGAGATCCTTACAAGTTTCTCAAATTTCTGGTGTTTTAGTTTTGGATAGACTGAGTTCTTAACAAATAATGTCTTCAAATTTTATGAATCGATACCAGTTTCGTTACAAGAGAGAAATTTCTTTTAGATTTGTTTCTCTTTTGTGGATGTGTTTCATTAATGATTCTATCAGAAATATCAAATATAGTCTCACTCACACACACACACACAGAGATAGGAGTTTACGTCTTTGAGACTTTGTTTCATTAATGATTCTATCAGAAATATCAAATGGAATCACATACACACTCAAACAAGTCTTGTGCTAGAGCAAAAATCTGTAACAACACATTAATATCATTTCATTCGTAGCCATATTATTTCTGAAAATTTGTAGTTAGAATTTGGTTTAAACATAATCTCTTTAGTATTCATATCTTAAATCATCTCTAATGATGTAAAGGCCTAGCGAAAACTCAAGAAACAATACAAGAAAATGCGTCTGTATGAGAGTATTGAATCCTGGTTAGATTGCTTACAGCCCAAGAAACGATTTATGGCCGTTGAGGTCAATCAAGATGTGTTTCTGTTGGGTGTATAGGTTTTGCGAAGGAGAATGCCTACTTTGTTTAAGCGTAAGTGTGTAATGCGATGTCATTAAAGCGCATTTCCCACCGAATTTAACCTAATCTTAATTCTAACCGGATTTTTGTTTCATATTATTTAATTTTTCCGAGTTCCTATGCTTTTTGGGCCAATCGTGGTACAAAGTTTAAACAGACTCAAGAACTTAATAACGAGTAGAACTCCCTTAAGCTTGGTGAGTTCACCGTCATTAATAAAATAGTCTGAAACAAGTCCAATCTTGCTATCTCTTCATCCGGAGCAGTTTCCAAAGCTGTCTTCAGAGCTACGGTTTCTGCAACAATTGCTGAAGCGGTAAAACGACAAGATGACGATTAATGAAACAGATTAATTTATGGCCTAAGTAGTTTAAAAACAAAAATTTAAAGATAATTTATAGAAGTTCTTAATCTCCGTCCATTTCACCCCCAAACATTTTATAAAACGAAACGAGAGTTTATACATGCTTTAAAATAGGAAAATTCATTGCCAACTACACAGACTATAGGATAATACATAGCTACACATGCCAACTAAGAAAATGTAATTTTATTTTTAGATTTTTAAAACTAGAATCTAATTTAAATTTTTAAAATGAAAATCAAAACCGACAAATATGTGTAACATAACTCATTGAATCGGGATTCAACCCAGAGGTCCTCTTATTAGTCAGTTTCGACGAAGAAATCAATTCACACCCTTCGTTTTGATCCGAATTTTGTTAACCTTCCTTTTCCCAAGAACCCTAAATCGCAAATTGTATTTTTTTCTCAACTCCAAAACAATAAATATATTTTTCTCAACTCCGAAACGAAAAACTTGTTATTTTCTGGGTCGGGTTTCTGGTTTAATTCTTCAAATTGGTTAAACTAGATTGCGGTCAGGTCAGGTTTAGTTAATGAGTCGGGTTGTATTTTATTTTACTTGCATTTTCAACCTTCAATAAACGGATTTTGTTAGAAAATGACATAAATGTTGTTTGTGACATATTTTTTTTTGCATCTTTGTACATTAAGTATTAGTTAGTGTGCATAAAACAACATTTGTTTAGTTGGCATATGTAATCATGTAATATCACATATATAGTCTGTATAGCTCGCAATGATATTTAATTTAAAATATGAGTATTTACAAACTTAATTTTATTATATACTCTTTAGAAAATTTATGGCTATGCCCGATATTTAAAATTTTCTTTTTTGTTTTTATCTTCTAAATATAAATTGTAATTTGCCAAAGAATAAATTTAAATCGCATTTCCCTCCAAAGGATATATAAACACATATTTGCACTCCGACTCTGAGAACGAACAAAATCTTTCCATAGAAGTTAGAGCACTTAAAATCCGAGTTTCCATGGCTAGCGATAACTCGAGGAACCCACATGAATAAGTAGTCGGATCTGTGGTGAGTTTTCTTTTGAAGAACAACGAGTATCACTACAAAAGAACATCTCCACTTTAAGCAACAGATTTCTGGATTTACGATCAAGAATGATAAGTTATTTTATGGTTTCTATGGTTAGGCGATTATATTATGGTTAGAAGGAGATATATAGATATACAAAATAAGTTAAGACAAGACCACATGTATATACGAAAGTGTGTAGAAAACATCATGGATATTAGGAAATAAAATAAAAATATCAAATTTAGATAAGTATGAAAAAATTGTAATAATGGAAATAATTTTTTATGTTTGAAATTTTTTTCAATTTTGAATTAAAAAATCACATGTTAATGATGACTTTAGTATTTATCTACAGTTGTGCATGCATTTTATATATTTTTTTTAAATAACTAAACCTAAATCTATAGGATTTTTTATATTTAAATGATTTGAGGATATGTTTGTTTGGAAAATAGTTAAAATTAAATAATATATCATGAAAATTTGATATCAAAATCTACATATAAATGGTAAAAATTACAATGCTCGAATAATTAACACACAAAAACTCTAGCAGTTCAAACTATGAATAAAATAATAATCAATCATGTTTTAAATGGAAAAAAAATCAAAATTTTGTGAAAAAGGAATATCATCAGTTTATAAAGAAAAAGAAAAAAAAAACTGAAGCTTCGAGAATTTGTTTTTGAGGAAATGCCCTAAAGATACCTCAACTTCAACAATGAAGTCAATAAAAGACTATAGTTGAATAACGTAAAAATGTGTCTCTCTTAAAATTTGTTTACTTCGAACTTTTGTATTTTTTAAGAAAAAGTAAAAACAAGAAGACACGAGTCTCATATGGTTGAGAGGGAGAAAATATTAACACTCATTGTTCCATATTTTTGGATTCAATGAATTTTTTTTTTCTAAAGCTCCACGTATTTATATCCAAACTTTTCAATATTATTTTATCAACAAAATCATATAAAAAATTTAAAGTAAAAATGAAAAAATCAATCTTATATTTTTAGGTAGTAAATTGAGAATTTATAAATTCAGTTAATATATTTTGCTATTTAGTCAATTTAAACTTTTGGCGCGTTATTTATTTTTGTTAATAAGCTATTTTGGCGCGTAATTTAGTTCTATTAATAAATTATTTTTGTACGTTTACATTCTTCCAAAAAAACTATATCATGCATTATCAATTAAATTTGAAGTGAACATATTTTGCTATTTAGTCAATTTAAACTTTTGGCGCGTTATTTATGTTTTGTTAATAAATTATTTTGGCGCGTAATTTAATTCTATTAATAAATTATTTTGGCGCGTTATTAACTTTTGCTAATGAGTTAGTTGTTTTTAGTATTATGTTTTGTAGTCTCAAAACGAATATACATTCTTTCCTAAAAAAAGATATATAATGCATTATCAATTAAAATAATAAAAAAATAAAAATAAACGTTTAACAATTTTTGTAATTTGCGTGAGAAGAAATGACAATTGCATTTCCCTTTAATGGCTATATAAAGGGGAACACATCCACATGAGTAAATCCACACACTAGCTCTCAAGAACTAAAACAGAATCTTCCCCTACAAGTTACAAAACAAAACAGTTTTACAAATCTCATCATCAATGACGAGAAATATCGATTTGGTCATCGAATCTTTGGTGAGCTTCGCATCCACCAACTCTACCAGCCTTTGATTGGCTTTGGGACAGGGGCTAGGCGGAAAGAGGTGGCTCAAAACGCTGCAGAGACTCAGTGAAACCCTCTCAATTTCTTTGGATTATCAACCTGAATTAAGTTTTTACAGGTGACTCTAATTTAAAACTTGATTCAGGTTGATAGCCCAAAGAATCGAGAGGATTTCTCGGTATCTTTGCAGCATTTTGAGCTATCTCTTTGAGCCTAGCCCGATCCCAGAGCCAATCAAAGGCTGGTAGAGTTGGTGGATGCAACTCTCATCGTATTCCGCTTGCTCAATCCGTGTAACATGTGAAATTAAATCTAAGCGAATATATGTCTCTTCGGCTTTCCCTTCACTTTCTTATTCTGTTATGTAAAGAGCAATATACCTATTACATATCTAAAATTTTAAAGTATTTAAAGACAAGAACACATGTATATATAGAAATACAAAATAAGTTAAGACAAGACCACATGTATACAGATGCGGAAGTGTGTAGAAAACATCATAGATATTAGAAAATAAAATAAAAATATCAAATTTAGACAAGTATGAAAAACAATTTTTTGGGTTTGAATTTTTTTTCTTTCAATTTTTAATTAAAAAATCACATGTTAATAATGACTTTTGTATTTATCTACTGTTGCATTTTATAAAAAAAAAATTAAATAACTAAACCTAAATCATTAAAATTTTAGATATTAATGATTCTATTTTTAGATATGTAATAGGCATATTGCTCTTTGAGACTCTGTTTGATTAATGATTCTATCAGAAATATCAAATGGAATCACATACACACACAAACAAGTCTTGTGCTAGACCAAAAATCTGTAACAACACATTAATCATCATTTCATTTGTAGCCATATTATTTCGGAAAATTTGTAGTTAGAATTTGGTCTAAACATAATCTCTTTAGTATTCATATCTTAAATCATCTCTAATGATTTAAAGGCCTAGCGAAAACTCAAGAAACAATACAAGAAAATGCATCTGTATGAGAGTATTGAATCCTGGTTAGATTGTTTATAGCCCAAGAAACGATTTATGGCCGTTGAGGTCAATCAAGATGTGTTTCTGTTGGGTGTATAGGTTTTGCGAAGGAGAATGCCTACCTTGTTTAAGCGTAAGTGTGTAATGCAATGTCATTAAAGCGCATTTCCCTCCGACTTTAACCTAATCTTAATTCTAACCGGATTTTTGTTTCATATTATTTGATTTTTCCGAGTTCCTATGCTTTTTGGGCCAATCGTGGTACAAAGTTTAAACAGACTCAAGAACTTAATAACGAGTAGAACTCCCTTAAGCTTGGTGAGTTCACCGTCATTAATAAAATAGTCTGAAACAAGTCCAATCTTGCTATCTCTTCATCCGGAGCAGTTTCCAAAGCTGTCTTCAGAGCTACGGTTTCTGCAACAATTGCTGAAGCGGTAAAACGACAAGATGACGATTAATGAAACAGATTAATTTCTGGCCTAAGGAGTTTAAAAACAAAAATTTAAAGATAATTTATAGAAGTTCTTAATCTCCATCCATTTCACCCCCAAACATTTTATAAAACGAAACGAGAGTTATACATGCTTTAAAATAGGAAAATTCATTGCCAACTACACAGACTATAGGATAATACATAGCTACACATGCCAACTAAGAAAATGTAATTTTATTTTTAGATTTTCAAAACTAGAATCTAATTTAAATTTTTAAAATGAAAATCAAAACCGACAAATATGTGTAACATAACTCATTGAATTGGGATTCAACCCAAAGGTCCTCTTATTAGTCAGTTTCGACGAAGAAATCAATTCACACCCTTCGTTTTGATCCGAATTTTGTTAACCTTCCTTTTTCCAAGAGCCCTAAATCTCAAATTGTATTTTTTTCTCAACTCCAAAACGATAAATATATTTTTCTCAACTCCAAACTGAAAAACTTGTTATTTTCTGGGTCGGGTTTCTTTTTATTTGGGTTTCTGGTTTAATTCTTCAAATTGGTTAAACTTGATTGCGGTCGGGTCAGGTTTAGTTAATGAGTCGGGTTGTATTTTATTTTACTTGCATTTTCAACCTTCAATAAACGGATTTTGTTAGAAAATGACATAAATGTTGTTTGTGACATATTTTTTTTGCATCTTTGTGCATTAAGTATTAGTTAGTGTGCATAAAACAACATTTGTCTAGTTGGCATATGTAGTCATGTAATATCACATATATAGTCTGTATAGCTTGCAATGATATTTACTTTAAAATATAAGTATTTACAAACTTAATTTTATTATATACTCTTTAGAAAATTTATGGCTATGCCCGATATTTAAAATTTTCTTTTTTGTTTTTATCTTCTAAATATAAATTGTAATTTGCCATAGAATAAATTTAAATCGCATTTCCCTCCAAAGGATATATAAACACATATTTGCGCTCCGACTCTGAGAACGAACAAAATCTTTCCATAGAAGTTAGAGCACCTAAAATCCGAGTTTCCATGAGTTTTCGTTTGAAGAACAACGAGTATCGTTACAAAAGAACATCCTCCACTTTAAGCAACAGATTTCTGGATTTACGATCAAGAACGATAAGTTATTTTATGGTTTCTATGGTTAGGGGGATTATATTATGGTTAGAAGGAAATATATAGATATACAAAATAAGCTAAGACAAGACCACATGTATATAGATGCGAAAGTGTGTAGATAATATCATGGATATTAGAAAATAAAATAAAAATATCAAATTTAGACAAGTATGAAAAACAATTTTTTTGGTTTGATTTTTTTTTTCAATTTTTAATTAAAAAATCACATGTTAATGATGACTTTTGTATTTATCTACTGTTGCATTTTATAAAAAGAAAATTAAATAACTAAACCTAAATCTTTAAAATTTTGTATATTTAAATTATTTGAGTACGAGTTTGTTTAGAAAATAGTAAAAATTAAATAATATATCTTGAAGATTTGATATCAAAATCGACATATAAATTGTAAAAATTACAATGCTCGAATAATTAACACAAAAATACTCTAGCAGTTCAAGCTATGATTAGAATACTAAACATCATGTTTTATTTAAAAAAATAAAGTTTTTGTGAAAAATGAATGTCATCAGTTTATAAAAAAAAAGAAAAAAAATTGAAACTCTGAGAATTTTTTGAGGAAATGCAATAAGGATACCTCAACTTCAACAATGAAATCAATAAAGGACTATAGTTGAACAATGTAAAATTGTGTCTTTCTTGAAATTGGTTTACTTCTAACTTTTGTATTTTTTTATTTTTTAAGAATAAATAATAAGAAGAAGACTTGAGTCTCATGTGGTTGAGAGGGAGAAAGTATCAACACTCATTGTCCCATATTTTTGGATTCAATGAATTTTTTCTTCTAAAACTCCACGTATTTATATCAAAAAGTTTCAATATTATTTTATCAACTAAATAAATTTTCAATTTTCAATATCATTTTATCAACTAAATAATATAAAAAATTTAAAGTAAAAATGAAAAATTCAATCTTATGTTTTTAGGTAGTAAATTGAGAGTTTATAAATTCAGTCAATATATTTTGCTATTTAGTCAATTTAAATTTTGGCGCGTTATTTATTTTTGTTATTAAATTATTTTGATGCGTAATTTAGTTCTATTAATAAATTATTTTGGTACTTTAACATTCTTTCCTAAAACGCTATATGATGCATTATCAATTAAATTTGAAGTCTATCATATTTTGCTATTTAGTCAATTTAAACTTTTGGCGCGTTATTTATCTTTTGTTAATAAATTATTTTGGCGCGTAATTTAATTCTATTAATAAGTTGTTTTGGTGCGTTATTAAGTTTTTGCTAATGAGTTATTTTTTTTTTTAGTATTGAGTTTTGAAGTCTAAAAACGAATATTCATTCTTTCCTAAAAAAAGTTATAGAATGCATTATCAACTAAAATACTAAAAAATAAAAATAAATGTTTAAGAATTTTTGTAATTTGCGTGAGAAGAAATGACAAATTGCATTTCCCTCCAATGGCTATATAAAGGGGAACACATCCACATGAATAAATCCACACAGAGACTCTCAAGAACAATAACATAATCTTCCCCTACAAGTTACAAAACAAAACAGTTTCATAAGTCTCATCATCAATGGCGAGAAATATCGATTTGGTCGTCGGATCTTTGGTGAGCTTCGCATCCACCAACTCTACCAGGCTTTTATTGGCTCTAGGACAGGGGCTAGGCGAAAAGAGATGGCTCACAACGCTGCAGAGACACAGTGAAACCCTCTCAATTCCTTTGGACTATCAATCTGAATCAAGTTTCTACAGGTGACTCGAATTTAAAACTTGATTCAGGTTGATAATCCAAAGGGTTGAGAGAGTTTTAAAGTGTCTCTGCAGCGTTGTGAGCCACCTCTTTGAGCCTAGCCCGATCACAGAGCCAATCAAAGGCTGGTAAAATTGGTGGATGCGACTCTCATCATATTCCGCTTGCTCAATCCATGTAACCTGTGAAATTAAATCTAAGTGAATATATGTCTTTTCGGCTTCCCCTTCACTTTCTTGTTCTGTTAAGTAAAGCAAAATATGCCCATTACGACCCTTACAAGTTTCTCAAATTTATGGTGTTTTAGTTTTGGATAGATAAAAATAGTCTGAAACAAGTCCAATTCTTGCTATCCCTTCATCCGGAGCAGTTTCCAAAGCTGTCTTCGGAGCTACGGTTTCTGCAACAAAAACTGAAGCGGTAAAACAACAAGATGACGACTAATGAAACAGATTAATTTCTGGCCTAAGGAGTTTTAAAACAAAAATTTAAAGATAATTTAAAGAAGTTCTTAATCTCCGTCCATTTCACCCCCAAACATTTTATAAAACGAAACGAGAGTTTATACATACTTTAAAATAGGAAAATTCATTGCCAACTACACAGACTATGGGATAATACAGAGCTACACATGCCAACTAAAAAATGTAATTTTATTTTTAGATTTTTAAAACCAGAACCTAATTTAGATTTTTAAAATGAAAATCAAAACCGACAAATATGTGTAACATCACTCATTAAATCGAGATTCAACCTTCGTTTTGATCCTAATTTTTTTCACCTTCGTTTTCTCAAGAACCCTAAATCGCAAATTGTATTTTTGTTCTCAACTCCAAAACGATAATTTTTTTTTTCTAAACTCCAAAACGAAAAACTTGTTATTTCTGGGTCGGTTTCTTTTTTATTTGGGTTTCTGGTTTAATTCTTCAAATTGGTTAAACTGGATTGCGGTCGGGTCAGGTTTAGTTAATGAGTCGGGTTGTATTTTATTTTACTTGCATTTTCAAGCTTCAATAAACGGATTTTGTCAAAAAATGACAAATGTTATTTGTGACATATTTTTTGCATCTTTGTGCATGTCATCATGCATTAAGTATTAGTTAGTTTGAATAAAACAACATCTGTTTAGTTGAAATGCAATATTAGGGTTCTTACGAGAAATGCAGTAGTCGATTGTTAGATCATGTAATATCACATAGTCTGTGTAGCTGGCAATGATTTTTCCTTTAAAATATGAGTATTTACAAACTTAATTTGATTATATACTTTTAGAAAATTTATGGCTATGCCCGATATTTAAATTTTTTTTTTTTTAATCTTCTAAACATAACTTTTAATTTGCCAAAGAATAAATTTCAGTCGCATTTCCCTCCCAAGGATATATAAACACATATAGGGGCTCCGACTCTTCCCATAGAAATCAGAGCACCTCAAATCCGAGTTTCCATGGCGAGCGATAACTCGAGAAACCCTCATGAATAGGTAGTCGGATCTGTGGTAAGTTTTGGTCTGAAGAACATCGAGTATTGCTACAAAAAAACATCCTCCACTTTTAAGCCACAAACTTCTGGATTTACGATCATGAACAATAAGTTATTTTACGGTTTCTATGGTTAGGAGAATTATGATTTTTAGGAGAAATGTAGTAGTCGATTCTTGGTGATTTTATTGTTTTACTTGTTTGATTTCTGTTGTTTATGTAGAGGAATTGATCAGAACAGTAAGTTTTATGTTAGTTTTGGCTCTTGCGATGATCTTGATCATTAGATTTCTCATATTGACTGGGTTTTCCTTATTCGATTTCATGGTTTTACTTGTTTAATTTTTGTTGTTTATGTTGAGAAATTGATCGGAACAGTATGATATAATGTAATCCACGTGCCACGGTTTAATCGATCAAAAATCTCCTTACGACAGTAGATGGATAAAAAATTAACACGTGATTTTGTTTAAGAAAGAATTGAAAATAGATTTTACAAACGCAGAATAAAACTTCCCTTGTTACAATATTTTCTTTTGTTGTCTAAATTTGATATTTTTTTCTCTAACTACTATTATGTCCTTTGCAATTCATAAAATTCACAATTGTAGATAAATACAATAGCCATCATCAACATGTGCTTTTTTAATTAAAAACTGAAATAAATTTTCAAACCCAAAAAAATTCACAAACTACTATTATGTCCTTTGCAATTCATAAAACCCAAATAATTTTTTCTCTAACTACTATTATGTCCTTTGCAATTCATAAAATTCAAAATTGTAGATAAATACAATAGCCATCATCAACATGTGCTTTTTTAATTAAAAACTGAAATAAATTTTCAAACCCAAAAAAATTATTTCCATTGTTAATTTTTTTTTCATATTTGTCTAAATTTGATATTTTTCCTCCTAATTACCATTACCATGATGTTTTCTACCCATACTCTCATCTATATACATGTGATCTATCTTAGCTTATTTTGTATCTCTTTCTATCTCTCTCTAACTCTAATACATAGACCAATATCCAACATACGAAACCAACATGCAATTCCTTAATCCATATTTTGGATTCTAATGCCATTCGTGTGAATCTATAAATTCCAATCAGAATTGTTCTTGTTGTGAAAAACAAATCTGAAGAACGAGAACATCCTTTTTGGATTTCAAAGATATGCTAACATAAGCGACATTGAAATCCATAACCTGGATTCATGAATTGCATTTTGTTTTCGTACGTTGGACATTAGTCTATATATTATAGTTAGAGAGAGATATATAGATATACAAGATAAGCTAAGATATACCACATGTATACATATAAAAATGTGTAGAAAATATCATGGTAATTAGGGGAAAATTTTCAAATTTAGACAAGTAAGAAAAAAATATTGTCACAATGGAAATATATTTTTTGGTTTGAAATTTTTTTATAATTTTTTATTTAAAAAATCACATGTTAATGATGAATTTTGTATTTATCTCGAATGCATGCATTTTATAAATTGTTTTTAAAAAACTAAACCTAAATCTATAGGATTTTGTATATTTAAATGGTTTAAGTACGAGTTTGTTTAAAAAAGAGTTAAAAATAAATAATATATCATGAAATTTTGATATCAAAATCAATATAGAAAATGTAAAAATTACAGTGCTCAAATAATTAACACACAAAAATTCTAGCAGTTCAAGCTATGATTCAAATTATTAAAATCATTGACGACCATTTTTTCAATAAAACAAAATAAATTTTGTGAAAAATGAATGTCGTCGGTTTATAAAGAAAAAGAAAAAAAACACTGAAAATTTGAGTAATTTTGTTTTAGGAAATGCAGTAAAAAACCTCAACTTCAACAAAGAGTCAATAAGAGACTACATTTGAAGAACCTAAAATTGTGTTTCTCTTGAAATTGATTTACTTCGAGTTTTTAATTATTATTATTATTATTAATATTATTATTTTTAAGAAGAAAAAATAAGAAGACACGAGTCTCATGTTGTGTAGAGGGAGAAAGTATTAACAATCATTGTCTCATATTTTTGGATTCAATGAATTTTTCTTGTAAAATTCCATGTATTTATATCCAAAATTTTCAATATTGTTTTATCAAAATAATATCAAAATTTTAAAGTATAAATGAAAAATCAATCTTATGTTTTTGACACTTTATATATGTTTTGTTAATAAACTCTTTTGACGGATTATTTATTTTTCTTAATAAGGTATTTTTTGTTGGTAGATGTTCAAATATGATGACATATACACACGCACACAATGCGAAAACCTTGTTTGCTAGTTTAAAAGCATTTTAGAAAAGTAAAGTCCGAAGAAAATCAAATTAATCAATAATGAAACTCACTTATAATCATATCATTTGTAGCCATTATATCTGAAAATTCAGGGACACTCCCTTGTTAGTATTTCAGTAAGTGATACAGATCTTTTTATGCAGTTAGAATACTACAAAAACAGTAAAGTAAACTTACGGCTGTTTTCCTAAATAATTTATAAATACAGCTATATTTAACACTCCATCCGTGCAATATCAATACACAATACATTTCAAAAATTAATCATTTTATTTTAATTTAGTTTATAAGAGACTATAAATTATAATTAATAGTTGAAAACTTATTTTTAAAATCTATTACTAATAAAAAAGATGTTTCAGATAGTTACATCTCTTTATTACAACTTTTCATTTCGTATATTCTCACTTATAACTGTTTTTAGTAATATTTTTGAAATCACATCTTTTAATCTTACTTCTATGTTTTGTACTTTTCCACTTATATATATAACAATTCTAGAAAATGCATATGATGCCTT
This sequence comes from Pseudoturritis turrita, assembly GCA_900406555.1. NCBI lineage: Eukaryota > Viridiplantae > Streptophyta > Magnoliopsida > Brassicales > Brassicaceae > Pseudoturritis > Pseudoturritis turrita. The sequence goes on from OVBL01000058.1 coordinate 449,655, forward strand.
TATCCACTTATAAATATAACAATTAAAAATAAAGATTTTAAGTCTTTTATTTTGACGGGTTATTTATTTTTATTAATAAATTATTTTGGCGCTTTATTTATTTTTGCTAACGAATTTGTTATATTTTAGTATTAAATTTTGAAGTCTAAAACGAATATATATATATACATTATTTCCTAAAAACTAAAGGATAAATTATTATCAATTAAAATAATAAATAAATAATTAAACCGTCAACAATTTTTGTAATTTGCGTAAGAAGAAATTATAAAATCTTGTTTTCTTCCAATGACTATATAAAGGAGAACACATCCACAGGAGTAAAGCCACACTTTGACTCTCAAGAACTATAACATAATCTTCTCCAACAAGTTACAAAACATAAAACCGATTCACAAATTTCATCTCATCAATGGCGAGCAAGATCGATTTGATCATAAGATCTTTGGTGAACTTCACATCCACGACGGCTGGACAGTTCTACGAAGGAACGATATACTTTTACAACCCAGAGGATGCTAGTTTCGGGATCGATGCTGGTAAGTTGTTTCGCGTTTCTTTTGATTGATTTTGCCGTAAATGACGCTTGATTAGACTTGAAAAAAATTACCATCATCGATCACAAGAATTCATTGATTTTGCCGTAAATGTTTATTTCGATTGATGTGTTTTGTGTTTCACAAGCTTTCTTTCTTAGATTTAATCACTGTGTGTTCTTCTCGGAAATAAATCACTTGACTCTGATTGTACAGTGTTACGTTCCATGATTGTACAACTAAAATGCTGATTTCGATGGTTTTCTTGACAGATTGTGACTATTTTTTTGGCAATTTTTTTTAATGTTTAAGAGCGGAAGCGCTGCTTATTATACTAAATATTGATTTGATGTTCTAATCATCCATTTTGTTGTTAATCAAATTGTTTGCTTTTCATAACACATGACTTGAAGGTGATTCGTGTGCCAGGGCCAAAATTTACCACCAACACCAAGAAGGTAATAAACTAAAACCTAAATTTGTGAGAAGATCTTAAGCTAAGATATATATATATATATATATATATATAATTGAAGTTTTTAAAATGCTTTTTTTCTCAGGATAATCAGAAGAGTAATATCGGCGATGCATCATCCTCCGCTTCAACTTCAAAATGATGACTCTGTTTCGTTACATATACATCGACTCATATTACTTCCTTATATACATATCACTCACCAAAATCGTGGAACTTCTCTCTCTCTCTCTCTCTTTCTCTCTCTCTCTCTCTCTCTCTCTCTCTCTCTCTCTCTCTCTCTCTCTCTCTCTCTCTCTCTCTCTCTCTCTCTCTCTCTCTCTCTCTCTCTCTCTCTTCTCTCTCTCTCTCTCTCTCTCTCTCTCTCTTCTCTCTCTCTCTCTCTCTCTCTCTCTCTCTCTCTCTCTCTCTCTCTCTCTCTCTCTCTCTCTCTCTCTCTCTCTCTCTCTCTCTCTCTCTCTCTCTCTCTCTCTCTCTCTCTCTCTCTCTCTCTCTCTCTCTCTCTCCCCCTTCACTTCCTTATTCTGTTATGTATAGAGCAATATGTCTTTAACTATAGACTATGTTATGTCCATAACTAGTTTCTCAAATTTCGGATGTTTTTAGTTTTGCATAGATTGAGTTGTTGATATATCCATGGAAGAGTTACATTTAGTAACAACAAACAATGTCTTCAGATTTTCTGATCGATACCAATTTCATTAATGGAGGAATCTCTTTTAGCTCTGTTTCTCTTTTGTGGATGTATTTCAGTAATGATTCTATCAGAAAGATCAAATATAGTCTCACACACACAAATAGGAGTATTCATGTCTAAAAACATAATCTATTTAGTATCCATGTCTAAAAACATCTCAAATGTAAAATGCGTGTGTATGAGAGTATTGAATTATAAGTAGATTGCTTACGGCCAAAGAAACGATTGATTTTTTTTTATTCAACATTCTGTTGAATATTTAAACTAAAAAAATATGAAATAATAGATAACATATTGTTATGGATTCAAATTGTCATATTTATTAGTGATTTTGTTTGGTAATCATGGCGACTGATTTTTTTTTAATGCAAAATCACAATGAATATAAAATATATTAGTTTCAGAAATCGTTTTATATTTGATTTAAAGAGATACAAATATTTTATAAATTTCATTCGAAATTGGGAAGATAAATTTGTTTATGGGATATTAGAAGATTTTAAAAGATATTCATTTGATAATATTTATAGTTTTTATATATATACTTATGATGATTAGAATTTAAAATATGTGTGTATAAAATATTATAGGATATTAGAAGATATTCTCTCGAGAATATAAATATTTTTATGGAAATTTATTTTGTATTATATATATAGTTTACAAATTATTTTTTAGTGACGTTTGATTCTCTCCAAAACTATAAAATTTAGTATTGAAATGTGTGTATTGAATGAAAAACAATAAATACGATTACAATATGTATATATCTATATAACTTTATATAACATTAGTTTTTTTCTACCGATCCGATGGTTATTCGGATGTTCAATATAAATATGAGAAAGTATTTATATCTTTTAGTATTTGTTAAGGGAATATGAAAAGGTAATTCATTTGTTTATAGATATTTGTTTATTTCACGTAAAGAGGATTGTTAATACATATATAATTTTATTTAATTTCATTTCAAGTGATTTCAAGTGGTATTACAAATTATAAAAACCTATTTCCCTCCAATGACTATATAAAGGAGAACACATCCACATGAATAAAGCCACACTTCCTCAACATGTTACAAAACGTAAAAACGATTCACAAATTTCATCTCATCGAACAAGATCAATTTGATCGTCAGATCTTTGATGAACTTCACATCCACGACGGCCGGAGAGTTTTACGAAGCAACGGTCTATTTTTACAACCCAGAGGATGCTAGTTTCGGGATCGATGCTGGTAAGTTATTTTCGCGTTTCTTTTTATTGATTTGTCGTAAATGATGCTTGATTAGACTTGAAACAACTTACCATCATCGATCACAAGAATTCATTGATTTTGCCGTATATGTTTATTTTGATTGAGGTGTTTTTGTGTTTCACAAGCTTTCTTGCTTAGATTTAATCACTGTGTGTTCTTCTCGAAAAGAAATCACTTGACTCTGATTGTACAGTGTTACGTTCCATGATTGTACAACTAAAATGTTGATTTCGATGGTTTTCTTGACAGATTGTGACTGGTTTCTTGGCAAATTTTTTTTATGTTTAAGAGCGGAAGCGCTGTTTATTATACTAAATATCGATTTGATGTTCTAATCATCCATTTTGTTGTTAATCAAATTGTTTGCTTTTCATAACACATGACTTGAGGGTGATTCGTGTGTCGGTGCCAAAATCTACCACCAACACCAAAATCTACCACCAACACCAAGAAGGTAATAAACTAAAACCTAAATTTGTGAGAGGATCTTAAGCTAAGATTATAAATCAAGTTTTTAAAATGCTTTTTTCTCAAGATGATCAGAAGAGTAATACCGGCAATGCATTATCCTCAGCTTCAACTTCAAAATGATGACTCTATTTCGTTACATATACATCGGCTCATATTATTTCCTTATATACATATCACTCACCAAAATCGTGGAACTTCTCTCTCTCTCTCTCTCTCTCTTCGGCTTTCCCTTCACTTCCTTGTTCTGTTATGTACAGAGCAATATGTCTTTAACTATAGACTCTGTTATTTCCATAACTAGTTTCTCAAATTTCTGGTGTTTTTAGTTTTGCATTGATTGAGTTCTTGATATATGGAAGAGTTACATTTAGTAACAACAAACAATATCTTCAGATTTTCGGATCGATACCAGTTTCGTTAATGGATGAATCTCTTTTAGCTCTGTTTCTCTTTTGTGGAAGTGTTTCATTAATGATTCTACGGAGAGATCAAATATAGTCTCACAGACACAAATAGGAGTATTCATGTCTAAAAACAATCTATTTAGTATCCATGTCTAAAAACATCTCAAATGTAAAATGCTTCTGTATGAGAGTATTGAATTATAGGTAGATTGCTTGTGGCCGAAGAAATGATTGAGCTCAATCAAGATATGTTTCTATTGGGTGTAGGCCTACACATTACGGATAAAGGGTCGGATAATAGCGGGTAAGAGTCGGGTAAGGATATTTAGGATATCGAAAATCATTGTCCAAACGGGTAATTTAAGAGGCAGGGTCGAATAAAGGTCGGATAAGGGTAATTCGGGTAGTTAAAATTACTATATGAACGGGTAATGTTGATAATTAAAATCGTTATCGAACGGATAATTCGGATAATATTAGCAAAGATTTTGTTAAGTTTTGAGATAGAATTTGGGAATAACTTTTAAAAATGGTGGATATATAATTTTGAAAAATGTTATAACAACCCACTCCAAAATTATCAAATGAACTAGGTGACTCCCCGCGATATACGCGGGAAAAAGATATTTTTAAATATATTTTTTATAATTTAGTAATGTATTTAATTTTATTAAGCACCATTAGTTTAATTTTTCATCTGTTATAGAAATGTCATATTAAAATTTTCATAAAAGATTGCTAAATATATCAGTTCCATAAATTTTGATTTGTCACCACCTAACGACATATATTATAATGTAATCTTTTTGTTATCATCAGTTGACAATTGGTCTTTTAAGCTCACATCTCTAGTGAAAATCTCAATTTCGTAACAATATATATATCACAAAAAATTAAATATTAAATGCAAATTTGAAATTCAATTGGAATACCAACCAAAAACCGTTTTTATCGTATCTTTTTGAATATTTTTAAAATATACAAATTAAAAGTTTTCATTCAAACTTTTTGATTCAACATTCTGTTGAATATTTAAAATAAAAATATGAAATAATAGATAACATATTGTGATAGATTCGAATTGTCATATTTATTAGTGATTTTGTTTGGTAATCATGGTCGCGGATTTTTTTTAATGCAAAATCACAATGAATATAAAATATATTAGTTTCAGAAATCATTTTATATTTGATTTAAAGAGATATAAATATTTTATAAATTCCATTCGAAATTGGGAAGGTAAATTTGTTTATGGGATATTAGAAGATTTTAAAAGATATTCATTTGATAATATTTATAGTTTTTGTATATATACTTATGATGATTAGGCTTTAAAATATGTGTGTGTATAAAATATATAGGATATTAGAAGATATTCTTCGAGAATATAAATATTTTTTATGGAAATTTTATTTTGTATTGTATATATAGTTTACAAATTATTTTTTAATGACGTTTGATTCTCTCCAAAACTATAATTTTAAATGAAAAACAATACACACAATTACAATATATATATAACTTTATATAACATTAGTTTTTTCTACCGATCCAATGGTCATTCGGATGTTCAATATAAATATGAAAAGATATTTATATCTTTTAGCATTTGTTAAGGGAATATGAAAAGATAATTAATTTGTTTAAAGATATTTGTTTATTTCACGTAAAGAGGATTGTTAATACATATATAATTTATATTGATTTGATTTCAACTGGCATTAGAAAGTAATTTTATGGATGTTTGTGATTAAGTTAATTAAGTGAGTGTCATGTCATAATAAAATTTGTGCGTCTGATTCTGCAAGCGACACGTAAGCCTGTTTTAGAGAATCACTTCACAAATAATGTTAAGAAGATGATGTTTATTCTCTTGATATATAGTATTTAAATAAATTTATATAATTTTAAAATTTTATTTACCCAAATGGATGATTGGTATCCAGGTAATTATCCGACCCTTACCTTTTTCCGTTAAAATAAATTGTCGTTACGCTTATCCGAAAGGGTCGGATAAGGATAGGTTACCCGATCCGAAATGTTCAAGCCTAATTGGATGTATAGAGTATTAGCGCAACTGCGTCGCTTTTTTTTTTTTTTTTTTTGTTAAAAAGAACTGCGTCGTTTGTTAAAAAGAAGATTGTGTGTGTAGTGCATTTCCCTCCCGATATTTGCTTATGCACTTTAGAAAAATCATGGCTATTTACCAATGAAGAAATTTCAATCGCAATTCCCTCCAACAGATATATAAACACGTTTTGCACAAAATATATAAACATACCTTCGCTCTGACTCGAGAACGAACAAAATCTTCCCATAGAAATCAGAGCACGAAACCCATTAAATCCACCTCAAACTCGAGTTTCAATGGCGAGCGATAACTCGGGAAACCCTCCTCCAACATTAGTAGTCAGATCTGTGGTGAGTTTTGGGCTGAAGAACAGCCTCCACTTTTAAACCACAGATTTCTGGATTTATGATCAAGAACGGTAAGTTATTTTATGGTTTCTAGGGTTTCTTTTTACTTGTGGTTATTAGGGTTCTTAAGAGAAATGCAGTGGTTGATTCTTGGTGATTTAGGGTTTAGATGCAATCAAAGTCGAGTTGTTTGCATATACGTCGATATTAATCCCAATTCCCGGCTGATTTTATGGGGTTTCTTGTTTGATTTCTATTGTTTATGTTGAGGAATTGATCGAAACAGTAAGATTTGATGTTAGTTTTTGGTTCTTGCGATGATCTTCTTGATCATTAGATTTCACAGATTGATTGGGTTTTACTGGAAATAGATAGGTTTTCTTGGCTGATTTTGATAGTTTTTCTTGGCTGATCATTTCGATAGTTGATAGTTTTCCATACGACACACTGATTTTGTTTTGGATAAACACTTTTGTGCTCTCTTGATTGAAATGAGTTTGGCTCTGATTTTGCAGTAACGCGTATCAAAAATGAGATTTGTCAGCCCGAGCACATTTATTTGTTTAGGCTATGGGAAACTAAGGTTGGTATTATTACTAACATTGATTTTTTTTACGATCTATCGTATTTTCTTCTTCTTCATACAAACATTCAAATTGTTTCTTTTTTTTTTTTTTTGTAACCAGGACTTGCAGGTGACTGAAGCCCCTGGACAAAACTTGAGAAACTCAACTAATAACGTAAATTTGACAACTGTGTGCTGCATTGTGAGGAGCTTAAACAAAGTTATAATGTTGTTGGGGTTTTTCAAATGCATTTTGCAGGATGATCACAACATAAATGTTGTCGGTAATGCATCGTCTTCATCGCCTATGTTAACCGATTGCCAGATAGCATCTTCTAGTAACCAGAACACTACCAATACTCAGGTAAACTAAAACATAGAGACTAAGAGTACTATACGCATAATTATGAGCTTATCAAAATTAAGAGATATAAATGGAGATTTAAATGTTTTTCTTAGGGTGGTCAGAAGATGAAGAGACGATTCATCGAATGAAGCTCAGATTGGATCTCTAAGTCGTGATCCACCTTCATGTTTCTTTGCATATAAATGATTCATACAACATCACATACAAAACATTCATATATGGTCTTACTTCCAATACAAATATACATATATCCTTAACTAGACCTTCTTAGTCCCTTTGGATTTGGTGTTTTACTTTTCAAAGTTTAAATCTCATACATTCATTGAGTAACAATGTCCTCGAAAGTTTCTGATCAACAACAGTTTGGTTAATGAAGACACTTTTCTCATGATCTGTTTTTTTTTTTTTGTGGATTTTCCCATTTAAGTTTTTCTTAGAAAGATAAAATGTGATCATGACACACGCACACAATGTTAAAAGCTTGTTTTCTAGTCTATTGCTGTATTTGGGAACAATTTTAAAAGCTTTTTAGAAAAGCAACTTAGAAAGGAAAAAAAAAATTAATCAATAATGAAATTCAGTTTATCATATCATTTGTTGCCATTAATATATCTGGAAATTATACAGTTCACTAAGTGATACAAATCTCTCGTTAGTAGTTCACTAAGTGATACAAATCTTTGTATGCAGTTCGAATACTAAAAAAAACAGTAAAGTAAAACTTATGGCTATTTCCTAAATAATATTCTTTAATCATTTAAATACGGCTATATTTAATACTCTATCCGTGTTAATATCAAATTTATCAATACACAATACATTTCAAACATTAATAAATTTTTTTAGTTTAGTTTTTGAGAGACTATAAATTATAATTAATATTTGAAAACGTAATTTTAAAATCTATTACTAATAGCAATTCTAAAAGAATGTTTCAGAGTTTCATTTCTTTAGTATAACTTTTCAGTTTGTATATTTTCACTTAAAATCATTTTTAATAATATTTTTGAAAATCGTGTCTTTTCTTTTATACTTTTCCACTTATAACTATAACAATTCTAAAAAATAATATCATATATTTATGATAACTTTTCATACACTTATAATTATTTTTAATTCCTCTATAAAATATTTTGGAAGGTCGTGTTTTTTCATCACAATTCATAACTTACTTTTTTGTCATCACTAGGCTACAACAGGACGTCTGCATTTGTATAGGAAGGGACTCGATCCCGGGTGAGATGGTATCTGCATTATGTGAATTTATGAATGCCACTAGATTAAGATCACTTCTCAATTCATAACTTTTTATTTTATAATAATTTCACTTATAATCATTTTCAACACTCGACCAAGACATGTACCCTAGTGATTTATGCTAGTGGCATCGCTGCGTCACCAACCAAATTCAAACCGGCATAATATATTGTTGTTGAAAAAACAATCATTTTCAACACTTCTAAACCATGCTTTGATGGATTGTGTCTTTTTACTATAACTTTTCATTTTGTATATTTTCACTTATAATCGTTTGTCACAGATGGATCCTAAGTTGTGTCTCTTTTTCATAATTTTTTGTTTCACATCTTATATCCACTTATTTCATAAATGACAGCATCATTTCACACTCATATCTTTCCAACTCTAACCAACACTCAAACCTTCAGACAAAGAGCTTCAAAGACAGAGGTCTCAGATTCATGAACAAATTTTTACCGAGTTTGACGAATACGCAGTCATATAATTTCTAGAATTTTATTGATCTTTATGGATATGCATCTCATCTTATTATTGGACTTACTGTAACACCCCAATTTCTGGAAATATGTGGTGCATGCTGAGAGACTTATAAGAATTGATTTGGCTACCTATGTCACCAAAGTGCACTTATCTTTTCGGTCACTGGTCCTGAGAGAACTCCAGAGTTAAGCGTGCTTGAGCTGGAGCAATTTCAGGATGGGTGACCTACTGGGAAGTCATTTCCAGTACCGTGTGAGTGAGGACAAAACACGGAGAAAGATCACGTGGTGATTTGCAGGGTCAGTAAACAAGTCTTTCGAGCTTCCCGGACTAACGCACCGACCGTCGGACGAAGGTGGGGCCCACGGGCCGAGAGAGGGCGTGGGGGCCCACGAACGGTGGCGGTCGGGGCATTACAAGTGGTATCAGAGCCGAACCCTGACGAGTGTGAGACTCACACTGTCATGGGTGACGATCTTGGTACGCAACGAGGACGTTGCGATCTGTTAGTGGGGGTGATTGTAACACCCCGATTTCTGGAAATAGGTGGTGCATGCGGAGAGGCTTATAAGAATTGATTTGGCTACCTATATCATCAAAGTGCACTTATCTTTTCGGTCACTGATCCTGAGAGAACTCTAGAGTTAAGCGTGCTTGAGCTGGAGCAATTTCAGGATGGATGACCTACTGGGAAGTCATTTCCAGTACCGTGCGAGTGAGGACAAAACACGGGGAAAGATCACGTGGTGATTTGCAGGGTCAGTAAACAAGTCTTTCGAGCCTCCCGGACTAACGCACCGACCGTCGGACGAAGGTGGGGCCCACAGGCCGAGAGAGGGCGTGGGGCCCACAAACGGTGGCGGTCGGGGCGTTACACTTACTTTATTTATATTTTCAATGTGCATTTAGGCCCTGTTCGTTTGGCAGTCGCCAGCGACTGCGACCAGCGATAGCGACTAAATGTTGTTCGTTTGGATGTCGCACTGACCAGCGACTAATCGCAGCGATCAGTGACCATAATTTTTAGTCTTATTATTGAGCTTATCTTACGGGTTTTTAAACATCATATCATGTTATTGTCGGATTTATCTTACCGACATTTTTTCCGGATATGCATATCATAATATCCAAAAATATATATCCATCAAAATCGGTAAATTTTGTTTAATATTGTGAGCCATCTGCCTCAGAAGCCCTTTTCCAAACATTAGGTTTTTACCTAGCCAAAATGAACATGCATAATGGCTAAGTGACAGCTAGTCACATAATGGGCCTCCGAAGAGTTAGGCTCGGCAAAGGCCTTGTAACACCCCGATTTCAATTGTAACACCCCAATTTCTGGAAATATGTGGTGCATGCGGAGAGGCTTATAAGAATTGATTTGGCTACCTATGTCACCAAAATGCACTTATCTTTTCGGTCACTGGTCCTGAGAGAACTCCAGAGTTAAGCGTGCTTGAGCTGGAGCAATTTCAGGATGGGTGACCTACTGGGAAGTCATTTCCAGTACCGTGTGATTGAGGACAAAACACGGGGAAAGATCACGTGGTGATTTGCAGGGTCAGTAAACAAGTCTTTCGAGCCTCCCAGACTAACGCACCGATCGTCGGACGAAGGTGGGGCCCACGGGCCGAGAGAGGGCGTGGGGGCCCACGAACGGTGGCGGTCGGGGCGTTACAGGCCTAGCCAAGGAGATTGGCCGAGCCGAAGAGTTGTCGAGCCGAAAAGTTAATGGGCCGAGCCAAAAAGTTAGTGGGCCGAGCCAAAGGAAGACACCTAGCCAAAGAAGATCATGGGCCGAACCAAAGGAATTGTGGATCGAGATAAATATGAATCTACTTCGATGTTCTCGGCGATGTTTTTGAAGATCATCTTTATAAAAGCAGTAGAAGGACATAAAGAAAGGGATCAAAAACTTTACCTAGAGAAATACTTGCACTTTTCGTTAGCAATTCTTGTATTCAAAATCTTATCAAAACAGTAATAAAAAATCATCTTTGGAGCTCTGTTTCTGCGGTTCATATTAGAAGTTTATGTTTCTATAAAAGTCCTAACCAAATTTAGTTGTGAAAGTTTTGGCTCCCACAATCCATGTGTCACGGTTGGATCGATCATAAATCACCTAATTAATTTTATACTCACATATACAAATACCGCCAAATATGCTAATAACTAACTTTTAAATATTTTTACTATTTAGTTTTTTTTTTTTAGTTTGTCACGTATAAGACTGATACTCTAATAACTTTAATCATTTTATTTTAGTTTAGTTTTTTGAGAGACTATAAATTATAATTAATATTTGAAAACGTATTTGTCAAATCTACTACTAATAGCAATCCTAAAAAGATATTCCGGAGAGTTGTATCTCTTTATTAAAACTTTTCATTTTGTATATTTTCACTTATAACCGTTTTTAGTAATATTTTTGAAAATTGTGTCTTTTCATCATATCTCTCCGTTTTCTACTTTTCCATTTATAAAAATTCTAGAAAACGCATATGATCCCTAGTCTATTTATCATCACTTTTCATTATATACTTTCATTTATAACTATTTTTAATTCCCCTATAAAATGTTTTGAAAGATCGTGTCTTTTCATTATAATTCATAACTTTTTTTATTTTATAACAATTTCACTTATAATCATTTTCAACATTCGATCAAGACATGCACCTAGTGATTTATGCTAGTGGCGACGCTGCGTCACTAGCCAAATTCAAACCAAACATAATATATTGTGGTTGAAAAAAACTCGTTTTCAACACTTTTAAACAAGGCTTGACGGATTTTCTCTTTACTATAACTTTTTATTTTGTATATTTTAAACTTATAATTGTTTATCATAGATGGATCTTGAGTTGTGTCTTTTTATCATAATTTTTCGTTTCACATCTTATATCCGCTTATTTTATAAAGGACCGCATCATTTCACACTCATATTTTTCTAACTCTAACGAGCACTCTAACCTTCAGAAAAGAGCTTCCAAGACAGATGTCTTATATTCATGAACAAACTTTTAGCAAATTTTACGAATACGTATTCATATAATTGCTGGATTTTATTGATTTTTCTGGATATGCATCTCATCTTATTATTGGGTTTACTTTATCTATCTTTCCAATGTGAATTTAGTTTTATTATTGAGCTTATCTCACCGGTTTTTTTAAATATCATATCATGTTATTGTTGGATTTATCTAACCGATATTTCTCTGGATATACATATCATAATATCCAAAAATACATATCCATAAAAGTTGAATTTTTTGTTCAGGATGGTGAGCCATCTGCCTCAGAGCCCTTTTCCAAACATTAGGTTGCTAGGGGTCCGCTGCCAACTCGTTATTCGATCTTTTTAAAGATCATTTTTACAGATGTAATCCATGTGTCACAGTTGGATCGATCAGAAATCACCTGAACAATTATATACTCACATACACATACCTCCAAATATGCTAATAACTAATTTTTAAATATTTGCAAACGTATTTTTCAATCTTTTTAAAGATGATTTTTACAGTCTTATATAATGTAATCCACGTGTCACAGTTGGATCGATCAGAAATCACCTGAACAATTATATACTCACATACACATACCTCCAAATATGCTAATAACTAACGTTTAAATATTTGTACTAGTTAGTTTTTGTTTTTTAGTATGTCACTCATAAGAATGATACTCTAATAACTTTTATCTTAAATTGTGGTTAATATATATATATATATATATATATATGTGTAATCATATAAATTTAAGTTTAATAAACAAATTATAAAATCCATGTACGACTGTAAATAAATACAAAATTCATCATTAACATGTGATTTTTTACATTAAAATTTGAAATAAATTTTCAAACCAAAAAAATATTTCCATTGTTACCATTTTTTTCTATACTTGTCTAAATTTGTTATTTTTATGTTTTTTTCCTAATTACCATGATGTTTTCTACACACTCCCATTTATATACATGTGGTCTCTCTTAGCTTATTTTGTATATCTTTATATATATATCTCTCTCTCTAACTCTAATACATCCAACGTATGAAACAAACATGCAATTCACAAATCCGTAATATGGATTTCAATGTTGATTGTATGAACAATTCTTTAAATTCCAGTCAAAATTGTTCTTGTTATGAAAAAAGCTGAAGTATGAGAACATCCTTGTTGGATTTCAAATATTTGCTAACACAAGCGACATTGAATCCATAATCTGGTTTCACGAATTGCCTGTTGTTTTCGTACGTTGGACATTGGTCTATATATTATGGTTAGAGAGATATATATAGATATACAAAACAAGTTAAAAGAGACCACATGTATATAGATGGAAATGGCTGTAGAAAACATCATGCTAATTAGGGGGAAAATATCAAATTTAGACAAGTATGAAAAAAAAATTGTTACAATGGAAATATTTTTTTTGGTTTGAAAATTTATTTCAATTTTAATTTAAAAAATCACATGTTAATGATGACTTTCGGATTTATCTACCACTGTGCATGTATTTTATGAAGTGTTTTTAAAAGAACTAAATCTAAATTTATAGTATTTTTTATATTTAAATTATTTGAGTATATGTGTGTTTAGAAAATACTTAAAATTAAATCATATATCATGAAAAATGATATCAAAATTGACATATAGATGGTAAAAATTACAGTGCTCCAATAATTAACACACAAAAATTCTAGTAGTTTAAGCTATGATTAGGATAAAAATATCATTTAAAAAAAAAAAATCAAATTTTTGATAAATGAATGTCATCGGTTTATAAAGAAAAAGAAACAAAAAATGAATTTTTGAGTAATTTTTTTAAGGAAATGCAATAAAATACCTCAACTTTAACAATGGAGTCAATCAAAGACTACATTTGAACAACTTAAAATTGTGTTTCTCTTGAAATTGGTTTACTTCGATTATTTAACCGGGTTTTTTTTGGTGGGTTTTGTAAGAAACTAAAAAAAATGAAGAAAAAAAAAGACATGAGTCTCATGTGGTTGAGAGCTAGAAATTATTAACACTCATTGTCCCACATTTTTTGATTGAATGAGTTTTGTTTATAAAATTCCATGTATTTATATCCAAAATTTTCAATATTATTTTATCAACAAAATAATATCAAAATTTAAAGTGAAAAAATCAATCTTATGTTTTTAGGTAGTACATTGGGAATTTATAAATTCAAAGTCAATATCTTTTTGCTATTTAGTCAATTTAAAATTTTGGCTCGTTATTTATTTTTGTTAATAAATTATTTTGGCGCGTATTTTATTTCTATTAATAAGTTATTTTGGTACGTTATTTACTTTTGCTAATGGGGTTAGTTATTTTTTACTATTAAGTTTTGAAGTCTAAAATCAAGTCTACATTCTTTCCTAAAAGCTATATGATGCGTTATCAATTAAATTTTGAGATCAATATATTTTGCTATTTAGTCAATATAAAATTTTTGGCGCGTTATTTATGTTTTGATAATAAATTATTTTGGCGTGTTATTTATTTCTATTAATAAATTATTTTAGCGTGTTATTTACTTTTGCTAATGGGTTAATAATTTGCGTGAGAAGAACTACAATTGCATTTTCCTCCAAAGGGCAATGGCTATATAAAGAGGAAAACATCCACATGAATAAATTAAATCCACAGTCTGACTCTCGAGAACTATAACAAAATTTTCCCCCACAAGTTTCAAATTAAAACAAAACCGTTTCACAAATCTCTTGATCGATTTGGTCGTCATATCTTTGGTGAGTTTCACATCCACGAATTTTTGCGAAGAGTTTTAGAAATAGCTCGGCAGACATCTCCAATCCTCTCTCTCTCTCTCTCTCTCTCTCTCTCTCTCTCTCTCTCTCTAGACTATGCTATGTCCATAACTAGTTTCTCAAAGAGTTAGATTTAGTAACAACAAACAATATCTTCAGATTTTCGGATCAATACCAGTTTTCTAAGTAGTCTCTTTCCTTCATCTTATCTTCATCTCTTGAGCTCTAGCTCTTGCTTTCATGGTATCAGAGCTTGACTATGAACCTATTATTAGTGTCCTTGAAAGTTCTATGGATGATCTCCCTGGTCCAACGTATGAGAGTGTAATATCTAGACTTATTTGGTATGATGATAGGCTCAGAGGCTATAATGCTACCTCATAAGTATCTCCACACTTGGCTTTCAACACTGTTCAATACAACCAGACATCAGACTACTCCAACAACAGAGTAAGAGGCCAAAAATTCAGAAGAAATGGAGGCTACAGAGGACGTGGCTCCTTCTCTACAAGAGGCAGAGGATTTCATCAACAAATCTCCTCTTCATCAGCCTCTTAAGTTTCATCTGATGGTGATACATTGTATTTTAGATCTGTGGAAAGCCTGGGCATCCCACTTTGGCATGCTGGTACAGGTTCAACAACAGCTATCAATACACATAAATGCCTTCAGCTTTAGCTGTTCTACGAATCACCGATGTTTCTGAGCATGTTGGTCAAGAATATTACCCAGATACCAGTACTATTGCACATGTCACAAGCTCAGCCCATCATCTCCAGCATTCCCAACCCTACTATGGTTCTGATTAAGTAATGGTAGGAGATAACAACTTCCTACCCATTCCTCACATTGGATCCACATCACTATCATCAACCTCAGGTAATCTCCCTTTAAAGGATGTTCTATTTTTCCCTGACATAGCTAAATAATTGTTGTCTGTCTCCAAACTTACAAGGGGATATCCATGTTCATTTGAGTTTGATTATGATGGTGTGCGTGTGAATGATAAGGAAACAAAGAGGTTGTGGACTTTGGGAAGAAATCTTGATGGCTTATATGTTCTCGAGGATCAAAGCTTCAAGGTGTTCTACTCTACTAGACAACACTCTACAACTGATGAGGTCTAGCACATGAGACTTTGACACCAAAATCATCAAATCCTTCAGAAACTAGCTGCTGATAAAAACTTTTCCCAAGATGTGTGCCTCATGTCAACTTGGAAAAAGCACTCGTTTACCTTTTTCTCCTTCATCCTTTGTTGCGTCTAGACTACTTGAACGTATTTACTGTGATCTTTGGGGACCATCACAAATTGTTTCAATACAAGGTTTTAGATATTATGTAATCTTTATTGATCATTGGTTAAGATTTTGTTGGTTATATCCATTGAAATTAAAACCAGATTTTCTTCAAGCATTCACTGTATTCATAAACTAGTTGAGAATCAGTTCAACTGCAGAATAAGGACTTTTCAGTGTGATGGAGGTGAATTTACCAATGCTAAGTTTATTAATCATTTACAACAACATGGCATTCGTCAAACCATTTCATGTCCTCATACACCACAGCAAAATGGTCTTGCTGAAAGGAAGCAAAGACACATCACTGAGCTTGGTCTCTCTATGATGTTCCATAGCAAGATGCCTCAGAATTTTTGGGTAGAGTCCTTCTTCACTGCAAGCTTTCTAAGTAGTATCTTTCCTTCATCTTGTCTGGATCAGAATGTGTCACCATATGAAACGCTTTATGGTAAACAACCTGATTATTCAGTTCTCAGGATATTTGGATGTGCCTGCTATCTTTCACTCAGAGATTATGCTACAAACAAGCTTGATCCACGTTCCCTTCAGTGTGTGTTTCTGGGTTGTAATGAGAAATACAAGGGCTACAGATGCTTGTATCCTCTAACAGGCAGGGTGTATATCAGCCGTCATGTCTTGTTTGATGAACTTGCTTTCCCTTTTTCAGATATCTACTCCAGTTTACATAGCAAGAAGGCAACTCCACTATTAGAAGCCTGGCAGAAGTGCTTCATAACTCAAATTCATGTTGTGACCTCTTCTACTCAAACTCTCTCAGAAGTCTCAACTTCTGCTGCAACTGAAAAAAATTCTTTTCTCCTCCTGACAATAGTGTTCCTGCTTCTCAGACAATTCGAATTGGGACATTGGATGTGCCTACTGCAGTGACAGAGGAGAGTTCTAAGCGTACGCAGGCTTATATCATGCGTCTATAGGCGACAGCTCATCTCTTTCACCTTGCAGGACAGTCACATCAACAACTTTACATTCTGCTTCATCATCATCCTCAGCTTCCCCTCAGCTTCCTACTACTCCATCAACCACAACCAACACTCATACTATAATTACACGTGCAAAAGATGGCATTACCAAACCAAATACAATGTATGTCTTGCTCACAAAGTTGCCTATCCAGAACCTAAAACTGTTACAACTGCTTTGAAATACCATGGTTGGATTAAGGCAATTACAGAGGTAAAAGACAACTGTGATGAAACTAAAACATGGACTTTTGTTCCATACACTCCAGACATGCATGTGTTAGGTTCTAAATGGGTGTTTAGAAACTTACAGCTGATGGAACATTAGATAGACTCAAAGCTCCCTTAGTCGCACAAGGATTTAATTAGGAAGAAGGAATTGATTACCTGGAAACATATAGCCTTGTGGTTAGGTCTGCAACAGTTCGTCTTGTTCTTCATGTAGCTACAGTTTTGCAGTGGGAACTCAAGCAAATGGATGTCAAGAACACCTTCCTACATGGAGATTTGACTGAAATAATGTACATGATGCAACCAGCTGGTTATGTATATAAAGCTAAGCCAAATCAGATGTGTCATTTGCACAAAGCGTTATATGGGCTGAAACAAGCACCAAGAGCATGGTTTGACAAATTCAGTACTCGAATTTGGGTTTGTTTGCAGTAAGCCAGATCCTTCTCTTTTGTTTGTATAAAAGGTAAAGACATCATGCTGCTTTTGTATGTCGATGACATGATCATCACAGGTAATAGTTCTTCTCTGCTCACTACTCTTCTTGTGGATCTCAACAAAAAACTTTAGTATGAAAGTCATGGGTTAACTTAACTACTTCCTGGGAATACAAGTTCACCACCATTCAGAGGGGCTCTTTCTATCTCAGCAAAAGTATGCAGAAGACATCTTAGTTGTTGCAGGAATGAGTGATTGCTCCTCTATGCCAACTCTTTTACCTCTGCAGTTGGACCATGTACATGATCAAATGGTACTCTTTTCAAACACAACTTACTTCATAAGTCTTATAGGAAAACTTCAATATCTCACACTGACAAGACCAGATATTCAGTATGCAGTCATTTGTATGTCAGAAGATGCATGAGCCTATTGTATCAGATTTTCTTCTTCTGAAACGGATCTTAAGGTATGTGAAAGGCACTATCACTATGGGCATCACATTCAACAAAAACACAGACTCAACTCTAAGGGCCTACTCTGATAGTGACTGGGTTGGCTGCAAAATTACAAGGAGATCTACTGGAGGCTACTGCACCTTCTTAGGACAGAATCTTATCTCTTGGTCCTCTAAGAAGCAGTAAACTATTGCCAATAGCTCCACAAAAGCTGAATATCGATCTATTTCAGACACAGCCTCTAAACTAACTTGGATTGGCAATGTGTTACGAGAACTTGGAATTTCCTTGCCTGTGACACCAGAACTATATTGTGATAACCTCTCTGATGTGCATCTATCAGCCAATCCAGCTTATCATGCTCGGACAAAACATTTTGGAGTTCACTATCACTATGTTCGAGAACGTGTGGCTCTTGGCATCCTGTTGGTCAATCACATTCCTAGTCATCTTCAGATAGCAGACATCTTTACTAAGTCGCTACCATACAAACCATTTTGCAATCTGCGTTTCAAACTTGGAATATATGCACCACCAACTCCAAGTTTGAGAGGGGATATTAGCAGAGCAAAGCCTCTAGCTCAGACCAAAGCTCCTTCTAACAATACAAAACCAAAAAATCCGGCTGAATCAAAGTCTTTTGTCCAAGAATGTTCAAACAGCTCAAACGATGTCGTTGCAGTAAACAAAGCTGAGTTTGGCTGTCACAAACTTAAGTCCAAAGCCACGTCAACACCTCTGCAACGGTCACCTGCGAATGAAGACAAAAGCAGAGCACCTACAGAGCAAAAGGATGTGCTCTGCTATACTAAGAGGATCACGTTGAGCAAACGTTTTGAACCTATGGGATCTGACATTACATGTTAAAAAGAGACAGATGGCATCATCGGAAATGATTGTATTACGTCAAGAAATCTCTGTAAAAAAGCAAGCTGCAATGTAATCATTTCTCAAGATAAGAAAAATTAAAGTAAAGGTCTTTGTTATCTTCATCTCTTGAGCTCTAGCTCTTGCTTTCACGTTTAAGTTTATTTCACTTAATTATCTCTATAATATCAAATTAGTATTTGGCCAAAAGATTTTTGTTGTTGTTTCAAACCAGATTGTATTAAGATCAATCAAATTCCACTAGGAAGAAAGAGTTACAAGCTAACAAGGCAGCTTTTGCCAAAGATTCTGTTAGACATTTGGCCAAAATTAAAGGAGATAGAATAAAAGCATAGATTCAAAAACTTAATAACGAGTAGAACTTTTTAAGCTTGGTGAGTCACTACAAGAAATCAGTGTTATAGCGATTGCGTCACTAAAGAACAACAACTTTACGACGAATTAAGGGCATGATTTGTCGTAACATATCAACGATATGATTCTCCAAATTGTTGTTAAGTCGATGTAATGTAGCGTTGGTTTCCCAATGTCTGTAGTCGTATTAAGTTTGCAACGAGGATTACGACCAGATTTATGGTTAGTAAACATGTTTTTTAAAAGGTTGTACTTATTTTTAACGACCAATAATTCGGTCGAAAATTCGATGGTACCTTGAAGTAAAGTCGCCACAAATATCTTCGTTGCAAAATCAATGGAAAGTCGTTGGTAAATTTTTGAAAATTATCTATTAATATCAACTTTCATAAGTGTTGCAACTAAGCGATTCTATGATATGTTAGACGCGGCAAATCAGCCAATCTACGAAAGATGTAGAGAATGAATGTTAGAATTATCACTTGCATGTAGAATGATGAACATTAAAATATATTATAATTTACCAGAGAATTGTATGGATGCATGGGCATAATTATTCAAAAAGTATTTGTCAGAGGAAGATTTGTCTGTTTATCCATACTATAAGATACATGAGTTGGTGTTTAGTGTGGGGTTACCTTCTGAGATGATAGATGTATGCATTAATAATTACATTATTTTTTGGAAAGATAATGATCAGCTGCATGAATGTCGATTTTGCCAAAAACCAAGATATAAGGAGCAAGGTATAGGGAGGAGTAAGATGTCGTATAAATGGATGTGGTACCTTCCTATAACTGATAGATTAAAACAAATGTATCAGTCTGAAAAGATACGTACATCAATAAGATAGCATGCTGAACATTCTCAGACAGATGGATTTGCGGTGACTAGCTGTTTGCTTTCGTTGCTAAATCGTCGCAACGTTAACGACTACTTTCTGTCTATAATACGACTGTTTTCCCCATATGCTTTATTCGACGTAAAAACGTCGTTAATGTAACATCGATTTTATGAGGAATCATTTACGATGATTTACTGTCGCATTAGAAACGACGTAAAATTTACGAGGCTTTACGAAGAATATCTGACTATGTCGAGCGATTAACGACGAATTGTGTTTCGTCGGCAATATGTCGCTATCATCGATTTACGATGAATTACCAACTAAACACGCCGTCATTAACCACTTCTTTTCTTGTAGTGAGTTCACCGTCATTGATCAAAGAAAGAGTATGAAACATGTCCAATCTTGCAATCCCTTCATCCAGAGCAGCTTCCAATGCTGTCTTCAGAGCAATTGTTTTTGCAACAGAGGAACTTCTGGCCAAAGGAGTTTAAAAACAAAAATTTAGAAATAATTTATAGAATTTCTGAATCTTCGCGTATTTCACCCAAAATATCTTATAAAACGAAACGAGGGTCTATAGATACTTTAAAATAAGAGTATTTTAGAAACTTAGTCTTATAAAACGAAGCGAGGGTCTATACATACTTTTTGGGTGGATTTCCCATTTATGTTTTTATTAAAAAGATAAAACGTGATGAAGACACACTTATAGTTAAGTACACAAGGCAAAAACAAAACCCTAGTTCTCTCTAAGAATGTGGTATTCAATTCAAGAATTTAATTGATTTTGAAAGAATTGACCATTTTATCAAATGCCACTATTATTCAATTATCTATTTTATGAATTCTGTTAAAAATTCCTATATTATTCAATTTATTAAAATTTTAATTTCATTAGATGCTACTGTTATTTAATTTTACTGCAGCATTTATGGCATTGTCATTTGGTAGAAATTTAATGGAATTCCAATGAAAAATTGTGAAGAACTAATTCTCACCTTTTTGTGTCATTTTGATAGAATTCTATAAAATCATTTAAAATCAATTGTTTTTCAATTCTTTCAAAGTCTCTCGTTCAATAACCCCCCCCCCTAAGTTTCTCGTCGCCGCTACAGAAATCTTCTTCGTTATTCGGTGTGTTGATCCGGTGACTGGCGGCTTCCATAGTGCCGTCGCAGGATCCCTTGGTTTTCTGTCTCCTCGTCTTTTCTTTTCGTAGTTTTTTAATTCTTGGCTCCTCGTGGTGGCTCTTCAAGAGAGTGTCTTGGGCTTTGGTTTGAGAGGCTATGGCATGGTGAAGTTGGGGGTTTTGGTTCTTCTAGGACTCGAGCGGAGGAAGATGAAGTGTCGGATCTGGTCGTCGTTGCAAGGGGGTCTGGCTTTGCCGGATTTGCGAAAGCCTTCTATGATTCTGATATGGGTTTCTAGCCGGAATATGTACCTTCTTCTCGAGCGTAGTGGTCGGCATTTTGGCCTCCGTGTCTGGGAAGAGTCATGGTCTCGATCTGTTCCTATTGAAGTACAAGGCTAGTTTGAGATTTTGTCCTGTTTTTAATTGGTTCGGGGTTCTCTGCCTTGTCTCGGCTTTGTTCCTTATTAGTCCATCGGTGTTTTGTTGCTAGATGTTTAGGCTTAAGAGTTGGGGTCTATCCGTTCGGATTGAATGTGATTCTGGTTTTGAACATCTTGGTTTGGGTTGTTTTGGATAGCTTTTGTTTGGTTTTGGATGTCTAGTATTCGTAATTTTCTGCTATTTAGGAGTTTGGGTTGATCTCGTTAATTTTTGGTGGGTGGGTGCGTGTTGTTGGTCTGGGTTGAGCTTTCTTAAATTAGCCTTTGTTTTTGTCGTTGATTCTTTAACAGCCTCCTTCCACCGTCTTTAGTTTAGTCAATAATCAGTTTTCGCATGTTTTCTTCCACAGTCGGTTCTTCTAAGGCTAACTTCGTGTGGGGATGCAAAAAACTAGATTTAGACTCTTTGGGTTGAAGATTAGGTGGGTAGGAGTTAAGTTTCTCGACCGTGGTAATTTGTTCAGGTTTCTCGTCGTATTTGGGTCATTGGTTCGCAGTTTCTCCTTGCCTCAATGGCGACTTGTGAGTTTTGCAGTTCCGCGTCTGCTGCTCTTTACGCGCTCTCCGTTTGTTTTGCGAGTGTCTTTTCCATATTATTTTTTTAGTGGTAGCTCATTTTCTAGATTTATGTGTTTAATTTGTATCTTCGTCGTGTTTAGCAAAATCCATGTCTCTCTTTCGCTGGGTTTAGACTCCAAGGATTTTGTAGTCCGTCGGCATAGGCTCCGAGGATTTGGTAGTCTGTCAGTTTTCCGGAGCATTATTCGATAGCCGCTGGCGTTTGTAGCATTGTAAAGTTTATTATCAATATATATAATTCATATATATAATTCAGATGAAAAAAAAAAATGATGATGACACACGCACACAATGTTAAAAGCTTGTTTTCTAGTCTATTTCTGTATTTGGGAACAATTTTAAAAGCTTTTTAGAAAAGCAACTTAGAAAGGAAAAAAATAAATTAATCAATAATGAAATTCAGTTTATCATATCATTTGTTGCCATTAATATATCTGAAAATTATGCAGTTCACTAAGTGATACAAATCTGTCGTTAGTAGTTCACTAAGTGATACAAATCTTTTTATGCAGTTCGAATACTAACAAAAAAAGCAGTAAAGTAAACTTATGGCTATTTCCTAAATAATAGTCTTAAATAATTTAAAAATACGGCTATATTTAATACCCTATCCATGTCAATATCAAATTTATCAATACACAATACATTTCAAACATTAATCATTTTTATTTTATTTTAGTATAATTTTTGAGAGACTATGTATAAATTATAATTAATATGTTCACATGTTAAATTATATACTCACATATACACATACTTCCATATATACTAATAACTAACTTTTAAATATTTTAATTAGTTAAACTTTTTTTTAGTTTGACATTCATAAGACTGATACTCGAATTATATGTCTTAAAGTTGTTTTTAATATATATAAATTTAATTTTAATTCTTTAAAATAATTCAAAAAATGCATACACGATTGCAAAAAGAAAATACAAAAGCCATCATTAACATGTGATTTTTTATCATAAATTGAAATAAATTTTCAAACACACATAATTATTTCCATTTTTAGAATTTTTGTTTTCATACTTGTTTAAATTTGATATTTTATTTTATTTTCCCTAATTATCATGATGTTTTCTACACACTCCAATTTATCTAACATTTAGTCTGTCTTAGCTTATTTTGTATTTTTATCTATCTTTCTCTAACCCTAATATATACCAATACCAACATGTGAAACCATGCAATTCATGAATCCATATTATGGATTCTAATGTCGTTTGTGTGAACAAATCTTAAAATCGAATAATCATTGTTTTTGTTGTGAAAATAGCTGAAATATGAGAACATCCTTGTTGGGTTTCAAAGATTTGCTAACACATAATCCATAATCTGGATTCACGACCTACATGTTGTTTTCGTACATTAGATATTGGTCTATATATTAGGGTTAGAGGAAGATAGATAGATAGATATACAAAATAGACTAAGACAGATCACATGTATACAAATGAAAATGTATGTAGAAAACATCATGATAATTAGAAAAAAAAAAAATATATATATATATATATATATATATATATCAAATTTAGACAAGTATGGAAAAATATGTTAACAATGGAAATAATTTTTTGGGTTTGAAAATTTATTTCAAGTGTTTAGTAAAAAAAAAGCACGTGTTCATGATAACTTTTGTATTTATCTACACTCATGCATGCATTTTATGAATTGCTTTATAAAAAAAACTAAACCTAAATTTATATGATTGTGTATATTTAAATGATTTGAATATATGTTTGCTCAAAAAATAATTAAAATTAAATAATATTTCATGAAAATTGATATCAAAATCGACATATAAATGGTAAAAAGATTACAGTCCTTAGAGAATTAACATAAAAAAACTTTAGCAGTTCAAGCTATGATTAAAATCATAAATGATCATTCTTTTCAATAAAAAAAATCAATTTTTTGAAAAAAAAAATTCATTAATTTATAAAGAAAAACGAATAAAAACACTAAAATTTGGAGTACAAAATTTTAAGAGAATGTAGTAAAGATACCTCAACTTCAACAATTGAGTCAATCAAAAACTACAGTTGAACAATCTAAAATTGTGTCTTTGTTGAAATTAGTTTACTTCGATAATTTGGCTGAGCTTTTTTTTTGGTTTTTTAAGAAAAAAAGAAGGACGAAGACACTCATTGTCCCATATTTTTTGATTCAATAAATTTGTCTCATGTGGTTGAGAGGGAGAAAATATTAACACTCATTGTCCCATATTTTTTGATTCAATAAATTTTTCTTCTAAACTCCATGTATTTATATCCAAAATTTAATATTATTTTATCAGCAAAATAATATCAAAATTCTAAAGTTAAGAAATGAAAAAAAAAAATCTTATGTTTTTAGAATAGTAAATTGAGAATTTATAAATTCACAGTCAATATATTTTGCTATCTAGTCAATTTAACATTTTGACGCATTATTTATTTCTGTTAGTAAGCTATTTTGCCGCGGAATTTATTTACATGAATTAAGTTATTTTGGCATGTTATTTATTTTTGCTAATGAGATTAGTTATTTTTTACTACTGAGTTTTGAAATCTAAAAACAAGACTACATTCCTTCCTAAAATCTTATATGATCCATTATCAATTAAATTCAAGGTCAATATATTTTATTATTTAGTCAATTTAAATTTTTGGCGCGTTATTTATGTTTTATTAATAAACTATTTTCGCGGGTTATTTATTTGTATTAATAAGATAATTTGGTGCGTTATTTATTTTTGCTAATGAGTTAGTTATTTTTTAGTATTGAAATTTAAAGTCTAAAAACGAATAGTAACAAATTAAAAAAAATGTCTAACAATTTTGTAATTTAGAAGAAATTAGAATCGTATTTCTTCCCAATGGCTATAATAATTTTGTAATTTATAAATTCAAAGTCAATATATTTTAATATTTAGTCAATTTAAATTTTTGACGCGTTATTTATTTCTGTTAATAAGTTATCTTGACGCGTAATATGAATTGGATCCTTTTTTTGTGGATTTCTAGACGAAATTGTTGTAAATAGGTTTATGGGTATTTATTTCTATTAATAAGTTATTTTTGCATGTTATTTTCTTTTGTTAATGGGGTTAGTTAATTTTTACTATTGAGTTTTAAAATCTAAAATAAGTTTACATTCTTTCCTAAAAAGCTATATGATGCATTATCAATTAAATTTTGAGGTCAATATATATTGCTATTTAGTTAATTTAAAATTTTGGTGCGTTATTTATTTCTGTTAATAAGTTATTTTGACATGTTATTTAATTTTGGTAACGAGTTAGTTATTTTTTACTATTGAGTTCTAAAGTTTAAAACCAAGTATACATTTTTCCTTAAAAATGTATAGGATGCATTATCAATAAATTTCAAAGTCAATATATATATTTCTATCTAGTCAATTTACACTTTTTTGTTGATAAATTTTGGTGCATAATTTATTTATATTTATAAGTTATGTTGGCGCGTTATTTATTTTGCTAACAAGTTAATTGTTTTTTTTAATTGTGTTTTGAAATCTACAAAAATATAACATTCTTTCCTAAAAAATTATAGGATACATTATCGATTAAAATTATAAAAATAAACATCAACAATTTTTGTAATTTACGTGAGAAGAAAATACAATTGTATTTCCCTCCAATGGCTATATAAAGGCAAACATATCCACATCCGATAAGTATAACAAAATCTTTCCTTACAAGTTACAAAACAAACCCATTCACAAGTCTAATTATATCTATCTATTTTGTATTTTTCCACTTATAACTATAATAATTCTAGAAAATGCATATGATGCATGCGTCTATTCTCATTATATACTTTTCACTTATAACCGTTTTTAATTCCCCTATAAAATGTTTCGGAAGGTAGAACTTTTTCATCATAATTCATAACTTTTTAATTTTGTAATATTTTCACTTATAATCATTTTCAACACTCAACCAAAACATGTGCTCTAGTGAGTTGTGGTAGCGGCGTCGATGCGTTACCACCCGGATTCAAACCCGATATAATCTATTTTGTTAAACAAAAAAAAATCATTTTCAATACTCCTAAAAGAATACTTTGACGGATCGCGCTCTTTACTATAACTTTTTTATTTTGTATATTTTTCACTTATAATCATTTATCACATATAGATCCTGAGTTGTATTTTTTTTATCATAATTCTTCCTTTCATATCTTATAACTGTTTATTTCATAAAGAACTGCATCATTTCACTCATGTCTTTCTAACTCTAACCAATGCTCTAACTTTCGTAAAGAGAGCTTCAAAGGCTGAGATCTCACATTCATGAACAAACTTTTTCTGAATTTTACGAATACGCATTCACATTATTGTTGGGATTTTAACAATCTTCCTGGATACGCATATCATTTTATAACTGGGCTTACTTTATCTATATTTTCCAATGTGCATATAGTCTTTTATTGGGCTTATTTTACCGGGTTTGATTTAACATAATCTCATGTCATTGTTGGATTTATTTTGCCGATCTTTTTTCCCGATATGCATATCATGATATCCAAAAAAAATATCTATAAAAATCGAGAAAATGTCGTTCACGACTATGAGCCATCTGCTTCAAAAGCCCTTTTTCGAATGTTAGGGCGCTGGTAGCGTTGCCAACTCTTCTTCTAGGGGAAGGGCGCAACGTATTTTTTGATCTTTTTGAAAATGATTCTTACAATCCTATATAATGTAATCCACGTGTCACGGTTGGATCGATCAAAAGTCACCTCAACAATTATATACTCACATATACACATACCTCCAAATATGTTAATAAATAATTACTTTTGAATATTTTCAGTAGTTAATTTTTTTTAGTTTGTCACTCACACTCTAATTACTATGTCTTAAATTTGTGCTTAATATATATAAATTTAAGTTTAATTATCTTAAAAACATTTCATAAAATGCATGCACGATTGCAAATCAATACAAAATCCATCATTAACATGTGATTTTTTTATTACAAATTGAAATAAATTTTGAAACACAAATAATTATTTCCATTGTTAGATTTCTTTTCCACATTTGTCTAAATTTGATATTTTTTATTTTTTCCCCTACCATGATACACACTCCACTATATCTAACATTTGGTCTCTCTTAGCTTATTTTGTATATTTATCTCTCTCTAACCCATTATATAGACCAATATCTAACGTACGAAACTAACATGCAATTTGTGAATTCATATTATGGATTCCAATATCATTTGTGCGAACAAATCTTTAAAATCCAATCTTGTGAAGAAAAAAAAAAACATCCTTGTTGGATTTCAAAGATTTGCTAACACATATGACATTGAAATTCATAATCTGGATTTATGACATGCATGTTATTTTCGTACGTTGGATATGGTCTATATCTTAGGATTAGAGGAAGATAGATAGATATAAAAAATTCGCTAAGACAAATAAAATGTATATAGATGGAATGTGTGTAGAAACATCATGGCAGTTAGAGAAAAAAATAAAAATATCAAATTTAGACAAGTGTGGAAAAACATTTTAACAATGGAAATATTTTTTGTTAAAAAAACAACGTGTTAATGATGACTTTTGTATTTATCTACATTTGTGCATGCATTTTATGAATTTCTTTTTAAAATAAAAACTAAACATAAATTTATATGATTCTGTATATTTAAATACTTTGAGTATATGTTTGTTCAAAAAAAAGTTAAAATTATACTCCCTCCATTTCTAATTGTTAGATGTTTTACACAGTTTACACATATTAAAAAAACAAATTAATGTTTAACTATAAATACATTATTTTTTGCACTAAATAATTTTCCATAACTCTAAGTCAATAATGATTCAATAAAATCAATTATTTTTAATTAATATGTTTTGGAGTTTACAATTCATCATCATTACTTCATAAAAACACATAGAAAAATAAAATAAAAATATATGATTGAAACAAACAAAAAAATCGAAAAATATATCTTTTAGAAACGGCGGGAGTATAATATTTCACAAAAAAAATTGATATAAAATAAAAAGATTACAGTGCTTAGAGAATTAACACATAAAAACTCTAGCATCAAGCTATGATTATAATCATAAACGATCATTCTTTTTAATTAAAAAAAAAATCAATTTTTGTGAAAAATGAATGTCATTAGTTTATTAAAAAAAAAATCAAAACACTATAATTTAGAGTAAGAAATTTTGAGAGAATGTAGTAAAGATACCTTGAAGTTGAGTCAATCAAAGACTACCGTTTAAAAACTTAAAATTGTGTCTATTTTAAAATTAGTTTACTTTGATTATTTGCCCGAGCTTTTGTATTTTTTTGGTTTTTTAAGAAAAAAAAAGACACAAGTCTCATGTGGTTCCATATTTTTGGATTCAACAAATTTTTCTTCTAAACTTCATGTGTTTATATCCAAAATATTTAATATTATTTTCTCAACAAAATATTATCAAAAAATTAAAGTGAAAACATGAAAAAATCAATCTTATGTTTTTAAGTGGTAAATTGAGAATTTATAAATTCAAAGTCAATATACTTGTCTATTTAGTCAATTTAAACTTTTGGCTCGTTATTTATTTATGTTAATAAGTTATTTTGGTGCATAATTAATATCTATGAATAAATTATTTTGGCATGTTATTTACTTTTTCTAATAAGGTTAGTTATTTTTTACTATTGAGTTTTGAAATTTAAAAACAAGACTACGTTCTTTCCTAAAAAATTATATGATCCATTATCAACTAAATTCGAGGTCAATATATTTTGCTATTTAGTCAATTAAAATTTTTGGCGCGTTATTTATGTTTTGTTAATAAATTATTTTGGCGTGTAATTTATTTCTATTAATAAGTTATTTTGGTGAATTATTTAATTTTGGTAACGAGTTAGATATATTTTAGTACTGAATTTTGAAGTCTAAAAACGAATATATATATACGTTATTTTCTAAAAACTATAGGATGCATTATTATCAATTAAAATTATTTATTTTTGCTAACAAGTTAATTATTATTTTTAATATTGAGTCTTGAAATCTAAAAACAAATATAACATTCTTTCCTAAAGAGTCATAAAATGCATTATCAATTAAAATAATAAAAATAAACATCAACAATATTTGTAATTTTCCTTGAGAAGAAAATACAAAATTGCATTTCCCTCCAATGACTATATAAAGGGGAACACATCCACAAGAATAAATCCACACACCGACTCTCAAGAACTATAACAGAATTTTGCCCTACAAGTTAGAAAACTAACCGATTCACAAATTTCATCTCATCAATGGCGAGCAAGATCGATTTGATCATCGGATTTATGGTGAGCTTCACATCCACGATTGCCGGAGAGTTCTACGAATGAACGGTCTACTTTTACAACCCAGAGGATGCTAGTTTCGGGATCGATGCTGGTAAAAAAAATTTCGCAATTGATTTTGCTATAAATGACGTTTGGTGATTTTGTTCGTTTTCTTGACTGGTTTCTGTTTTCATATTATGTGAATTGGAAAGAAATAATTTGACTCTGATTTCTTTTTTATGTATAAGTGAAATGTTGATTTAAGCATTGTTTTACATTCGAGGATTAAGATAATGATCAATTGCGAAAGCAAAATGATTATTTCCATAATTTTTTTGACAGATTTTTCTTGTATATCGAAAAAACTGCTGATTGCGAAATATTGATTTAAGCATTGTGTTACGTTCGAGGATTAAGATATGATCAATTACAATAGTAAAATGCTGATTTCCATAATTTTCTTGACAGATTTTTCTTGTCTATCGAAAAAAAACTACTGATTGTGACTGCTTTCTTGACAGATTGTGACTGTTTAAGAGCAAAATAATTTATTGTGATTGTTATTTTGGTGTTTTTATCTTCCACCAAGCTTTCTTAATTTCTTGGATTAACCACTGTGTTGTCTTCACTGATTTCGATTGTTCTCTTGACAGATTTCTGTTGATGTATGAGTGAAAATATTGATTTTGATTGAGGTGTTTATGTCTTTCAAAAAGCTTTTGTTTCTTGGATTAAGCTATGTATGTTCTTCGTTTGTGTTATGTGAAATTTGAGTGAAATATTTTGCATCTTTGATTATACAGTTTCGCGTACGAAGGTGAGTGGAGGTTATCGTCGCGTTGAAGGGTGCTACCAGTTTTTCCCGAAAGAAATTAGGGTTTGTATTACACTAAACATCGATTTGATGTTCTAATCATCCAATTTATAGTTAATCAAATTGTTTGCTTTTCATAACACATGACTTGAGGGTGATTTCTGTGCCAGTGCAAAAACCTACCATCAACACTAAGAAGGTAAGAAACTAAAACCAAAAATTGTGAGAGGATCTTAAGCAAAGATATATATATATATATATATATATATATATATATAAATGGAGGATTTCAATGTTTTTTTCTTTCTTTCTCAAGATGATAAGAAGAGTGCAGTATCCTCCTCTTCAACTTCAAAGTGATGACTCTGTTTCGTTGCATATACATCGGACTCATATAAATATCACTCACCAAAATCGTGGAACCTTTCTCTTTCTTTGGCTTTCCCTTCACTTCCTTGTTATGTTCTGTAATATGTCCATAACTAGAAACCCTTACTAATTTCTCAAATTTCTGGTATGTTTTTAGTTTGCATAGGTTGAGTTCTTGATATATCCATGCAAGAAGAGTTACATTGAATAACAAACAATGTTTCAAATTTTCGGATTGATACCAGTTTCGTTAATGGATGAATATATTTTAGCTATGTTTCTCTTTCATGAATGCATTAAAAAGATTAAATGTAGTCACACACGCATATGTTCTGTGGATTTTGCACCTCCTTGCATGAGATAGGAGTTTACGTCTTTTTGAGACTCTTATTTTTCTGGATAAAAACCTAACTCAGAAAAAAGAAAAAGAAAAATCTGTAAACAAAAAAGTTCTGTAAGAACACCTTTTAATCATTATTTCTAGTGCTGAGCGTTTGGGTACTGATTCGGGTTCGGTTCGGGTTTTTTAGATTTTTGGATTTTCGAATGCTATAAGTCCATTCAGGTATTTATAATTTTCGGATCGGGTTCGGTTCGGATACTTCCGGGCTCGGGTCGGTTTCGAGTATGTACTTGAAACCCGTTCATATCCGATTTTTTTTGGGATTCGGGTCTTTTCGGGTTTTTTTTACCCGAAATACTCATAATTATCCAAAATACTAAAAAAAACCCGATAACCCGAAAATAAATGTAAAACCAAACATACAAAGAAGCGTTTCAAACATAAAAGATCCGTTTGGGTATGTTTAAGTTTTTCGGGTATATTCGGATATGGTCGGGTAAGAGATCTCATACATTTTCGGGTATGTTTTAAGAACGGTCTGCCTTAATATCGTATAAGAGCTTAAGTTTTTCGAGTATGTTCGGGTATTCAATCGGTTTTCGGGTATTACCCGAACCAAATCCGAATCCAAAATACCAACCAATCCGTTTGGATATTTGAATCCGAACCGAACCGGTTTCTTTCGGGGCAGTTCGAGTTTCGGGTACCGTTTTTTTGCCCAGGCATAATCACTTCATTTGTAGCCATATTATCTCCGAAATCTGTAATTAAAATTTTCTCTAAACATAATCTCTTTAGTATTCATGTCTAAAAACATCTCAAATGATGTAAAAAAGCCTAACGAAACCTCAAGAAACAATGTTGGGTTTATAAAAAAAAAAAAAAACAATGTTGTAAAATGCGTCTGCATGAGAGTATTGCATTCTAGGAAGATTGCTTATGGCCCAAGAAACGATTTATAGCCGTTTAGGTCAATCAAGATGTGTTTCTGTTGGGTGTATATAGTATTGGCGTAACGGCGTCGTTTGTTAAAAAAAAAGAGTTTGTAGGGTGTGACGTCGTTTTTTAACGTTTAATCAGTTTTTGTGAGAATTTAGTCCTTTGATGATCAATCTCCATCAAACTAAAATCAGTCACCATCTCTCTTTATACCAAAAACACGTTTCGGTTGGCCTAAAAAGTGAAAACGCAGATTTTTCCTAAACGCGGATTCTCACGCTAGAGCCTTTGTTTTGATTTCAAAACATTTCAAAAACAAAAACAATTATAAACACATAAAATATCATATTTCACATTCTAATGTGAATCTCTATGATCAAGATTTTTGTATTGTCATTTGATCGAACTTCTTTGTTTTCTAGTTAAGTTTCAGACATTGTCGGTATGGATTTTGTTTTGAGTCTCGACCTGTAATGATGGTTTGACTTTAAACGCAAACGCTCCGAAAATAGCGGTCAGTGTTGTAATGCACAGAACGCCAGACGCTGCAAACACACCGTCTTTCACAAGGTAACACTCACGGTTTAGCCACCCTTTGCCGTATCTCTGCTCTTTGTTCATGCTTGCACCAACGCTTATCAACGTTACCGCAACCGCAAAATTTACCCTGAAATTAAAGTATTATAATTATAACCACATATTACTACAATTAAATTGATTTGTTATTCTTCATAAATTCGATTCAATAAAGTAAATCTTTCTTACCAAGAAAACAACAGAAGAAATACACAAAACGGCGTCGTTTCTATTTTCTCTGTTTTCAAGTAACCTTTGCAGATTAAAACGTTTCCGATGATCTGAGCAACGGAAAGACAGACCAGAGCGGCGGTTCCTAGCCCGAAAGCATGATTTTCCGGCAAATAACACGATTCTCCGTCCCATTTCAGATCTTTCCCCTTAAAAAATGAAAAATTGTAGCCAAATCTTGTTCTTAGAACATAAAATGGATAACTTGAGCAACAAGTCATTTGGAAAAAAACCATTTACCTTAGCCTTCTGAAACTCAGACGCAAGGCACAGGAAGAATGCCGCGAGACCGAAGAGAAAGATGAAGATGAAAACGATAGAGAACTCGGGTTGCCTGTTTCGGGTATCTTGTTCTTGAACCTCCATTGATTTGTTCTTAAAAGAGATTACTTGAGGCTTACTCCACTATTACAGAGAAGAAACTATTCGTGTGTCCATACGTATATATATATATATATATATATATATATGTGGGTTTGTAAAAGAGTGGATTTGTTCTTTGTTGTTATGGTTGGGTTGTTGGGTTCTTTGCTTTGCTTTTGTGTTAATAAAGTTTGTTTTTGTTGAATCTTAAGAAGATGAAGAGAAGAAACTTTTGTGGGTCAAGCGGTTTTGGGCTTTTTTCTCCTTTATTTTTTCTCTTTTATGATTATAAAAATAACTCATTCAACATCATATCAATTGGGAAGAAAATAAATTAAGTTGTTTTTTTATAAAGGATTAATTTTTCATGTTTAATGCGTGATTTTGAATTAATTATTTTTAATACCGCTTAACTGTTTATTTTGATCAACGTATGATATGTAAAACTTTAATATGTCTTATCTTGTCATAACGAATACAATACGTAACAATTTATTTATAAGATTTTGGTATATGTGCTCAAAATTTATAAGACTTTCTTATCTGCTAGATAAAAGATCCGCATATATGCAGATTTGTAATCTAACATTTTATAACCTGTAAAAAAAGTTAATTAATTAAAAATATAAATCAAAATTAAATCACCCGTAAAAATAAATAAAATAAAATTGAGAACGCTGATACAAAACCACTAATTCAGAAGTCTAACATTTATTTATTTACTTTGATTATTTTATTATTTGATTTTCAATTAAATTTTATCACATACTTTCAAATTATTAGTTTTCCTATTCTATTTGAATTAATATTACTTTTTAATTCATTTTTAAAATCTTGATGAATTTATTCTTATGTTTTAGTTGAATTATTTTGACTCCTTTAATATTTTATAAACCGCACAAAAATGGAAAAAAAAAATCATATCATCCGTAAAAATAAATAAAATAAGATTGAAGACGTCAATGTGAAATCACTCATAAAAAAACCTACAAATTATTTATTGATTTTGATTATCCTACTTTTTTTTTATATTAACTGAATTTTCAATTATTTTTTTTTCACATATTTCTAAATTATTAGTTTTTTCTATTCATATTTAAATTATGTTTACTTTTTATTACGTAACTACTCATATATCTTTTTTTTTAACTCTTGACAAATCGATTTACGTATTTTTATTTGAATTAGACTTACTTACATTTTTAATCATATTTGAATTTTATTTTTTTTCACTTATGAATCAAGTATTATCTCTCTTCCAATGAAAAACGAATTATATGTGTTTCATCACTTGAGTTCTTACTTTTTATAATTTTCACAACATGAGAAACTTTCAAAATAATTTTCTTCTCATAAATCAATTTTACAATATTTATGATGTCTACGTAGTAGTAAGTTTTTAAAAAAACCACAATACAATATACATTTTTTTAGTCTGATTTCAAAATATAATGATATTAGATATTTTTTTAAATGGAAAAAAATATTTTGACATGTGGCTAAAGCTAAATGGAAACAAAAAATTTAGAAGAGGTTACTGAAATTTTAAATTGCTTGGTGGAAATATCGAGAGAGTACAAAATTGTTTAAATAAAGGTGAATTTCGAAAAGTGAATCTTCTCTTTCAGATCTTGGCCTTAGTTATAATCCTTAAAGATTTGGGTATGTAAACCTAATTCTATTCAAAAGATTTTCACACATGTATTTAATATTCTAATGAGAAAATGTGTTTGATTTTTTTTGTCATATCTATTTCTATTTAAAATCAAAATATATGTAAGCGTGTATATATGTAACTTATTTACTTTTTTTATAAATTACTAAAATAAGCTAATTGAAAAATATTGAGATATGTTGTTTTTATCGAATAAGAGAGTAATCGATGGTTTTTATAATAAAAAAAGCTGAAATAAAATTTATGGAAGAGATTATTGAAGTTTGAAATTTTTTGGTGAGAAGATTGAGAGAGCCCAAAAACTTGTTATATAAATGCAAAATTTTATAATTTTTGAAGATTTGGGTCTGTAAACCTAAGTCTATCTGAATTCAAAACATTTTTACACGTATATTAATTAATATTCTAATGAGAAAATTTTGGAACCTAATTCATCTTAATAAACGTAAAGGTGAAGAGGGAAAGAAAGAATGGTTGTACGAAAAAACAAAACCGAGACATATAATAAAGTCAATATTTAAAGGAATAGACCATGTTTATCAACTAATTATTTTAATGAATTATTTATTAGAAACTAATTAATTTTTTTTTATATATGTTGATTTTTATAATCTACTTGATAAATACAAATATATAAGTTTAAAAAGAAATAAGATTTGTATGACACATGTCAAAATCTAATTGGAAAAAAATTACATATGTCAAAAGCCGAAACAAAATTTCTAGAAGATATTATTGAAGTTTTAAATTGTTTGGTGAGAAAATCGAGAGAGCGCAAAATTGTTTAAATAAAAGTGAAAGATTATAATCCTTGAAGATTTGGGTATGTAAACCTAATTCTATTCAAACTCAAAAGATTTTTACATGTGTATTTAATATTCTAATGAGAAAAAGTGTTTGATTTTTTTGCCTTATCTATTTCTATTCAAAATCAAAATATATGTAAACGTGTATATATGTAGCTTATCTACTAATTTTTTTTTATGAATTATTAATTAGAAGCTAATTAGAAAATATTGATAAATATAAATATATAAGAATTTTTTTTAAATAAGATTTGTTTGACACGTGGCAAAATCTAATTGAATTTTTTTAACACGTGTCAAAATCTGATCGACCGATTGACACGTGTTACGATCATATTAATTACGAAATTTGACGCATTAAATTTTATATAATAAAAAAATATCTTTTTAAAATTTCGGAACATATTTGTACTAAAATAAAAAGTTGGGTGCACCCAACAACCCAACCATAACAACAAAAGAACATATTTCTATTGTTCATTTACACTTATTTGTTTCACAATAAATGAACAATAGAAATATAAGTTTAGAAATCAAAGGAATCTTTACAAAATGAAAACCATATAGATTTTAGAGAATTAGAAAATTGTAAAGAAAAAGTGTAAGATTCTAAGAAATTTTATAGCTGCTAAATTAATTAATGTATCCAACTCCTTTTTATTTTCTTATCAACAACGTAAAAAAATGTTGATATAATTAAATGATTAGGTGATCAACGACTATATTTAAACCAATTGATTCGAAACCACATAATTGTTACTTGAATCGTTACAGTCCATATGGAAATTTTCCGTCGTCGGGTATTTTTA
The DNA here is from genome assembly GCA_900406555.1 of Pseudoturritis turrita. NCBI lineage: Eukaryota > Viridiplantae > Streptophyta > Magnoliopsida > Brassicales > Brassicaceae > Pseudoturritis > Pseudoturritis turrita. Next base: position 486,243 of record OVBL01000058.1, read on the forward strand.
CTTAAAGCAAATGATTTGAAACCACATAATCATCATCGTCGGAAATTTTTCATCGCAAATCTCAGTTGCTAATCGACTGTTATTTTGTAGTGCATCAATATACACTTAGACAAATCATCAATTAAATTTGTTATTAATCGTTCTTACGAGTGCATTCTCGAGCGGTCGTGAGGATGGGTTTGGTCTTGAGGACAGGATTTCGCTCGAAAAAGTTTGTCGGTTGGAGCTCAAAGCCGCGAGACAAAGTAGGCATCGTCGGAAAATCTTCTTGACATGGGACGTGGTGGAATCCGATGGTGTACCACATCACTATATCTTTCTTCTCTATTTCTCTATTCCTGTCACATTATACATAATTTTAGCTTTCCCAAAAAAGTACTTTTTACGTAAGACCTCTTATATTCATAAAGTTTGTATTTTGTTAAAAAAAATATATATCAATAAGATGTAAATTACCTTTGAGACCAAACGGCTAATGTATCGTCTCCTTGGCTCCGGTCGACGTACAAACCGGCAGCCCAAACCTCCGACCTGTTATACGGCGTGATCCACACGTTATAGTTTGTGAATGCTGCCCTAATCTGTGGGTATTCATCTTGGGCCAGAAGTGAGCCTGAAACCGATCCAGGAAGTAAACGGTATCCAATATCATTGCCATGCTTCGTTTTCCGGTTAGGGTTAACCACCAACAACTCCTCCGCCTTTAAACCTATTTTCACCCGAGCCTCCGCCTCGGTCTTGGCCGTCTTTGGCCTCGTCGTCCAATAGCTTTTTCTCCGCGTTTTATCAGATTTTGAAGTCCTTTTGGTCACAAGTTCATTACGGACAAAGGAGTTGTCCGTACCATCGATGTCGAGATCAAGACGGAACGTCACGAAATGGTCGTGGTTGACTCCAACGGTGTTGTCGGCGACAGTTTCCCGTGAATGTCATCTTCTTTGATCTCTGATGTGTGAACGTATTCTACTGGTTTAACTTCTAGAACGCCGGTTAAGCCAACCTATATGCAAATTAAAGCGGAAAAATTATGATATAAATTATTTTAAATGAAAAACAAAAAAAAAAGCTTGTTAAATAGATTGTTTTACACCAATTTTGATGGAACCACTAGGCTTAAACTCATAGTCAACTATGTAGTCGTAGTTCCCCACTGTCGTCACGATCCGGGCTACAAGACTTACGTCCGGTCTAACCTCTGTGATCTGCGTCAACATTTATGTAAATATTATTACTCATGTTTTATCATATTTTATAGAGAGATTTTGTTAATATATAAGAAGAAAATGCATATGTTTTATTACTTCTAAGTTGGGGATTTCAGCTTCGGTATGTCGCCACATGATATCTCCGGCATATTTTTCAAAAATGCACATAACTTTCGGGATTTTTGTGGGAGTTCCATCTTGACCCGCAAAGATCCCATCCATAAAAACTGCACCTGCTGGACAATCAGTGTATGGCTCAAGGGACACGGCGCATTGACCGCAACCAAAGTCGCCACAATCAAAGTAGGAAATGAAATACCAATCATCACTTGGGTCCATATAAGGTATGAACATCTCCGACAAATGGCCTTTGTATAGGACTTGCCGGTATTTGTTCACGTCCATGTCGAAAATTGATGCGAGCGAGATGACCATACCAGCTCGAACGTCGAACGATATGTGAAACTCCCAGTTTGCCCATCTATTCACCATCATATGTATAAGATCAATAGGTATACTACTGAATTAGTCAATCTAAAATACGGCATTAACTTATATGTATTACTAAAAATTAAATCACTGAAAAGTTTTTAAGAAAATCAGCTTAGTGATGAAAATATGTGTGCGTAGATAAAAATAGATTTGATATTTATTAAATAGATTTTACTGAAAGCTAACCACAAACAGTAAGAAAGATATTGGGTAAAAAGTCTAGTGTTGCTTAAAATTTCACATTTGGTTGGCTGATTTAAAGGAAAACAAAATTTACAAGAGCTGACTGACTTTTGATATTTAAGTTTTATTTTTTTATTCCAAACTGATGAGCAGAAAAAGGCTAAAAAGCTGTTACTATTTACGCTGACAAACTGTAAATTGTAATTTCTATAAAGAGCATAATTATTATTTTCAAAATCTTATCAATAATAATGGCCCGTGTGACCATCTTACCTCACTGTGTGTCCATCGATCTTGAAACCTGGACCGTCCGGCTGCAAAACGACGGCGTTTCTAAGCGCCGGTCCAAATGGCGGTTTAAGCTTCGAGAAACGGTACTCTGTTCCGCTAGCCTTAGGCAAAGGACCCGTGAACCTGTCCTTAAACTCCGTTACTTTCATTTTGTCTAGGTTAACGATTATCGTCATTCCTTCAATAGGTCTAAGATAAGTGTTCACCGACCCGTTTAGATAAAACGGTATCGTTTTTATAAGCCTCTCTGTCTCCTTCTCACCGAACCATCCCATTGTTGAGGTCGTAACCACAACCTCCGACACGTTCAAGCCGCGTCTCGTGATCGAGTCACGGAACGGCTTGAACTCGAGAACAAGCGCAGTGGCTGCTCGCTGCTCGTCGAAAGTGAGCATAGGGTTACCATTGCCTACGTGGATCTTGTCCGAGACGACGGCTTGAGAGGAAAAATCAACGACGATCTCTCGCGTCTTGCCGTTGTCTCGACCGATGATGAAGGCCTGACGTGGCGGTGGTTTGATGGTGAGGTTCGGTGATGAGTGCCAAGCCAAAACTAAGGATTTTTGGGGCTCGTTTAGACCCACGTACTGGAATGTGAACCTATGGTTCGGACCAACCGGGTACGAGTTGTTGACGATGGTTCGGACGAGTTTGAGTTCGGTCTCGGATAAGGGATCAAAGGGGTGAGGTGGTGGAGTGAAACTTGAAGATGAGATTACGAAAATGGAAGACAAGAAGAGAAAGATGATGGAAACGGTGAAGTGGAGTGGAGCCATTGTTCTTTCTCAATTGTTATTGTTTGATGGACTTGGGTTATTATTACACTTTATAGGCAAACTAGATTAGAAATACATGCAAATAGTTAGATTCTCTTTGGTTTTACGAAATCGTTGCGGGATTTTTTCAGGGTTTTGTATCAATAAAAATCTAAAGGTTTAAATTAGTTTTAAAAAAACGTATTTAATCATCTATTTTCGTGGTTTAAAAAAAAACAAATTTATTGAAAATCTCCAACGTGGTGTTAGTAAAACAGTTCGTCATGGTCCAAAAGTAAAACTCTTTACTTTGAATGTGGTGTATATAGAACCATACGTATATCATAAATCCTTTGTAATGCATATAGAATTTATCATTGTAGAATTGTTTATCTTCTTTCCAATTGCTGTAAGGAATTACCTCAACATTCTCGATATGAGAATTTAATAAGAGATGAGTGTCGTGTATATATAACCATCTATCATAAAATCTTGTAATGCAGATAGAATTGTCCGTTGGAAAATCGTCCGTGAAATTATTTATCTTCTTTCCAATTGCTACAAGGAATTACCCCAACATTCTCGATATGAGATTTTAATAAGGGATGAGCGAAAGAAAGACCTGATCTCCGACGAATTGTGTCATTATTTGACTTGATTTTTTATAGATCCATCCCCTACACCTGCTCTCCTCTTCTCTATCTTCTCATTGGAAGCAATAGTAAAAATATATATAAGAAAATATCTAACTCGGGTTCGTAGACCAGGTTTTGTGTAGATGGGTCAGGTGTACTGATATCTCAGATTTTAATTCTAAAAATATGATGCAAGTGTATAACAATCACAGTATTACTTAAGGTTTAAATCCACTAGAGACTGAAAGGTGCACTACAAATTTATAAAATTCGAATAAAGCTAAGACAAGATACATTGGTTTGATGATGTATAATTAACTTACTCTCGGAACGCTAATTACCTATGTCTAAAAAGGTAATTACTCAATTCTCGCATGCAATTAATAAAATAAGCATGCAAACAGATTTTTCCCGTCGAGTCATGTTAATCCATTATGACTAGACCGTCGGAAATTTTCGGGAGAATAAATCTTTATTTGTCTTCCCGGAGATTATCTCTTGACCATGTTGTTGTTGCAGGATCGAGGTCCATGAAGTGCAATTCATGAAAATATCCCACGTAGGACACTCATCTGGAGCGATACATAGGTTCATTCTCCAACGGACGATTCTCTCATCTTATGCTCTCCTGCTATTTCTGAGCAAGCAAAGTTTTCCACCGATGAACAAATTTAACTTTCCAAAGAATGTGAAATCCAACTCGAACACTTATATATATCACAAATCATAATTTAACTGCCATTTTCCAAATTTCACAAATCATAATTTAACTACATTTTTCAACATTTATTAATCCAATTAAAAATTGTATTTAGTTACAATAACAAACTCATAGTATTCAGTTTTTTGATCAAATAAATCAAAATTGAATTTTAGTATTCTTGATATTCATTGTATTTAGTTGCCATTTTGGTTATTTTAATAATATGTATATTTTCTAATGATATATGGTGTAATTTATTACAATTTTTTTAACTTCTTAAAACTATCATGGTTTTAACACATAAGTAAAAACAAACTTTATTTTCTCCTATTTTTTAAATATTAGTAAGGTTATGTAGAAACTATCTGTAGCAAAAGATATTCTACATCTTTAAAATATAACCAATCAAATTGTAGATTTGTTCAAAAACTCACAGTCCAAAAAAACATCTTTTTCGATGTAGATTTCAGATTTCTACAGCACAAAATAGTGTGCTTTAAAATCTGTGAGAATTTCTTTTTTCTCTTACGATGCATCAAAATAAGAGTAACTAAAAAGTTACATAAATTTCATATGGATAGATATACGGTTGCCATTCTATATTAGCTTGCATATATATTCTAAATACACATGAGAAATTGACCCCAAAAAAGATATAATAATATTTTATATATCCACTAGATTAAGACCTGCATATACACGGGTTTATAATTTAATATTTTATAACCTGTGAAATGAAACAAAAATAAAAATATGGAAAACAAAATTTGATCATCATAAAAGAAAATAAAATAAGATTGAGAATGCCGATACGAAACCAACGAAAGAAAAGCTTAACAATTATTTATTTATTTTGATTCTCATGTTTTTATTATTTGATTTCCAATTAAATTTTTTGGTTTTCCAGTAATTTTTGTCACATTTTTTCAAATATTTAGTTTTTCTTATTCCTACTTGAATTAAGTTTATTTTTGCTTATTTAGATACTCATATATCTATATTTCTCAAAGACAAATTGATTATTCTGTTCCTATTTGAATTAGATTTACATTTTTATTATAATCGACTTTCATTTTTTCTGAATCGATATTTTTTTTTGTCAACAACATAACTTAAAACTATTCAGAAATTCAAATTGGGGGAACAGTATTTACATACGAAATATCATACGGATAACAACGAGCACTCCGTACTAAATTATCAGTCTTTGCATTACCACTGCGGAGAATGTGCGATAAGGAGAAAGATGCACAACATAAAAAACTTTCAATATAAATTTCTTCTCAAATATTTAGCAAAATATTTTTTTTAAATTGATTTCTTTTTGTAATATGATTCAAAAATCTAATGGTATTAGATTTTTTAAATAGATAAGACTATTTTGACATGTGACTAAATTTAATTGGGAAAAAAAATTTACACGTATGAGAATCTGATGGACTGGGTTAACACGTTTCACGATCGTTTAATTATAAAGTAGACGTATCAAGATTTATATAATAAGATATAAATTTTACTTGTTATACTTATATATTAATATAAGTATTACTGTTTATAATGAATTTTATGTATAATTTAATTTAACTTATTATAATTTTTAAAATATATAATATCCAAAATATTAAACTAAATTATTAATATTTACCAAGCATGCTTTGATTTAAAAATGGTTACAATCCAAACATCCTTTATATATATTAATTGAGGAGTCATAGAGAAAAAATAAGGGCAAAAAATCATGTGTTGATCAAAGAGGAATTTAAGGGACATATCAATTAAATATTAACCAATCAAAATATTTCAATTAGTTATATATGCCATGCTGAAAATCTCTACGAATTCTTATTTATGTTTTAGTATAAACCCTTAAAAACATATCTTACAAATTTAAATCTAACTAAAACGTAATATTTTAATATTTAAAAATGTTATATAACATAAATTTTTAACGATAAATCATTTTTAACTGTTTAAAACTGTTATATAGAACTAAAACACGATATTTTTAACGTAAAATTTAATCCCAACTAAATCACGATATGTTTATCATTATATATATATATATATATATATATCTAAAAGTTTTGATAATTATTTTTATTATAAGAAGATACAAGAACCATTGCTCTGAATTAAACTGTTGGAACTTATAAAACTATTAATCATCTATACAAGTTGTCAATAATGGTAAAACTCAAAACAGTTCATACGAAAAGAATTGAAAACAAAAAATTTGCTTGAATTTCGAAAAATTGTTAGTTTTTCACATTTTTATGATTTTTTAATTTTTTATTTTAAAAATTTTTTACATACTAACGTCTTTTTTTTTTTAGTGAATTTCTAAATTTGTACATATTATTTTATTGGTTAAATCAATTTTTGACTTTTTGATAAATAAGTTTAAGAGAATCCATAATTTCAAACGTATTCAATTTATACCATATATTAGAATTGTTTTTTAAAAAAAATCATAATTTTTTTAATATATTAAAAATATTAGAAATAGCAAAAATTATATGGTATATATCTGTCTGATATGATTAAATAGCATAAATTAGAAATGTATGTAGATTTCAAATAAAGTATTTTCTCGCATTTTGTAGTAGCTATATTCACAGTTCAATATATATATTTAATCAATGACATGATCATCTATAGAGTTAGTTACTCATTAAATAAAATTTTAATGTTGAGTTGAATATCAATCACATCCACATGACACCCATCATGCCACCCACATTCGAGCTTCTCATTAGAGTTAGAACTTTCAATGATTGTTGCAAACTGATAATCTGAAGTTATATATATATACTAAGTTTGTTATATATATATATGGTCGACGTATAATTGTTTTACTGTGAACAAAATATTCTTAAGATAAAATTTATATAAATAGTAAAAAAAAACATCCGTAAGTGGAAAACACAAAAAACTTGGATCTTACACATTCTATATCACACTACCCATCATAGCTTGATTGGAAATAGTGTCTCTAATTTCAATATCTGTGAAAGTATTGAAACAAAATCATAAATTTTGAATAAATGACTAAACGAAAAAAAATACCATGAAAAACAAGAGAAAATTTCCAAAATTTGAAATCTTTAGTATCTTTGTGGGGATTGAAGGATAAATTTTTGTATTCACGAAAAATGTTAGAACCACACATGAAAGGAAATAATAGAGTTAGCATATATTTCCAGACAGAAAGTATGGGACAAACTTATCGTGCATGTGTCCTCTACACACAGAACTTTCAGATTTCATTTTTCTTTTAATTTTTTAATGAGTTTAAACACACGTTTAAAATGGTATCAGTTTATATATTTTTTTTGTGGGACGTCAGAAAAAAAAAAATTTGTGGAAGCCAGCCGAAGTTTTTTTTTTCATTTTTCGGATTTTAAAGCTGAAAGGATTGACGAAATTAGCAACAATAAAAAAAAGACTAGTACTTAAGTAAATTAGCAACAACAAAAAAATGACTAGTACTTAAGTAAATATGGACGATTCTCAAAAATAGCACATTTTAAAATTTTTGTTACAAAAATAGTACTACTAGTTTAAATTTTTAATAATATAGCACAATTTCAATAATAAAAAACTCGGTTATAAAACGATAGAGAACTCGGTTCGCCTGTTTCGGATATCTTGTTCTTGAACCTCCATTGATTTTTTCTTAAAATCCCTAGAGAGGTTAAAAGAGATTACTTGAGGCTTAGTGTGTCCAGGCGTATATTATTTATATATATATATATTTATTTATTTATGTGTTTGTAAAAGAGTGGATTTGTTCTTTGTTGTTATAGTTGGGTTGTTGGGTTCTTTGCTTTGCTTTTGTGTTAATAAAGTTTGTGTTTTTTTTTTTTTTTTTTAATCTTAAGAAGATGAAGAGAAGAAACTATTGTGGCTCAAGCGGTTTTGGACTCTTTTCTCCTTTTTTTTTTTAACATCAACTCCTTTCATTCCATTGAAACTGTGAAATCCTCATGTAAGAGGTACAAGGTATTGAGGAACATAGTAATAAATTACAAAAGAGTAAGAATCTCTGATTTCTTTTGATAATCGATCTGCTACACTATTACTTCTCCTCGATACCGATCATATTTCTGCATTCGAAAAACTGTTTTGCCAATGTTTAATATCACAGTACCAATTATAGAGTGCAAATATTGTTTTCTCACCATTGATGACTGATACACAGAGTTTTAACCCTAAAATATCACTGTAAGTGCATAGCAAACGAAGTAGTATTTCAGGAATCGAATCCACGAGAACCAAGTGTCACACTACGAATCTATATGAATGAAACTAAGCTAAGATGACAATATGGTTGTTGGTAGCAATCTGAAATGAAAATAGCAAATTAAACGATGTAAAATCAATTAAAACAAGCGTTAGGTCAAGGGTAATTCACAGGAATTCAGAGATCATGAACCAGACAATTATTCATGGAACGATAAAGCGCAGTTTTAAACTCAAACATGAATGTTTAACCAATCTACTGTCGTGGTATCAATTACTTTATCTAGCAACCTAAGAATCTAAACTGTCGTTTGATCTTAAAATTCTAAACAAGCATTAACGAGCAAGTTTGATATGTTCACAAATTATCTTAACATCAGCTTTCGTTGGCTAAGGATAATTTGCTCACATATGTTCTATCAAGCAATCTATCACACTTTTGATGAATAGATTAAACCCTAAATCAGAGATTAAGTGATCAATTTAATCTAAGAAATGAGAACAACGATAAGTGAAGATAAGATGATAAATCCCTATCTATGTCTGATTTAATGATTCATAAATTCTCTTGAAACCCTAAACCTAACTATGAAACTATTCAGACATGGAAGCAAAAAGTTTGGAATTGGTAATTTACCGTCTCTTGTAATATGCAACTCGTTTCTTCCACATATACCGGCCAAGTCCAACCTGGATTTGAAACTGTCTTTAGTCTTTCCCTGCATATTCAAAATCGTATTCATGATGTTATCGGAAAAAAAAAATCTCGATGTGCATTACATCAAGGTTGTGCCGCAATAGGTGATCCTTCCAATATGGGAGTTCCCAAAAATACTCTGCTTGTGCCAATTGTGAGTCTCGCCATATCCGTCAGCCATGTTTGCTTTAGTTTGCCAATTACCACCACGTTTTGTTGTTTCTTGAGCACCGTAATACTCAATCTGCTCAAGTAAATCATTCCCAGAAACATATACAGGGGCAGGAACACGCACAGCTTTGTTCTTCGTAAAAAACTTCTTGTTCTTTCGATACGGATGACTCATGGGAAGAAACCGACGATGACAACAAACCAATGATTTTCGACCATGCTTTAGCTGAAATGCATCAGAATGATGAAGACAATATGGACACGATAATCTTACATGCGTAGTCCACCCAGATAACATTCCGTACGCCGAAAAATCGCTAATAGTCCACATTAGAACAGCCCGCATATTGAAGTTTTGTTGTTGCGAATAATCAAACGTACGCACACCTGTATACCACAACTACTTTAACTCATGAATCAACGGCTGCAGAAAAACATCAAGGGACCGCTTTGGATGCTTAGGGCCCGGCACTAGAATACTCATGAACAAAAATTCTCTTTGCATGCACATATCAGGAGGAAGATTGTATGGTGTCAATATGACTGGCCATAGAGAATATTGCCTTCCAGACATACCAAATGGACTAAATCCATATGTACATAATCCAAGATACACATTCCGGCACTCGTCAGCAAAGTTTGGATGTACCGTATGAAAGTGTTTTAATGCCTTTGCATCTGACGGATGGCTAACCTCCCCATCTGCAGTGGAATGTTGTTCATGCCATCTCATTGCCGCCGATGTGCTTTCCGATTGGTATAAGCGTTTCAATCTATCGGTGGTTGGCAAGTACCACATCCGTTGGTATGGGACACGTGTTCGTCCAGTAGTAGGTTGATATCTCGGTTTTCCACAAAATCGACATTCCTGCAGCTTATCATCATCTTTCCAAAAAAATCATGCAATTATCAATGCATACATTAATCATTTCTGATGGTAACCCAAGACTCGCAACCAACCTTTGTATTTCATAGTAATTCTCAGCAGAAATATTATCTGCTGGCAAATACTCTTTTAATAGTTCAGCCCATGAATCCATGCAAATCTCAGTTAAGTTATGATCAATTTTAATTGTGATCATCCGAGAAGCCAATGACAACTTAAACTGTCCTTCTCTACATCCATCGTAGAGAGGCTGTTTTGCAGCGTCTAACATATCATAAAATCATTTCGTATCTACGTTGGTTTCTTCACTAGCATTATCAACAAATGTGGTTGTCGTTTCATGAAATGCATCTGTAACCATATCATGAAACTATTTTCCTGATTATACCCATTCCCAACTTGATCACTACTGTAATTACCATAATTTGGTTGATCTACCCCATGACTCATACTACTACTTCTTGCATCACCACCGATACATTCCCCATGCGAAAACCATACATAGTAGTTCGGCTTAAATCCTCTATTAAATAGATGCCTCCTCACAGTATCAAATTTCTTATATTGTTCGTTTACACACTTACGACATGGGCAGAATATTTTACCGTGTTGACGAGCCATTGGTTGGTTTGTCACTTGGTACATGAATGCACGCAGACCATCGTGATACTCTTTCGTCACTTCACCGCTACTTGGATCTCTATGATTGTACATCCATCCCCGTAATGCGTATATTTCCTGCTCCGAAGACATGTTTTTTTTTTTTTTTTTGTAAATCAAACAAAATATATTATAAAAAAAAAAATCTTTCTTTAGAATTTTTTGGTGTTTTTTGGTTGTGAATTTCGCATCTCCTTGAAGTTCTATTTATAGGATTTTGAAAATATTTGCAATGGATTTGCTAGGGAACCTTGCGAGGGATTTGCTAGGGAAAGAGAATTTGTGAGGGATTTTCTAGGGAATACTGAGGAAATTGCGAGGAAAAATTACTCGCAACACGGTTACCCCATATGTAAAACGTGATTTACCTAACTCAAAATTCCTAGCAAAACTGCCGTAAATTAGGTACCGACATGTCCCTCGCAAATCTCTCGCAATTTGCGAGGAATTTACGAGGTATCACCGCCCAATAGCAAAGCCCTCGCAAATTTGCGAGGAATGTGCTACGAGATGCTCCCTTGCAAATTTGCGAGGGATTTGCGATGAATGTACTTTCCGTAGCACTTCTCTCGTAAGTCCCTCGCAAATTTGCGAGAGATATTTTCCCTAGCAATTTCTATATTTTCTTGTAGTGACAAGCTCTTTCGTTGTCTCGATTAGTAACTTCTCTCCACTGATAATGGTCACACAAGACGCAATTTTGGTTGCTTCATTAGTGGGTATGGCTTTGTAGAAGACCTTTTTGTCAATATTGGAGAATGAGACTCTTCCATTAGGCAAATCCACAACTGCACCCACTATTGTCATAAACGGTCTTCCAAGAATCAAAGGCATATCAGGATCTTCACTCATCTCCACCACCTGAAAATCAGTAGGAACAAGACAGTTTCCTACTTGAACATGTAAGTCATGAATGGTGCCATGTTGAATCGTGGTGGAAGAATCTGCAAACTTTAGAGATATCTGAGCAGGTCTCATCTCAGTATTTCCGAGCTTCTCTGCAATAGCTTTAGACATGAGATTAATAGAAAATCCAGAATCACATAGAGATTCTTCAAATTCAACTCCTGAAATAGAGCTTGGAACCACAAACTTCCCAGGGTCTTCCACCTTAGGCAATATCTTCATAGGAGGTGGTGTATTCCTAGCTTCAACAAAGAGGGCCTTGACAACTGTAAGGCTTTCTCTGGTATCTCTAGAAAATTTCTGATATGCAGGATCACCTCTAAGTGCATCTTCAAACGAGATATCATGGGGAAGCTTTCTCACCATCTTATTGAATCCAGCTAGCCTCTCTTTGTCAATACGATCCTTTAGTCCTTGAGGGTATGGGATTCTAGGGATGTACGATAATGATTTTGCAGCTTCCTCTACTTCTTCCGTACTAAGCGGTGCTGGTACAATCTCGATCTTACTCTGAACTGATATTGCATTGCACTGCTCTCTGAGATTTGTCTCAAGTTTTCCCGGAAGAGTCTATGGTGGTCGCTTGGCTGATGCCGAGATTTGAGCTACCTGAATGTCAAGCTCCTTCACGTGAGTGGAGAGAGATTCAATCTTACCATTGAGATCATTGTACATGTTGTCCACCTTGACATTGATCTCGCTAGCAGTTTTCTGCTGGTTGAGCAAGAGCTGCTGCATAAGAACTTTGAGTTCATCTTGAGAGTCATTTGCGGAACTCGTAGAAACTTGGAATGGGGCTGATGTTGTTGGCTGGAAATTGTTGAATTGCTGCTTCTGCTGAAATCCACCCTGAATCTGTTCTGGCCTTGATTTTGCACGAACTGATTTCCCTGAAAACCCTGAGAAAAGTTCTTCTGGAAACCCTGATTTTGCACGCCAATCTGTCTTGTAAACCCATGAAAAGCAGGAACGTCCGCATTTTTCACGGTTGGTTTTCCCTAAAATTGTTGACCCTGAACGTTCATTATCGTTGTAGTATAGTGGTAAGTATTCCCGCCTGTCACGCGGGTGACCCGAGTTCGATCCCCGGCAACGGCGCCAAAAACTTGATACACAGAGTTTTAACCCTAAAATATCACTGCAAGTGCACAGCAAACGAAGTAGTATTTCAGGAATCGAATCCACGAGAACCAAGACTCACACTACGAATCTATATGAATGAAACTAAGCTAAGATGACAATATGGTTGTTGATAGCAATCTGAAACAAAAATAGCAAATTAAACGATGTAAAATCAATTAAAACAAGCTTTAGGTCAAGGGTAATTCGCAGGAATTCAGAGATCATGAACCAGACAATTATTCAGGGAACGATAAAATGCAGTCTTAAACTCAAACATGAATATTTAACCAATCCACTGTCGTGGTATCAATTACTTTATCTAGCAACCTAAGAACCTAAACTGTCGTTTGATCTTAAAATTCTAAACAAGCATTAATGGGCAGGTTTGATATGTTCACAAATTACCTTAACATCAGTTTTCGTTGGCTAATGACAATTTGCTCACCTATGTTCTATCAAGCAATCTATAACACCTTTGATGAATAGATTAAACCCTAAATCAGAGACTAAGTGATCAATTTAATCTAAGCAATGAGAAAAACGATAGGTGAAGACAAGATGATAAATCACTATCTATGTCTGATTCAATGATTCATAAATTCCCTTGAAACCCTAAACTGAACTATGAAACTACTCAGACATGAAAGCAAAAAAAACAAGAAGGAGATGAAGAAAAACTCATAATCAATCAAAAAATCCAAAAGGGTTCAGAAATCTTCTCAGAGATGTAAAGTCAGAGCTTCGTCTCCCCCAAAGGTTACAAATTGCAGAAAACCAAAAAGTCTGAATATAATAGAAAGAGTATGTAAAAATTTCGCCTAAAAAATGGCTCAAACTTCAATATATATATTAAAAACCATCTGGAAGAAAATAAATGGCAAACCCAGTAAAATTAGGAAATTAAAAATTTCCTTTTTTTGGGAGAAAAAGCTTGGATCGATCGATCGGCATGTTGTTCGATATATCTGAAGTAGAACAGGTCGATCTGAAAAGTCTCGGAGTTTTGGATCGATCGATCCAAGTGTGGATTGATCGATCCTAGCTTCATTGGTCGATCTAAAATGTCCCGACGTTTTGGATCGATCGATCTAGCTTCATTTGTACTCCTTTTGCTTCATTCCATGCTCCTTATGCCTTAGGTTCCTTCCAAACGTGTTCCAACCCTGAAAAAACACTAAAATCATAGAAAAGACTCGAAAAACCATTGAAAACTTGGGTTAGAATACGTAAAAACGCAATACATCAATGACTTGTGTTGCTGTCTTGTTGTCTCCTTCAAAGATCACATTGTGATAACCTCGAACCCATGTATATTGCATCGCAATTAAAAGAGCTTCCAAAATTGACAGGCAAGGAAAACCATCACTATGACCAGCTTCCAGATAGAAACCATTGGAACCTCTGAGCACCCATCCCATACCAGAAAGTTGATCATCTGTTTTAAATCGGCAGTCATAATTACACTTCACATATCCGTCCTTTGGTCTTGTCCAATTGGAGGGGGATGATTGTAGGGTGATCGGTACCGTAGACTGTGTGGTCACCATTTGATTTTGTAAACATGAGTCCCATTCTCTGGCTTCATTTTCAGCATATGAGAGTACTTGTTTCCACGCAATGCTCTTTCGTTGATATAGTAACAGGTTGCGACTTTTCCATATCCTCCACAAAATCCATAAAGGAAATTGTCTTAAAAAGCTTGAAATATTTCGATTGTTATGCCTAATGACTTGAATCTTTTCTTCGAAAGGAGTGGAGGGATTAAGAAAGATCGAATTCGCATAAGGAGACCCGCGCCATATAGCTTGTACATAGTCGCACTCGGAGAACATGTGATCCAAAGATTCTTCATTTAAGCAACACCTTGTACACTGAGAATCTTGTATTACACCTCGATATTTAAGGATGGAGCCTGAAGCTATGGGAGTAGATAATACCCTCCATAAGAAATATTTAATTTCGGAGCTGTCTGAAGCTTCCAAACTGCCTTTTTGACGGTTGTTGATCCAGCTGGTGGAGGAATATACTCTTGAGTAGGGAGATGTGTACTAAGACAATACCCTGATTTGACAGTGTGCGTTCCGGATGGAGTGTAATGCCAGCCAATACGATCTTGAAAATGTGTGTGTCCAGGTCTGATTTTAAGGATCTCGCTAACATCTTCCGGTCGTATGATCTGCTCTATCAAAGGTTGATTCCATATTTTAGTACCACTGTAGAAAAAATCACTTACTTTGCTAATTGTAGTTTCAACTCCAACGATTAGTTGTGGACTCCTTGGTGGATGTGTTTCTAACCATGATTCAATGAAAAACATCTATGTCAGTACCATCACCAATCAAGCAACGTAATCCTTGTTTCACCAGATTTCTTCCTTCCAATAACGATTTCCAAATGAATGAAGGTTTATAACCTTGCCCTGCCTCCATTATATTTGTTGTCGAGAAATAGCGACCTTTCAATAGTCGTGCAACTAGACTAGATGGATTAGATAGGATTCTCTAAACCTGTTTTCGAAGAAGAGCGATATTGAAATTCTCTAGATCTCGAAAACCAATTCTTCCTTCTCTTTTGGGCAAACCCATCCGCTTCCAAAATACCCAATGCATAGTTCTTGTTTGTGCAAAATTTAACCGGTTCGAATGGAAAACAGTTCTACGGAATGACGAGAAGAGATTAGCTTTATTGATTAATGAGTTTCGATATGAATTACAAATAATCAATAAAGAAATCGTAAAGAGATGATCTTGTCGATCGTTCGTCGCTCGTCGTGAGCACTGCCAGGATCTTTGTCGCTCGTCGTTGGAGAGCGGCAAGAGTTTTGCTAGTTAGGATTTTTGTCTTTTTTCTGATCCCCTGTCCTTGTGTTGGGACTCTTTTATTTATAGACTTTGTAAACTCTAATCCTTGTTAGACTGGACCTCGTCTGTCGCTGGTCCATCCTAATTATTTTAGGAGTAAGACGTTATGTCGGTCATTCGTCATATTTCCCTTAGAAATATGAATATGCTAAGTCGGTTGCTGTGCTAAACCGTTGGTCGATGGTTAATGCATAAACCAAACCTCGTCGCTGCTCAAGACCTTTTTTCAGTGCTCATCACTCGTCGTTCTCTCGACTGCAGTGACATGGCCAGTGCCATGAACTGTGACTTCACCTTCATTGTTAGAGACTGCCAAAAACTCTTTGTAGCAGGGAAATAGCAGCGACTGACAGAGCAGGTCACTAATCGACTTAACCTTCAATTTATGAATTGGGTTTTAGCAGCGACCGGCTGGTGAATTTATTACATCCAACAACTTGCCCCCTACTCTTCAATTTCTAAATTAGAATTTGTAGAGTAATTTATTTTTACAATCATCGGTCGTTGTCCAGTGACGTTATTTTCGTATATTACGACTTCGTTTGCTTCTCTTATACGACGCTGCTTCAACGTCCTGAACCTTATCGCACCGTCGTTGGTCTTATGGAAAATATTTAAGAACGTGTGATGGCAATGCACAATCAAATACATAGGTTAATTCATGCTTTTGCAATTTAATTGGACTCACATAAAAGAATGGAGAGCCAATGGGAGCTCCTTTCCGATTTTTTGTCACTCCACATTTTTGGCATTGGCGTTGCTATGGGAGAATATCACGTGGGACCCATGGGTAGTGTGCAAGGACAAACATTATGTTGTTGCTCCCATTTTTGGTCTTCCCACATTCACTTGTGTTTATCACGTGGGACCACATGAAAAGAATTGTAACAGCAATTTACAAGGACAGACAAATTTATGTCCTTGCCTCTCTCACTTCCATTTTATTATTTTTTCTCTCCTATTTTTTCTTGTGGGATCCACTCACAAGTGGCAAGGACACGCACATAGTTTTTATTTGGCTATCTCTCTTTTGAAGATCATCTCCTTTAAAGAATCCACGTGTAGGTGCTATTTGGAGGGTGACTAGTAGTCTCACTCCATATCTTACTTTGGGCCAAACAAAATTTAAGAGCCCATGTGAGATTATAATCTTTTCGGCCCATCTAACTTCTCAATTCTAAGTAGGTCACGTCCTTCTCTCCGAGACTCAAAAGAGAAGCGGCGGCGTGTAGGGGGAACCTGTGCTCTCATTTTCACAGGTGATGACTTTTTTGGTTTTGGGCGCGTAGAATAATAATGTTGGTCGTTGACTTCTTCATATTTGGTAGATATAGACTCGTTTTAAGTGCATCACTGTCATTGTGTCTCCTAGATTTTGCAAATTTTTATCCATTTTTATTCCTGGACCTTGAAAAATAATGACTGATCTTGCTATCTTTTCTTTGGGAACTTTGCAGGTTTATTACTCCATCAGTGGTACCAAGCTCGGATCTCTCTGTCATGTTTCGGATCCGAGGTATGTCGCTGCGCATTTCATGATTTGTTTTCATGACCACCGTTGCCGCTTTAGTTAGTGCGAATAGCACCTCATTAACTTTTCATTCGTAGTTATGTATATATATTAAATATGCTCATTGTTGCAGATGTCTGCTTCATAGTTGCAATGAATTAACTCTTGGCTTCAGCACTTAAACCTCTCTTTTGTAAAATAAAGATCATTTACAATGAACTGCTCGTTCGTGTGCTTATCTCGTGTACACCATAAGCTTTACATCTGATGAAGGTGGAGACGTTCTAACTCCACATCACGATGTGCTGGTGATATCCCTGACAATGGCTAACTGCTTGATGAGAAGGATACTAATCGACAATGGTAGCTCAACGAACATCCTTTTTATGCACGCCCTCAAAGGACTAGGCCTTGATGAAGATGAGCTAACACGAAAATCCACATCGTTGGTAGGATTCAGTAGTGAAGTAAAGCAGACTGTGGGAGAAGTGACATTACCTGTGTTTGCAGCAGGGGTCAACCGACAAACAAAATTCCTAGTAGTGGATTGCGAATCTTCCTACAATGTAATAATGGATCGTCCCTGGATCCATGATATGAAAGCAGTACCGTCAACTCTTCATCAAACCATCAAGTTTACCACTCCATGGGGAGTGCAGGAGATCAAAGGAGAATAGAAAAATTCTCGTTCGTGCTATCAAACAACCTTAAAAGGAAAGGGTCAACAGTTATAGCAATTACAGAATCCACCCACGGCACTCCACAGTGAAGAGCCAGAGGTGGAACAACTTGACGAGGTTCCCCTAGCAGAGAGTGACCCTGAAAAATAATGACTGATATTGCTATCTTTTCTTGCGAACTTTCCAGGTTTATTACTCCATCAGTGGTACCAAGCTCGGATCTCTCTCTCATGTTTCGGATCCGAGGTATGTTGCTGCGCATTTCATGATTTGTTTTCATGACCACCGTTTCCGCTTTAGTTAGTGCGAATAGTACCTCATTAACTTTTCGTTCGTAGTTAGATATATATATTAAATATACTCATTGTTGCAGATGTCTGCTTCATAGTTGTAATGAATTAGCTCTTGGCTTCAGCACTTAAACCTCTTTTTTGTAAAATAAAGATCATTTGCAATGAACTGCTTGTTCGTGTGCTTATCTCGTGTTCTTGCTTATGGCTCGTCATTCCATCATCTTCTGAAAATCCCAAATTTTTATGTGTGCGTAACCTCTCATGGCTAGCCGGTTGTTTTTGTAGGTGAATTTTGTTAGTTCTTCCGTGCAACTCACTGACAGTCGTCATTCCTTGCAGCATTGCTACTTGGTGAGTTCATGCTGTTCTTGCTTTCTCTTTCCTTTGATTAGAAGTTAGATGGCTAGTGGTTCTGGTGCATTAGGAAGTCCGATGTTCGTTGAATCAGATTTGAGTGATCCAGAGAGTGACTATGAGGATGAACATGATAGCGAGCGTGAGACGACTCATGACTCCCCTGTTTATATCATCGAGGAGTCACCAATAGATGACAGTTTAAACTTTCGTCGCTGCTCATCTGTCTTCAACAGCGTCATTACTCTAGTGGAGCATGTTGAATCGCACTTTCCTCATCCTTTTCAAATGGAGCGACCAGTTCCCATGCCGGGAGTTAAACCTAGGCCAAAACGCAGATGCACGTTTGTCCCTTTGAGACCCCTCCGAGATTACCCATTGTCGAAGTTGCGAGAGCGCGATGTTCGTACCATGAGGGCAAAGTACAACATCTCAGAATCAGTGGTTCTTAGAGTCCCCTTGGAGTATGAGAGAGCTCATAACTCCAGACCGGATGAGGTTGTGGTTTATGAGGCTTACTTTTCTTTGGGCATGAGAGAGACAGTGCCTCCTTTAATTGTATGTGTTGCAAGGTTCTTCAATATTTCCCCTGGTCAATTTACACCTACTACGTAGAGGGTTTGACTGCTATTCAGGTTCTTGGAGAGTTCTCTAAAGTGGATGTAGGGGTGGAGGAGATCCTTTACGCGTACTTCTTCAAGGCTCACAATGTGGATTCGAGTAGGTGCGTAATTAGCACCCGGGCTGCGAATTTTCCTCCATTGGTTTATGATTTTACTAGGGATGAAATAAAGAACTTGCCTTATGAGAAGGAGTGGAAGGGAAAGTATTTGTTTATGAAAGTTGGTCCCAACCCCGACTTCTCAGTTGATTGGTTCTTTAGAGGTAGAGGCAAATTTCCTCTTGAGTTTTATCATTGTTCTGTTGCTAACATCATGTGTTTTGTTGTTGCAGACTTCAGCTACCCGCGGTGTCAGCAAGGAGAGGATGGTGCTCTTCCGCTGATCGGACGTTCTAGACTATCTCGTTCAACGCATTTCTTAACTAGCAGCTCTGCTTTAGAAATGAGCTCAATTTGGGGTTGGTCTTCCATACTTTTTAAAAGGAAAAACTACTCGTCATGATGTAACTACTTTATTTTTACTTCGCAGGTTACATTTCGTCATCGATTTTTGATGTACCAGATGGTGAGCGCGCTCTTGACGCCTACATGCATGCTTTGGATGAAGTATAAGCGGAAAATCAGGTGTTGATGTCAACCGAGGAAGTACCAACTTCTAGAGCTATGTCCAAGCGTCCTGCAACAGCGACTGACGGCTCTCGTCATCCTTCCAGGCCCTCACGAAAAAAGGGTCCAGCGTCATCTTTTCGTGATGATTTGCTCACTATCACGGACCACTCAGACGCGCTGATGGAGCTTAACCAGAAGTCTTTTCCCCAAGACATTGGTGGCTTCTCTCAGCTTGGTTACAACACTGTCCTTGATGAGTCACAATCTCATCTCTTCAAGGTTCTGTCCTTCGTTATATGGTTTATCAGTCCAAATGGATTTTTATGTAGGAGATATTTTTATTTTGCCACTAATGAGACTATCGCTCCTTTTATTCTAATTTTTCAGGTGATGTCGGCTTGCCATTATGCAAGGGCGGAGTTTAGTACCTCGCAGAAGGAGGTGAAGCGCCTTACCGCCGCTCTTAGTAGGATGAAAGTGGATTCTAACTCAGAGAAAGAACGTCATAAGATGGCTCTAGCCGCGAAGGACGAAGAGTACCAATCTATGAAGACTAACTTCGAGGATCAATTGGTAACAACAAAGAACACTGAGCAGGAGCTGCGACAAGAGGTGCAGCGTCAAGAGAAAAGAGTGCGCCTGGCGGCAATTGGAGGGAATGTCGTGACTCGTTGGAAAATGGTTCATGAGTTCAAGAGGGGCAAGGCCGACGACTGGTCACCTATTGAGGCTGAGAGACTCTATCGAGATATTAAGATTAAGGAGGCTCAGCTCGAGGAGAATACACCGCCGGTCTTTCCTGACACGTTTACGAACTTTGATGATGCTGTCTTTGCCCCCAGCGATGATCAGTGATCATGGGTTGGTTGTTTCTTTTGAGGAGCCCATTCAAGCTTTTGCTTATTGCTATGTTTTGAAGAATGCTTATGGAACTCCTTTGTTTTTATGCTTTTGAGGGTGGATCGCGTAGGTTATTTGCAAGACTTATGTCTCTCTTTGAGCTATGTATTTTATCGACATTGTCGCGAACGTCGTTTTGTTTTTTTGTTTGTTTTTAGACCGTAGTCATCAAGTGCAATGACTTTGTCATTGTCTTACTTAGTATTGGCAGTTGTCGCTGCTTTGTATGGGGAGGTCATGCTCCTTACTGTATTCAGTGTGAATGTCACTGGTCAGTGTTCACATTGATGATTTTTTCTTGCAAGCCTTGCAGTGACAGTCGACGCAAGGTTTGAGAATATCGTGAAATTCATATGTTGAAAAGCTCATTCATTGAAACGCTCGTCCGTAGACGTGTGGCAAAACATTACAATTTTGCGAAGTAGAAAAGCGTCGACGTCTCTTGGATCGTCGTAAAATGTAAAGGAAAAAACCAAAAACCAAAAATTGAAAACTGAAAACTTGAACAAACCTAAAAGTAGTAGGTCTTTAGATGTAGAGCGTTCCAGCTATTAGGTTGGTTCTTGCCTTCCCTATCTTGCAGTTTTTATGCTCCCGATCCTCGTACCTTTATTATTTTGTACGGACCTTCCCAGCTAGGTCCTAATTTTCCTGCGTTGCGTTCCATCGTATTTTGAAACACGCGTCGAAGGACCCATTCCCCTGGTTGAAATGTCCTTGTTCGTACTCTTTTATTGTAGCTCCTTGCGATGTCTTGTTGGTGACACCAGTTTCGAATTCTAACAGCCTCTCTTTTCTCGTCTAGCAAGTCGAGGTCTAGATTCATTAGCTCTTCATTTTCTTGGTGTTGAAGATGCTTTGTCCACACTATTTTTACACCAACTTCGAAAGGTATTACTGCTTCCATTCCATACACTAGTGAGTACGGTGTCTCTCCGGTTGCTGACTTAGTTGTGGTTCGATAAGCCCACATCACTCCCGGGAGTTCGTCGACCCACTTTCCCTTGGCGCTTTCCAGACGCTTCTTCAGCATCTGTATGATCATCTTATTTGAAGACTCTGCTTGTCCATTGGACTGCGGGTGTCTGGGCGTTGCGAAGCTAAGATTTATTCCCCAGTCGGTACAAAAAATTTTGAAGTTGTGGCTTATGAATTGAGGGCCATTGTCAGTGACAATTTCTTAAGGGACCCCGAATTTGCAGATGACGTTCTTCCATATAAAATTTCGTACCTTCGTGTCTGTGACCTGGCTGAATGCTTCTGCTTCTACCCATTTTGAGAAGTAATCAGTCACTACCAACATGAAGACTTTTTGAGCAGGTGCATTGGGTAGTTTTCCTACTATGTCTATGCCCCATTTCATGAATGGCCATGGTGAACTTATGGATTTCAGATTCTCAGGTGGTAGTTTTGAAATTTGAGCATGCCTTTGACACTTGTCACAGTGACGAGCAAATCGTATTGCATCGTTGGACATCATCGGCCAATAGTATCCGGCTCTCATCACTCTTAGCACGAGACTTCGTCCTCCTGAGTGAGATCCACATTCTCCCTCGTGTAATTCCATTAAAACACGTGTTGCTTCTTCTGGAGTCACACATCTCAGGTATGGACCAGAGAACGACCTTCGATATAGTTGATTCTTGATAAGGCAGTAACGTGCTGCTTGTTGTTTGATCTTTCTAAACTCAGCACGTTCTATTGTTAGCAGGTCATCACGCAGATAGTTAATAATAGACGTCATCCAATTTGGTGTCTCTTCCATATTTGTGACTTCCGAGATTGGTAGGTCTTTGTCTGTGGCTGGCCATTGTAGGACTAGCAATGGAACGTTGAGAGGACCTTCAGTTTTAAGAGCAGACCCAAGATTTGCCAGAGCATCGGCGTGGCAATTTTCTTCTCTCGGGATTTGCGAGATCTTGCAATTGTCAAACTTCTCCATCAACTTCTTGGTCACCTTCAGATATATGGTCATCTTTGAATCCCGAGCTTGATAATCCCCTTGCGTTTGGTTAACTATGAGTTGCGAATCGCTGAAGACATCTAAGTCTTTTGCTCCAAGATCGTGTGCTAATGTCAATCATGCGATCAGTGCTTTGTACTCTGCTTCGTTGTTTGTGGCTCGAAAATTGCACTTGATTGCTCTTGAAGCCATTTCTCCTGTTGGGGATGTGAGAACCATTTCCAAGCCCGCTTCTCGTGTATTACTGGATCCGTCAACGTACAACTTCCACGTTCCCTCCCAGATTTTTCCCTGCAGAGTTCTGACCTCCTCCTCTGCTTCAGGAACTATACTCGGAGTAAACTCTGCAACGAAATCTGCCAGGACCTGAGACTTAATGACGGTCGTTGGTCTGTATATTATGTCGTATTCTCCAAGTTCGACTGCCCACTTTGCTAATCTTCCTGAAACTTCTGGCTTGTGTAGAACAGCTTTTATGGGGGTTGAACTGACTAGCACAATAGGATGTGCTTGGAAGTAAGGACGCAAATTTCTTGCTGCGGTTATCAATGCCAAGGCAAGTTTTTCTAAATGGTTGTACCTTGTCTCTGCATCTAAGAGAGATTTGCAGACGTAGTAGACAGGATGTTGCTTATTCTCGTCTTCTCGGACCAACACGGCACTGACAGCATGTTCTGACACTGCTAGATATAGCAACAACACTTCACCGTCCCTCGGCTTCGAAAGAAGGGGAGGCGACGTGAGGTAATCTTTTAGTTTTCTCAGTGCTTCTTCGCATTTTTTATCCCACACAAAGTCCTTTGGTTTCTTTAGGGCAGTGAAAAAAGTGTGTGATCTATCAGACAGCCTTGAGATGAATCTGCTTAATGCAGCCATCCTTCCAGTGAGTTTTTGAACTTCCTTTACGTTTCTCGGTGAAGGTATGACTTGAATTGCTCTAATCTGATCTGGGTTGGCTTCTATCCCCCCGATGAGTGACGATGTAGCCCAGGAACTTGCCAGAGCTTACGCCAAATGAGCATTTAGTAGGGTTGAGTTTCATGTTATACCTTCGCAGCGTAGCAAACGCCTGTTGCAGATGCACGATATGGTCTTCTGCTACCAGCGATTTTACAAGCATGTCGTCAATGTAAACTTCCATGGTATGACCAATCTGATCAGCGAACATCATATTTACCAATCACTGGTAGGTGGAGCCGGCGTTCTTCAAGCCAAAAGACATTACCTTGTAGCAGTATATGCCCCGTGATGTCATAAAGGATGTCTTCTCCTGCTCACTTGGATGCATTAGGATCTGGTTGTAGCCCCTGAACGCATCCATAAAGCTCATCAGTTGGTGTCCAGTTGTTGCCTCCACTAGCTTGTCGATGTGAGGTAGTGGGAAAGGATCTTTTGGACATGCCTTATTGAGATCAGTGAAATCATTACAGACCCTCCACTTCCCATTCTTTTTACGAACGACCACCACATTGGCAAGCCATTCGGGGTAACGTACTTCACGTATAAATTCAACATCGAGCAGGTTTTGAACTTCCTTATTGATGATTGGGTCGCGGTCAGGAGCGAACTTTCTTCGTTTTTGCCTTACTGGTTGATGATCTGGATCCACCTGCAACTTGTGCATAATGATATCGGGATCAATTCCAGGCATATCGGCATGTGACCAGGCAAAACAATCAGCATTCGATATGAGGAAGTCGATTAATCTCTTTCGTACGTCTGTCGGTAACTTTGACCCGATATTCACTTTTTTTTCAGGGTCACTCTCTGCTAGGGGAACCTCGTCAAGTTGTTCCACCTCTGGCTCTTCACTGTGGAGTGCCGTGGATGGGCTCTGTAATTGCTATAACTGTTGACCTTTTCCTTTTAAGGTTGTTTGATAGCACGAACGAGAATGTTTCTTTTCTCCTTTGATCTCCTGCACTCCCCATGGAGTGGCAAACTTGATGGTTTGATGAAGAGTTGACGGTACTGCTTTCATATCATGGATCCAGGGACGACCCATTATTACGTTGTAGGAAGATTCGCAATCTACTACCAGGAATTTTGTTTGTCGGTTGACCCCTGCTGCAAACACAGGTAATGTCACTTCTCCCACAGTCTGCTTGACTTCACCACTGAATCCTACCAATGATGTGGATTTTCGTGTTAGCTCATCTTCATCAAGGCCTAGTCCTTTGAGGGCGTGCATAAAAAGGATGTTCGTTGAGCTACCATTGTCGATTAGTATCCTTCTCATCAAGCAGTTAGCCATTATCAGGGATATCACCAGCGCATCGTGATGTGGAGCTAGAATGTCTCCACCTTCGCCAGATGTAAAGCTTATGGTGCACATCGGTGTAGCTTCAACTCCGACATCGCTTCTCGTGTGGCAACTTCTGGCACTTATCGTATTCTTCTTAGCAGCTGAATGTGTTATACCACTGACTTCAGAACCTTCCGAGATAACATTAATTGTCTGATCGTACTTCGGGGGTGAAGCAGGGACATGCTTTTTTGGCGCTTTGTCATCGTTCCTATCGTTGAAACGGTTTTTGGCCTTGTCAGACAAAAATTCCCTCAAGTAACCTTTGTTCAATAGCCCGTTCACCTCCATCCTCAGGGAGATGCAATCTTCAGTTCGATGACCATGATCGTTGTGAAATTCGCACCACCTCGAAGTATCACGCTTATCATCTGGTGTTCTCATGTTTTGAGGCCATCTTACCTTTCCACCCAGTTGTTTTAACGCCCCTACCAGCTCTGCGTGAGAGACTGAAATATTGCTAATGTCTGGCCATGTTGAAGATTGTCGCTTCTCACTTTCAATCTTTTTGAATGGTCGATGACTGCCTCGGCTGTCATTTCTGCTGCTCGTATTTTCACTACGAGGTCTCTGGTAAGTTTTATCCTCTCTAGGGGTTTTCTCATGTCTTAACACGCATGAGTCAAACCGTGGGGAATGACGATAACGGTAAGCTGGATATTCTTCCCACTTGATTTGTGCCTACGCCCTAGAGAGTACGTCCTCCATGGTTCTGCATTGATACTTCGTTAATTCTTTGTATAAGTCACCGTCTGGGAGTAGACCTCTCTTGAAGGCAGAGATGGCAATGGGCATGATGCAACTTGGAATAGAAACTTTTTCTTTGTTGAAGCGTCCCACATAACTACGTAGTGATTCTCCTTTCTTCTGTATGACCTTGTAGAGATCATCAGCTGTCTTTTCCAGGTTTCTGCTGCTTGCAAACTGCTCGACAAAGCGATCGGTCAACGACGCAAAAGAGTCTATCGAAGCATTTGGTAGGTTCGTAAACCATTGGAGAGCTGGTCCCGTGAGACTTGAACCTAATCCCTTGCACATGCTAGCTTCTCTATACTCTCTTTCAATTGCGGTTGTGAACATTCGCTGCTTGTATTGTGCTATATGGTTGTCAGGATCTGTCGTTCCGTCGTACATTTTCATCGAGGGGAACATGAACTTCTTGGGCATCTCCACAAGCGCGATCTCGTCTGTGAACGGAGTATCCGCATAACAGTTAGGAGCGCTCTTTCTTATTGGTGGTGCCACTCCAGGAAGTCGCTTAATCATCGCTTCCATTGCTTCCAGATGTTTGAAAACCAGGTGTGTGTCGTTTATTGATAGGGTTGTCGCTGCTTCATTAGGGTGAAGCAAGGATCGAGCGATGTTCGTCCTGACTGCAGTTGCGTTAAGTGCAACAGTTTCTGGTAGTAGCACCGTTCTGGTATCTGTAGTCGGCGTAGTTCCGTCCAGTGGCTGCATCCGATCGACGCGTCTTTGAAATCGATTTTGAGCTTCAACCTCGGTGCTTCTGTTTTCGGCGACCAAAGAGGCGTTCTCAGTTCTCAAGGAAGCGTTCTCCGCCTCGAGCAACGCTAGTCGTTCTTCATTCTGCTTCATCAGGGCGGTGAGTGCCACCAGTTGAGCAGCGGGATCTTGAGGGTTGTCACCTCCTGAAGGAGCCTCGCGATTATCTCTGTTCGTCATATCTCACGTAGTTAAAAAAGCCCCTCCTTCTAGCGCCAAACTGTTTGTGCAAAATTTAACCGGTTCGAATGGAAAACAGTTCTACGAAATGACGAGAAGAGATTAGCTTTATTGATTAATGAGTTTCGATATGAATTACAAATAATCAATAAAGAAATCGTAAAGAGATGATCTTGTCGATCGTTCCTCGCTTGTCGTGAGCACTGCCAGGATCTTTGTCGCTCGTCGTTGGAGAGCGGTAAAAGTTTTGCTAGTTAGGGTTTCTGTCTTTTTCTGATCTCCTGTCCTTGTGTTGGGACTCTCTTATTTATAGACTTTGTAAACTCTAATCCTTGTTGGACTGGGCCTCGTCTGTCGCTGGTCCATCCTAATTATTTTAGGAGTAAGACGTTATGTCGGTCATTCGTCATATTTCCCATAGAAATAGGAATATGCTAAGTCGGTTGCTGTGCTAAACCGTTGGTCGATGGTTAATGCATAAACCGAACCTCGTCGCTGCTCAAGACCTTTTTTCAGTGCTCATCACTCGTCGTTCTCTCGACTGCAGTGACATGGCCAGTGCCATGAACTGTGACTTCACCTTCATTGTCAGAGACTGCCAAAAACTCTTTGTAGCAGAGAAATAGCAGCGATTGACAGAGCAGGTCACTAATCGACTTAACCTTCAATTTATGAATTGGGTTTTAGCAGCGACCGGCTGATGAATTTATTACACCCAATAGTTCTCTTGCCAGAACCATTGCTCCACCGATAGTCGAGAGGAGTCGATTAATGTCTTCACTATTTTTTTTTTGTTGGCTGTATCTATGTTTATTAACAACTCATTCAACATCATATCAATTGGAAATAATAAAAAATTTGAAAAAATACGGTAAAGGATTAATTTATTGTTTAATACGTGATTTAAAATTAACTATTTTGGATACTGCTTAATTGTTTATTTTCAGCGTATGCTGTAAAACTTTATGATTCCTTATTGTCAAAAGAACGAATGCATTTTACTGTAATCAAATACAATATTTAACAATCTTTTAATTATAAGATTTTGGTGTTTTTTAATTTATAAGATTTTGGTATATGTGGGAAAAATTAATAAGACTTTCTTATATATATATATATATATATTTTTTTTTTTTTTAAATAGAAAAAAAACTGTAGTAAAACAAAAAGCTGGGTGGAGAATAGAAACAAATGAATGAACAAACTACTGAATAAAGCAATAGAAATATAAGTTTAGAAATCAAAAGAATCTTTACATAATGAAAAAGGTATATTATCATTCTTAGGGAATTCGAAAATTGTAAAGAAAAAAGTTTGAGATTAATTCTATTCAAAGAAATTCTATAACTAAAACGTTTTTATCAATAAATTAAAAACAAGATTGCTAAGCCACAGCTGCCATGGAGATGGGGCTCGCAACTCGCTCCTAAGCTACAGCTACGACTATCGAACGGCTCTGTTTTTATAAGACTCGGCTAATACGTTTACATGCTCTGTTTTTTGTTCTATAAACTTTTGGTAAGATGACTCTGGCAACACAAAGGATACATTTATTGTAAAAAAGTTTGATTTGAATACAATTTTACATTCAATTCAAAAAAAATAAAACAAGATTGCTATGTAAACGATTATAGTTGATCAACGAAGATAATAATTATTATAAAACCAAATGATTCGAAACCACATAATTGTTATTTGAATCTTTACAGTCCATCAACATACACGTAGATCAAATCATTAATGATATTAGTTATTAATCGTTCTTTGGAGTGCATTTTCGAGCAGTCGTGAGGATGGGTTTGGTCTTGAGGACAGGATTTCGCTCAAAAAAGTTGGTCGGTTGGAGTTCAAAGCCACGAGACAAAGTAGGCATCATCGGAAAATCTTCTTGACATGGAACGTGGTCGAATCCGACAGTGTACCACATCACTATATCTCTCTTCTCTATTTGTCTATTCCTGTCACATTATAAATAATTTTAGTCTTTCCATAAAATTTGTATTTTGTTATAATCTTTTAATAGAAGATGTTAATTACCTTTGAGACCACACGGCTAATGTATCATCGCCTTGGCTCCGGTCCGTGTACAAACCGCCTGCCCAAACCTCTGACCTATTATACGGCGTGATCCACACGTTGTAGTTGGTGAATGCTCCTCGAATCTGCGGGTAATCATCTTGGGCTAGAAGTGAGCCTGAAACCGACCCAGGAAGTAAACGGTATCCAATATCATTGCCACGCTTCGTTTTTCGGTTAGGGTTAACCACCACCAGCTCCTCCGCCTTTAACCCTAGTTTCACCCGAGCCTCCGCCTCGGTTTTGGCTGTCTTTGGCCTCGTTGTCCAATAGCTGTTTCTCCGCGTTTTAGCAGATTTTGGAGTCCTTTTGGTCACAAGTTCATTACGGACAAAGGAATTTTCCGTACCATCGATGTCAAGATCAAGACGGAATGTCACAAAATGGTCGTGGTTAACACCGACGGTATTGTCGGCAACAATCGTCCCGTGTATGTCTTCTTTATCTTTGATCTCTGATGTATGAACATATTTAACCGGTTTATTAACTTCTAGAACACCGGTTAAGCCAACCTACACATTACGATAGAATTTAGGTGAGAAAAAACGGTTAATTAAGCCTTTCGAACCGAATGATTTAAATGGCCAACATATAACGAAGCAAAGTCTATAATCATGTTAGTGTTAATATTAACTTAATAAACGAAAATGTATACTGCTAGTAGAAATATTAGACAAAGTCGAGAAAAACGGTTTTACCCCTATTTTGATGGAACCACTAGGCTTGAACTCGTAGTCAACTACGTAGTCGTAGTTCCCCACGGTTGTCACCATCCTAGCTACAAGACTTATGTCTGGTCTAACCTCTGTGATCTGCATCAACATTTATGTAAATATTATTACTCATGTTTTATCATATGTTATAGATATATTTTGTTAGTAAAAATAAGGAAGAAATGCATAAGTTTTATTACTTCTAAGTTGGGGATTTCACCTTCCGTATGTCGCCACATGATATCCCCGGCATATTTTTCAAAAATGCACATAACTTTCGGGATTTTTGCCGGAGTTCCGTCTTGACCCGCAAAGATCCCGTCCATAAAGACTGCACCCGCTGGACAATCAGTGTGTGGCTCAAGGGATACAGTCAGGCCCGTGCCTAAGTTAGTGAATTTGAGGCCCTCGCCTCCGGCCCATTTTCTTAAAAAATTTCTAAGATCTTCGATTTTTTTAGATATAGTAACATATAGTTGGCCCAAATATAAAATTATCAGTTTAAAAAAAAACAAAAAAAGCCAAAAAAACTAACTAACGAGCCTCCCTTACCTTTAACCTTTTCACCTTCTTCTGACATCGCCGCTTCACTAATCACCATTAAAAAAACTTGCATTTTTTTTGTTTTTCTTGATCGTTTGCAACCAAGCAACAATCACAAGTAAGTTTCTTTTATTTATATTTTTGATATTTGTGTTAGCATAAATTAAAGTTCCGTGACTTCAATTTTTTTTTTACTTTCAAAAAGATGCCTCCGAAAAGCATAAAAAGAGTAATGGGCGGAGCAGAAAAACTAAGGAAAAAAAAACGAATAGAAGAATCCGAGAAATCTCAAGAAAATGGTTTATTCAGGTACTTCGAAAAATCTAAAACTCTTGATGATTATGTAAAAAATAATGATGAATTTGCTGGAGATGATGGAATAGATGAGAATATGGCTGATGGAGTGGATGAGAATATGTCTGAGCATCAGAGACGAGAAACAATTTTTGAGGCAGAGAAAGAGAATTTGGATACCATGAGTGAGGAAAACTTGAATGAAAAAAAAGATGAGGATAAGAAGGAATGTGAAAGAGGTGATGATGTCATGGTGAATTGTGAACTTTTGGATATGTATGATCCTGGAAATTGGATTAGCATTAAAAAAGGATGGAATGAATGGAGAGATTTTATGGTTGTGCAAGGTCCAACAAAAAGACTGCCAGTAGATTACAGATTCCCAAAGAATGGTGTTAAAATACATTTCTCGCATTTTTACTATACAAGAGAAACGAGTGATGGAAAAAAACAAGATCGGCGTTGGCTAGTTTACTCAAAAACATTAAGCAAAATCTTTTGTTTTTGTTGCAAATTGTTCAATCAGAATGAAAAATATCAGTTGGCATCTATGGGGTTCAATGATTGGAAAAATATTTTGAAAAGGCTTAAAGAGCATGAATCTAGTCGGGAACACATTGTATGCATGAACCAATGGGTGGAGTTAGAGCTCAGATTGCAGAAAAATCAGACCATTGATAAATACGCTCAAGATGAAATGAATAAAGAGAGAATTCATTGGAGACAGGTTTTGGTTAGGATCATTTCTGTGGTTAAGACTCTGGCTAAACAAAATCTAGCGTTTCGTGGAAGCAATGGAAAGATTGGAGAAGATTGTAATGGGAATTTTTTAAGCTTTATCGAGATGCTAGCTGATTTTGATCCTGTGATGATTGAACATCTTAGAAGATTTAAAGAAGGTGAATCTCGTTATCACTATCTCAGCAACAAAATTCAGAATGAGTTGATAGCTTTGTTAGCTAATGAGATCAAAGTTATGATCATCAGGAAAATTCAAGGTGCAAAGTACTTCTCTGTCATTCTTGATTGCACTCCAGATATTAGCCATCACGAACAAATGACTGTCGTCATTCGATGTGTAGATGTTTCAGCTACTTCAGCTAAGGTCGAAGAATTTTTCTTAACGTTTTTGAAAGTTGATGATACGTCTGGAGAAGGACTTTTTGTGAGCTTCAAGATGCCCTTGCTACTTTTGAATTGAAAATTGACGATGTCAGGGGACAAGGTTACGATAATGGATCTAATATGAAGGGAAAGCATAAAGGAGTACAAAAAAGGTTACTTGAGATTAACCCTAGGGCGTTTTATACACCTTGTGGTTGTCACAGTCTTAATCTTGCACTTTGTGATATGGCAACTACTTCTTCAAAGGCAATCTCTTTTTTTGGAATTATTCAGCGTACTTATTGTTTCTTTGCATCTTCAAATAAACGGTGGAAAATATTTGAAGATAAGGTGGGAGGCCTAACACTCAAGCCTTTGTCAAATACTCGATGGGAGAGTCATGTTGAAAGTGTTAAGGCAATACGATTCCAAACTCCTAAAATTATGGACGCTTTAGTGTACATTGCTGAGAATAGTGATGATCCGAAAGAGCAGAGCGACGCTGAGCAGAGCGACGCTGAGTGCTAAAGAAATTGCAGAGTCTATGGAGATTCAGGCTGTATTCCCAAAAAAAGCAAAACGTGTCATTAAAAGGAAAAGAAATTATGGCGAAGAATCAGAGAAAGTTGAAGGAAGTGTGGTTTTATCATCAGAGGAGAGCTTTAGAATTGATTATTTTATCAAGATTATGGATCAAACTCTCTACTCGATTAAGACAAGATTTGAACAATTTCAGAGGTATGAACAAATATTTGGCTTTCTGTTTGATTTGAAGAAATTACAGGCAGCGAGCGATGAAAGTTTGATGGCATCATGTACCAATCTTGAAGATTCTTTAACTCATGGGAAGCATGCAGATATTGTCGGTAATGATCTTTTTTGAACTAAACCTTTTAAGAGAAGCTTTACCAACAGAAACTAAGAGGCCGATTGAAGTGTTAGACTTTTTGAAAAAGGTTGAAGATTTTTATCCGAACACATGGATTGCTTATCGAATATTGTTGACAATTCCAGTTTCTGTTGCATCTGCTGAAAGAACTTTCTCAAAGTTGAAGTTGATAAAGTCTTATCTTCGCTTGAGTATGTCACAAGAGAGATTGAGTGACTTGGCTATTTTGTCTATCGAAAGGGAATTGGTTAAAACTGTTGATTTTGAAAGCTTGGTTAGTGAATTTGTAGGAAAGAAGGGAAGAAAAACTATGTTTTAGAATTAATATTTTGGTTTTTGTAAAATTTACTTCTTATCGGAGATGATGGTGGTTATTACTTAAGAAACTTTTTTTTTATATAAACTAAAGCCTTTTTTTTAATTTCGCCTCTGGTCTATGCGAACCTAGGAACGGCTCTGGATACAGTGCATTGACCGCAACCAAATTCGCCACAATCAAAATAGGAAATGAAATACCAATCATCACTTGGGTCCATATAAGATACGAACATCTCCGACAAATGGCCTTTGTATAGGACTTGCCGGTATTTGTTCACGTCCATGTCGAAAATGGACGCGAGCGAGATGACCATACCAGCACGAACGTCAAACGATATGTGAAACTCCCAATTTGCCCATCTATTCACCATCATATGCATAAGATGAATAAGTATATATATATATATATATATATATATATATATATGTGTCCTTGCTTTTTAGCTTCTGATTTAATAAGTATCAGTTTGTATGTTTTCTTTCAAAATATATATAAATAAGATGAATAAGTATATATATATATGGCGGACGATAATTTAGTCACTATGAACAAAATGTTTTTTTGGTTATAGAACATCGATCTTGAAACCTGGACCGTCCCGCTCCAAAACGACAGTGTTTCGAAGCAACGGGCCAAACGGCGGTTTCAACTTCGAGAAACGGTACTCCTTCCGTTAGCCTTAGGCAAAGGAGCCGTGAACCGGTCCTTAAACTCCGTTACTTTCATTTTGTCTATGTTAACGATTATCGTCATTCCTTCAATAGGTCTAAGATAAGTGTTCACAGGCCCGTTTAGGTAAAACGGTATCGTTTTAATAAGCCTCTCCGTCTCCTTCTCACCGAACCATCCCATCGTTGAGGACGTGACCACAACCTCCGACACGTTCAAGCCGCGTCTCGTGATCGAGTCACGGAACGGCTTGAACTCGAGAACAAGCGCGGTGGCTGCTCGCTGCTCGTCGAAAGTGAGCATAGGGTTACCATTGCCTACGTGGATCTTCTCCGAGACGATGGCTCGAGAGTGTTGGAAAATAATCAATTCAGAGGAAGAGAGATTGAAACTTGGAAATTACGATTTCTATTAAGATGCTTTAAAAAGCTTTAAGTACATAGATAGAAATATATAGAAGAAGAAGATAACTACCCATAACTCATGATACGAAAAATCCCAAATTAAAAATCTTAATTAATCGAAACTACCCACGATTCCTAAACCCAATAAACCACTATCTCCGAGAATCTAGATCTAATTTTGAATCAATCAACAGAGAGGAAAAATCAACTACGATCTCTCGCGTCTTGCCGTTGTCTCGAGCGATGATGAAGGCCTGACGTGGTGGTGGTTTGATGGTGTCGTTCGGTGATGAGTGCCAAGACAAGACTAAGGATTTTTCGGGCTCGTTTAGACCCACGTACTGGAAAGTGAACCTATGGTTCGGACCAACCGGGTACGAGTTGTTGATGATGGTTCGGACGAGTTTGAGTTCGGTCTCGGATAAGGGATCAAAGGGGTGAGGCGGTGGAGTGAAGCTTTTTTTTTTTTTTTTTTTTTTTTTTTTTTGAAGATGAGATTGCGAGAATGGAAGAGAAGAAGAATAAGATGATGGAAATGGTGAAGTGGAGTGGAGCCATTGTTCTTTCTCAACTGTTATTGTTTTAGACTTAGGTTATTTTTACACTTTATAGGCAAGCTAGATTTGAAATATAGGGGTGTAATAATATATGCTAATAGTTGGATTCTGTTTGGTTTTACGAAATCGTTGCGGGATTTTTTCAGGGTTTTATCAATAGAGAAAAAATCAAGTTTTAAATTATTTAAAAAGAAATATGTATCTAATCATCTATTTTGTGGTCTCATGGACGAAAGCTTATCGAAAATTTCATGCATGGTATATGTGGAGTTGTTCGTCGTGTTCCAATATATTAAAAGTAAAAATGTCCGTCGTGACTGTGGTACATATAGAACCGCCTGTTGTGAATCCTTATAGTGCGGATAGAATTGTGCGTTGTCATTGTTTTTCAAATTGCTACATATAAAGAATTAGATGATCATTTGTAATGGGATAACAAATTAAAAGTATATATATTATATATCAAAGGACAAAAAAAGAGTTAATTTGTAAAAATATTCCAAACATTTTATGTATTTTGAAAACTAAATCATGATTTCAAAATTTTGAAAACTAACTTTTTGTATTCGAAATTAACAAAATATCCTAAATAAATCAAAAATATAAAATGTTGACAAAAATAAAAATCAAACATATAAAGTGTTGTTAAATAAAATTGTATTGTTTCTGGAT
The DNA here is from genome assembly GCA_900406555.1 of Pseudoturritis turrita. NCBI lineage: Eukaryota > Viridiplantae > Streptophyta > Magnoliopsida > Brassicales > Brassicaceae > Pseudoturritis > Pseudoturritis turrita. Next base: position 521,211 of record OVBL01000058.1, read on the forward strand.
AATTATATGTATTATAAAAATAAGCTAAAAGTAAAGAAAAATGATATTATTTCACGTGATTAATTAAAATACTAATTAAAAAAGAAGATGGAAGTTAAAAATAAAATCATAAATCATAAGAAAGTACACATGTGTAAAGATTAAGAATGATGAACTGCCAAAAATATATGGCTTGTGTTCATATGTTATATAATGTTTGGTTCACTCGATTTAATCTATCATCATGAATAACATATTATAAAAAAAACCAAGTTGAGAATTTGTGAAAATAAAGAATAACAAATACTTGTGTAAAATGATTATGGATTGTCTATCTGTAGGTTTGTTTCAAATTTATATATTGAATAGTTTATTTTTATGTTTTAGTATCTAAAATGCTCTTATGTTAATTAGAAGTTGAGAGAAGGTGTTACGGTCTTGAAAAAGATGATGAAGAAAATGAAAAAATGTGGAAAATCAATCAACAGATAATCAAAATGATAGTGCAATCGTGAATGGCCTGAATAACTAGAAATTCTAGCAACTACGCATCAAATCTTCGTCCGTCCATGATGGAATGCACATGACACCCATCCTGCCAAGTTACTGGAAAATTTTGTTCTCATTAGAGTTACATACACTGACACCCATCCTGCCACCCACATTCGAGCTTCTCATTAGAGTTAGAACATTCAATGAAATTTCAATGCTGAGCTGAATTAATATTGATACCAGAAGCTATTATAAATTGTTTTGACCAAAAAAAAAAAAAACTATTATAAATTCGAATTGAATCCTATATATATATTAATAAAGAATGCATTAGAGAGAAAAATGCAATGTGTCATTCAATGAGCAATTTAAGAGACACATCATTTAATTTTAACCAATCAAAACATTTCAATTAAAAATATATGTCATGATGGAAATCTCTACATATTCTCATTAATTTTATAACATAAACTCATTAATACATGTTTTACAAATTTAAACCCAATTAAATATAATATTTTAGACTTGCCATATTTATTTTTAAATTTTTATGATATATTAACAAGTTTTTTATTATTATGAAGATCAGTTTTATACTTAAAAGATATTGAAATAAATAACATTTGCATATTTTTAATCAATTTTACACATAAAAATATTAAAACTAATGGCATTAACATATGCTTGATCAAAAGTATTTAACTTTATTATATTTATGCACAATATATATCATTTTATACGTTTATAGATATTAAAAATCATATGTTTTGTTATACACGTTTAAATATTCGTCAACCTATTTAATCATTTAATCTCGCGCTTGGCGTGGATCAAAATCTTGTTATGAAATTATTATTGGAACTTTTTGGCGTGTATTAATTAAAAAGAATTTAGATATACATAACTATCTCATGAAATCGTTACAATTCCACAGTCCACATGCATATCAAATCATAAATAATAAGCTAGTTATTAATCGTTCTTGGGAGTGCTTTTTTGAGCGATGGTGAGCTTGATGGGGCTTGATCTTGAGAACAGAGTTTTGCTCGAAAAAGTTGGTCAGCCGGAGTTCAAAGCCACCAGACAAAGTAGAAATTGTTGGAAAATCTTATTGGCTTGGAAGTTGAAACGTGGTGGAATCGGACGGTATACCACATCACTATATCTTTCTTCTATATTTCTGTGACATTCAATTACATAATTTTATCCCCCACCAAAAAATACAAATAAATTTGTCTCCTAAATACAAAATAGTATATATCTAAAACTTTACATAAAAAAGCTTTAATATTCATAAATCTTTATTGTTTAAAAAATATTTCAGGTTTTACAACATTCGGAAAGAGAGGAATGCTCAGATTCATCATCAAGCCTTCCACTTTGTTTCACACATCACTCGGGAAATCGACAAACCGATTCGCATCCAGAAACACTCAAGGCTGGTTTGCAAGCCGATACTCATCTTTCACTCTCATAGTTTCGATGCTCTTTTTATTCTTCTCAACTCTGTTTATAATTTCAAAACTCTTTGTTTTCTTAGCCAACTTTTTTAGGATGTAAATATTTTTTGTCAAACAAAAATTTCACATTCTAACCCAAAAAAACCACATAATTATCGTTATAATCCATAATGCACGTAAATCAAATCATGAATGATAAGCTAATTATTAATCGTTGTTGGGGGTGCATTTTCGAGCGGTGGTAAGTTTGATGGGCTTGGTCTTGAGGACAGGGTTTTGCTTGAAAAAGTTGGTCGGTCGGAGCTCAAAGCCACCAGACAAAGTAGGCATCGTCGGAAAATCTTCCTGGCTTGGAACATGGTGGATTCCGACGGTGTACCACATCACTATGTCTTTCTTCTCTATTTCCCTATTCCTGTTACATAATTTTAGCCCCACAAAAAAAATACACATTAATTTGTCTCCTAAATACAAAGTAATATCTAAAAACTTAACATACTCTATATACTCATAAATGGAACTTCTAAAATAAGATTTATCAGTCCGTGTGTTTAAGTGAATTTTTATTTTAAGATTGATTGTATATAACTTTTCAAATTATATGATACGATTAAATTATTCAAATCATGCACCAGAACAAAATATAATCAAATTTTTTAATAAAGATGTAAATTATACCTTTGAGACCACACGGCTAATGTATCGTCGCCTTGGCTCCGGTCGGCGTACAAACCACCTGCCCAAACCTCTGACCTGTTATACGGCGTGATCCACACGTTGTAGTTTGTGAATGCAGCCCGAATCTGTGGGTAATCATCTTGGGCCAATAATGGGCCTGAAGCTGGCCCAGAAAGTAAACGGTATCCAACTTCATTGCCATGTTTTGTTTTCCGGTTAGGATTAACCACCACCAGCTCTTCGGCCCTCAGCCCTAGTTTCACCCGAGCCTCCGCCTCGGTTTTGGCCGTCTTTGGCCTCGTCGTCCAATAGTTTTTCCTCGGTGTGTTAACAGATTTCGCGGTTCTTTTTGTCACGAGTTCGTTTCGGACAAATGAATTATTTGTACCGTCGATGTCGAGATCAAGACGGAATGTCACGAAATGGTCGTGGTTAACACCAACGGTATTGTCATCAATAATTGTCCCGTGTATGTCTTCTTTATCTTTGATCTCTGATGTGTGAACATATTCTACCGGTTTAACTTCTAGAACACCGGTTAAGCCAACCTACACATATTGTGTAACAATAAAATTTAGATCTACCATTTTATTTTATTTTATTAAATGGTAAATATTCATTATAAAATGATAATGTTTAGGTTTTACAAAGAAATTGACAATTTGATTAACCTATCTAATTGGTTCCATGCCAAAAAAAATGATTAAAAAACATGGAAGCAAACATCATTGGTTGGATCGACCGATATAGCCGTGAAGCTAATGGTACCATATCAACAACGATAAAGACTTGAGAACGCTAGCTGATAAAGACTTGAGAACGCTGGCTGATAGGAGAATCGTGTAAATGTTTGCGAGAGAGTGGATTTGAGGATTGTGAACCGCCAACTAAGCCGCTCAGAAACTGTTTCACTGGAGGCCCAAGAGCCAGGCATTGGATCTAGGTAAGTGTGCGATCCCGTGCTCAAAGACCGCCCTATGAATCAATGAGACCGTGGGAAAGCCAACAAACCTAGACTCAGGACCTAGACGGAACCACGCACGCTATATGTAGCCAAAACGCGCATGCTCACTCTGCCAAGTCGCACCACCAATGTCGGCAAGTACAGAGCCTAGCACACTACGACACGCTAGCCTTACTACCTCCTCCAAGAGCACATAAACGAATTACGCAAAACCGACCAAGCCACAAAACCATAACAATCTAACAATCGACTAACCAATAGCGCGAGAAATCAAGGTAGGGGACAAATCTGGAACCAAAAAAGCCCAAGGGTAAACGTACAGTGGATAAAGACGGAAGCTTGCGAAGCCCCAACCTAAAATTCCACCCGAACCTCACCATCTGACCATAGAAGGACCTGATTTGTCACCCAGATCGTCGTTTAAACCGCTTCACACAGAGAGGAGCACCATCTCCACCAGGACGAGCCGTCGAACAGATCCGAAGTTCCGGCAAGAAGAGCAAATCCGACCGGATGAAAACCAGTCTCGAGGCGGATATGATAGAGGCTGAAGCAAAGGAAGAGCGAGACGCCGCCCGAGCAAGCCAGCCTCCAAATGTCGAAATCGAATCCGATACAGCGGAGGGAACCACCGCTCCTTCCCAAGAATATAAATAGAAAAAAGGAAAGGGAAGAAGGGGAGGTCGGCACCGGCTGCCGGCCTCAGATCTGAAAAATGAGCGGCTGCTGTGTTGAGGGAAGAGAGGGAGCTAGGTCTTTTAGAGAGTGAATATTTTTTTTTGTCTAGATCATATTGAAAATGTTGTCTGATCGTGAAAACGAAACAAAACCGAATCGAGATAAACCATAATTTGTTTAATCTGATTTTTTTGGGTCATCGTTCAATTACGTATGATTCACGTGATTCATGTTGGTGTTGTTATGAAATTAATAAACGAAAATGTATTCCTACCAGTTATATTATATATAGACAAAGGTGTAAGAAAGATGGTTTTACCCCCATTTTGATGGAACCACTAGGCTTAAACTCATAGTCAACTATGTAGTCGTAGTTCCCCACCGTCGTCACGATCCGGGATACAAGAGTTACGTCCGGTCTAACCTCAGTAATCTGCAAAATCATATATATAAATATAAATCATGTATTTTTATCATATTGTATGAATAATTTTTTATAATATAATAATTTAAATATATGTTTTCTTACTTCTAGGTTTGGAATTTCAGCTTCGGTGTGTCGCCACATAATATCTCCAGCATATTTTTCAAAAATGCACATAACATTTGGAATTTTCGCAGGAGTTCCATCTTGACCCGCAAAAATACCATCCATAAAAAACTGCACCCGCTGGACAATCAGTGTACGGTTCAAGAGATACAGCGGATTGACCGCAGCCGAAATCGCCACAATCTAAGTAGGTAATGAAATACCAATCATCACTTGGATCCATGTAAGGTATGAACATTTCCGACAAATGGCCTTTGTATAGAACTTGCCGATATTTGTTCACGTCCATGTCGAAAATAGACGCAAGCGAGATTACTATACCGGCTCGAACGTCGAACGATATGTGAAATTCCCAATTTGCCCAGCTATTCACCACCATTTGTATAAACTTAGTATATAACTTTAGATTATCAGTTTGCTTGCATGTTTTTTTTATAATAATGTATATATGGTCGACGCATAATTGTTTTACTGTAAACAAAATATTTTAAAGATAAAATTTATATAAATAGTAAAAAAAAACATCCGTAAGTGGAAAACACAAAAAACTTGGATCTAACACAATCTATCTCACACTACCCATCATAGCTTGATTGGAAATAGTGTCTCTAATTTTATTAATTTTACTGGTAAACTATATTTTTAAAATAAAATCTGTGAAAGTATTGAAACAAAATCATAAATTTTGAATAAATGACTAAATGAAAAAAAATACCATGAAAAACAAGAGTAATTCCAAAGTTTGAAATTTTTAGTATCTTTGTGGGGATTGAAGGATAAATTTTTGTATTCACGAAAATGTTAGAACCACACATGAAAGGAAATAATAGAGTTAGTATATATTTCCAGACAGAAAGTATGGGACAAACTTATCGTCTATATATGATAGAAAGGTCGGGTTTGGATCGAATAATTACTTACTTTAAAAACTGTTACTATTTACGCTGACAAACTTTAAAGATTTTAATTTCCACATATATATAGCATAATTATTATTATGCTAATATTATCTATAATGGTGCGTATATGGCCATAATTGTTACCTCACGATGTGTCCATCGATCTTGAAACCTGGACCATCCGGCTGCAAAACGGCGTTTCGAAGCGTCGGTCCAAACGGCGGTTTAAGCTTCGAGATACGGTACTCCGTTCCGTTAGCCTTCGGCATAGTAATCGTTAACCTATCCTTAAACTCCGTTACTTTCATCTCGTCAAGGTTAACGATTATCGTCATTCCTTCAATAGGTCTAAGATACATATTAACGGTGCCGTCAAGATAAAACGGTATCATTCTAATAACCCTCTCCGTCTCGGCCTCGCTCTCGCCGTACCATCCGATGGTTGACGTCGTGAACACGATCTCCGAAACGTTCAAGCCACGTTTCGTGACTGAATCACGAAACGGCTTGAAGTTTAGAACAAGCTCGGTGGCTGCTTCTTGCTCGTCGTTTGAGAGCATAGGGTAACCATTGCCTACGTGGATCTTGTCCGAGACGATGGCTCGAGAGGAAAAGTCAAAGACGATCTCTCGGGTCTTGCCGTTGTCTCGAGCGATGACGAACGCCTGACGTGGCGGTGGTTTGATGGTGTGGTTCGGTGATGAGTGCCAAGACAAGACTAGGGACTTGTCGGGCTCGTTGAGACCAACGTATTGGAAAGTGAACTTGTGGTTAGGACCAATGGGGTACGATTTGTTGATGATGGTTCGGACTAGTTTGAGTTCGGTCTCGGTTAAGGGATCAAATGGGTGATTCGGTGGAGCGAAGCTCGACGATGAGGCTGCGAAAATGGAAGACAAGAAGATGAAAATGGTGAAATGAAGTGGAGCCATATTGTTCATTGTGATCTGTTATTGTTTAATTTGATGGCCTTGGTTTATGTTTCAACTTTATAGGCAAAATATGTCCCTTGATGAGATTAAATTAATAATTTTCCCACAGAAGAAGTTTGATGCGGGCTCGATTAAACTATTAGGGATACAATTTTACCAGAGAGAAAATGAGTTTAAGGAGCTATATACTATAGAGCGGTGTATGACGATAGAAAACGTTTTATTTAAGAAAATGACAAGCATTTCTTTGCTCAACTGTAAAAATGATTTTCGACCATTTTGGATGATTTTATCTCGTTCATTTAACTATTATGGAGCGGATAATTTTATCGGTAACATATTATTTTCTGCGTAAATATCTAATTTATCAAATCTATATACTATTATTTGAAGAGCATTTAAAAAAAAAAAAAAAATGTAAAATATTACTACAAATGCCATTATAAAGAAGACAACTTAAACAAAAATCATTAATGATAGAATTGTCAGTAGATTTCTAATTAATTTAATAACAAAATACAATATCTTTTAATGTCTTTCTTATTTTAAATATATAGATATTTACTTTTTTATTGGAAAAAATATTCTCAAAATCTATTTTCAACCTATTTCAAAAAAAAATTTAATAAATAGGTAAAAACTTAAATATGATTTAAAATACGTGAATAATATACATTAATATTACTTAATGATATAAAATGAAAAAGAAAATAATTTTTTTTTAAATCTCACCAAAATTTTAATTAATAAAAATGAAATACTTTCGTCTACATTTTATTAATATTTATTATTAAAAAAATCAATCACTATAAATTAAATAAAATATTTAAGAAAATAATATTAGAATAGCTAAAACTTATATATAATTCCATTAAATAATTAAAATCAAATGATAAATCTAATTAACTACAATTAATATATCAATTATGTTTACAAATAATCAAATCTAAATTGCTTATACACAAACCCAATATATTTTGCAACCTCATTCAATTTTTTAAATAAAAAGTTTAAAAATGTGAATATTTAATATATTAAGAATCATTGGAAGCTGACATTCCACAATCACAATTATTCTCACCATTTTACATTTTTATCCTTTAACTAGGTTAGGCCCGTGTTTTGCACGAGTAATAAAGTTTATAAAATAGTTTGTTCAAGATTAAAATTAAAATTTATATATTATTTTTAAATTTTGATTATGTCTAAGTTTTGTAAAAATTTGAGTATGATTTGTGGTATAAATATATAATTGGTTGTATTAGTTTAGTCACATGAATAAATCTGATATTGATATGGTTTTCCATTCATGAATTCATATGTCGATTTTCTTGTGCAGGCTAAATATATTTAGAAAATAATTTATGAATTTAAATATTTGTCATTCGATATTTAGAATTAGTAAACATTAAGATAGATATAAAATATAATGTTTACTCCCAACGATTGTCATATTTTTTGTTAGTTCTTTTATAGGTTTACGAAAATAAAATTATAAAATCTTGGGAGATAAATCCTAACATGAGGTTTTTACGGGTGAAAATCGGCTCATCAAAATATAAAATCTTTATTGTGATCAAAATTATTAATCTTGAAAACTCTTTAATATATGACCAAGGAGAAACAAAAATATTATGCTGAGAATGAGAGTGTAATCTTGTGATAATTAAACATTCACAACCAAACTTCTTTCTCTAACTTCTTTAGTCTTCATGTCTGTTTCACCCGCAATAATCAATTTCCGGAATGTTTTAATTTCTTTAGTCTTAATGTGGTATCATGAAACTATTTTTGGCTCCACTTCAAAAAAATTCGTGTTCGATTGCTCGTGTGCTATGCATATTTAACCACATGAAATACAAACAATGGATAACTAAACTGAATAAAAAATATTATTTGATTTTAAACCAAATCATAATATCAAAATTGAAAAGTGTTATATGCCTCAATTTCAAGTGAAAAAACTAATTGATACAATCATTTAAACCTTAAATAATGGAGAAAAAAAATTAATGGTCTTTTTATGACTCCATTTGAATTCGAAAAAAGAGTGATAAAAACAATTTTATATTTAAACATGTTAATTAACACAAACAAAATAAAAAATAAAAAGTGATCAATACCACTCGATTGGAATATTTGAATTCGTTTTGCAGAAATTTGAAAGATTTCTAGCCATGAGTCATCCTTACATGTCTAGGATGTTTTCGTGTGTTGGTTGTGTCTTAGAAAACCATGGATCTCTGTAAAAGCTGATTATATTGATCAACATTGCTTATGGTCGAATGAACAAAAAAGAATTATAGTTACGAACAAAACGTAATAAAATTATAGAAATGAGCAAAACAAATCAAGCGTAAACGCTTATTTCTTTACAGATGTACTTACATGTTATCAAAGATTCTTCCCTGCAAAAGAGAGAATAAATTAAATAAAGAAAACTATATTTATCAAAGAAAAAGATGAATTCCATTGTTTTATCCATTAGGGGTTTATTGCTCTCATATCACCATGGATTTTTTGCTCCCATACCATAGACAAAGAAGTTTCACCATGTTCCTCAAGGTAATCCGCCATAATTACTAATTTTTCAAAAAATTTGAAACTGAAAAGTTTGAGATTAGAAATGTGTTGAACATGGTGCTCTTTATATAGTAAATGAGTGTGTACTTATTTGTTTCTAGGTTAAGCCGATAATATATCAGATAATTACTCTATATTTATCTAAAACAAAATTAGTTATTATGATAATTAACTGTTATGATAATTTTGTTTGAATTTTAGAAATATTCTTTGGAAAAAATATTCTCTCCAAGATTATACAATCCTCGATAAATTTATTTAGAGAGTGCTACATTTAATTTTTTGGTTGAATGATAATTAAATTAGATTTTAAGTTTTTGGTAAGATATTTTAATGATTGCGTGGAAAAGAGGTTAGTTATAGTAGTTACCAAGATTTTGAAGATTGTTATTTAATGATACCCGATTTTTTTATTTAGATGTCAAAAAATTAGTATTGATTATATAATTGTTTGATAAATGAATTATTGATTATGATTATTAAATTAAATTAAATTAAATGTAGGGCAATTCTCATAAATAGCACTAAACCAAGTTTTGTGGACAAAAGTAGCACCTCATCTTCAAAATTCCACAAATACCACAAGTTTATTAGCACAATGACTAAAACCCCTTTTTTTAGTTTAAGAATTAAAAAAAAAACAGAAAAATGAGAAAGCAAAAAACGATTTGTTGAGAATTGGCTTCGGCGATTCTCATCATCGGAATCGTTGATGTAGGTTACCGAAATTGTTGATGTAGGTTACCGGAATCATCATCGTCGGCTTGCTAATCGGTATTGTCTCTGGTTCTTCCTCTTTCTCTCTGTCTCTTCCTCTTTCTCTTTGTCTCGTTCTATTTCTCCGATAATTTGAAAAAGAATGAAGTTCTAGGGTTGCTTTGGTTCATACTGATTTCACTTTAATCTGCCTCTACGGAGGCCGAGACTAAGAAAGCTTACTACATCAACGGCAGACGATGGTTCTCTCATGGATTATATCGACGCATTCCTTTTCTATTATCAGATTTTCGTTCGACTTCGATTTTGATGTGTGTTTAGATGTATTGTTCTGAATTTATATGTTGTTTGCATTTAGCTGCATTCAGGAGTATATGTTGTCGGTCTGATCGATCTTATCCGCTTGTTAAAATCAATTTTATCAGTTATTCTGGATTAGGTCTATGGTATAACTGTCAAAGGATATGCGAGACATGACGTGTATAAGATTAAATTACTTCTATTTAAGGACTAGATGTTTGATGAGGAGTAAAAATGAGGTCAACGTTGGTGTAGCTTTGACTTTGATTTCAAAGGTTATCGTCAGATTCTACTGTGTGATTCATTGTACAATTTCTTTGTATAATTGAATTATTATATGTAACAGTATCAATTAGCTAATTTTCGAGAATATGTTACATAAAATTTTCATTAGTTCTTCACAATATTAGCATAAGATTCTAATTTAAAGACTCCCAAATAAGCCAAATTAACAGAGATTGTGTTGTTTTACTCATCTATTTTTTGTCTAAATAAGAAAAAAACTTAACTCACCCAGATAAAGACTTACAGGCTACAGCAACTATCCCAGACAGAGATAGAGACTTACCACCGCTATCGCCAAAGAAGACTTACAGCTGCATCACAATACTCGGCTCTGTGCTCTGGTTCAGGTCTGAACTTCATCCAAACAAAATCACTAAATCTAGATGTGATTTAGTGATCAATCAAACTGTGAATTTCAAACGAATCCAATCTGAATACCAATACAAAACCATAAATTCACATAGAAAGAGAGGCAACACATACCCGAAGAGAAATCGAGACGCGAAAGAAGCACTAGCGGAAGCATAGACACCGACGGTAGAAGCGATAGCGATGGCGAAGGCAGAAGAAGACAAACGTATTTTGGTCGTGGTCGACTCCAACGGTGTTGTCGGCGACAATTGTCCCGTGGATGTCTTCTTCTTTGATCTCTGATGTGTGAACATATTCCACCGGTTTAACTTCTAGAACACCGGTTAAGCCAACCTATACCCATTAAAGCGGTAAGATTAGAACAAAAATCAAAATTGGAATATATATAAAAAATTATCAAGAACATGCATTTTTATATGCAGGTTTCAACCGGCGTGCTAACGTAGCGGCAACAATATCACAAATCACTAAACTAAATGATTGTTCGAGAATATCGATCATATAATTTTTTTTTTTTTTTTGGAATTTGTTGTTTTTCAAATGAAAATGTAAAATAAAATTGCTTTGAAAATTGTAATCGCAAACAGTACTTGTTTTGGCTAAGTGTCTTGCGTCTACAATTTAACTGATGTTTGATAAAAACATGAAATATTGTGTTTCTTTCGTAAAGCCTTCTGCACATTGTATCCGTTTTATTAAATAAATCAATCGAAAACCGTTTAACAAAAAAAAAAAATATATATATATATATATCATAATGTACAAACGCAGTTGTAACCGAGAACGGAAATGGTGAACAATAATCAATTTCTTAAATCATCAAGCAAAGTTTTTGAAAGACGTTACCCCAATTTTGATGGAACCACTAGGCGTGAACTCATAGTCAACTATGTAGTCGTAGTTCCCCACGGTCGATACCATCCGAACTACAAGACTGACCTCCGGTCTAACCTCTGTGATCTGGAACATTTTATGTAAATATAAATCATGTTTATCATATTGTATATATCACTAATAAATGGTATAATTTACCAAGAGAGATTTCATAATATATATGGTAGTATATAAGTTATTACTTTCAACCCAGTAATACTAGCTTCGGTATGTCGCCACATAATGTCTCCGGCATATTTTTCGAAAACACACATAACATTTGGTATTTTTGTAGGAGTTCCGTATTGTCCCGCAAATATGCCGTCAAAAGAAGGCGGCACCCGCGGAACAATCACTGTACGGCTCAAGGGACACTACTGCCAATTGGCCGTAACCAAATTCACCACAGTCTAGGTAAGTCCTGAAGTACCAATCCTCACTTGGATCCATGTAAGGTACGAATATCTCCGACAAGTGGCCTTTGTATAGGACTTGGCGATACTTGTTCATGTCCATGTCGAAAATTGATGCGAGTGAGATGACGAGACAAGCTCGAACGTCGAATGACATATGAAACTCCCAATTTGCCCATCTATTCACCACCATATAAAACCAATTAATAGTTAAAAAAAACACTATTAAATCAATGAATTAAAGTCAATTCTATGTGTTTTATAATTTTTAAAATTTAAATTTTAATAGAGTTTATGTGTGAATTCTAAAATCTCTATAATATATTTTGGATTTTGTTTCTAATAATTAACTCATAAAACTCAATTGAAATTGATTTCAAATGACTCAATATACAAAAAAATTCAAAATTATTTAGTTTTGAGTAACACTGGATTTTAATGAAGTATTTGAAATTTTAATTGAATAACACCAAATTTTAAAATTTCTTAGAGCATGATTTACAAATATAAGATCTAATAATACTAGATTTTAATACATGATTTAGAATCAACGATTGAATAACAACGGATTGTACTTGGATTTTAAAATCTATTAAAATCCATAATTGAATAACACCTTCTAAAAAACAAAACTAATTGCATTTTTTAAATCTATCTCACATGCATGCCTATCTTCAAATAGTTTCACCAGATTTTCTTTTAATTGTAGCGATTAAGGAAATTTTTAATAAAAACAAAAAAAAATACGATGGAGTTTTGAACAATATCTTGTTCGACTTGAGGAAACTTTTTTCACAACGTAGATACTGCTTTCTACAAAATATATGAGTAATGAGTTTAGATCTAAAAATATATATATTTTATTTTGTTATGAAAATTAGTTGTTAATATCATTTGACCTGACGATATGTCTATCGATCTTGAAGCCTGGACCGTCCGGCTGAAAAACGACGGCGTTTTGAAGCAACGGGCCAAACGGCGGCTTCAACTTCGAGAAACGGTACTCCGTTCCGTTAGCCTTAGGCAAAGGAGCCGTGAACCTATCCTTAAACTCCGCCACTTCCATTTTGTCAAGGTTAACGATTATCGTCATTCCTTCAATAGGTCTAAGATAAGTGTTCACCGACCCGTTTAGATAAAATGGTAGCGTTTTTATAAGCCTCTCTGTCTCCTTCTCACCGAACCATCCCATCGTTGAGGACGTAATCACAACCTCCGACACGTTTAAGCCGCGTTGCATGATCGAGTCACGGAACGGCTTGAACTCGAGAACAAGCGCAGTGGCTGCTCGCTGCTCGTCGATAGTGAGCATAAGGTTACCATTGCCTACGTGGATCTTGTCCGAGACAATGGCTCGAGAGGAAAAGTCAACGACGATCTCTCGAGTCTTTCCGTTGTCTCGAGCGATGACAAATGCCACGTGTAGGTGGTTCGACGGTTTGGTTCGGTGATGAATGCCAGGACAAGACTAGGGACTTATCGGACTCGTTGAGACCCACGTACTGGAAAGTGAAATTGTAGTTCGGACCTATGGGGTACGAGTTGTTGATGATGGTTCGGACGAGTTCGAGTTCGGTCTCGGTTAAGGGATCAAAGGGGTGAGGGGGCAGGATGGAGCTTGAGGATGAGACTACGAAAATGGAAGAAAATAATATTAAGATGTGAAGTAGAGCCACTGCTTTGTGATGTGATGGACTTGGTTTCTGCATACTTTATTATATACCCAAATATTTCCCTTTAATTTCTTTTGCACTTGACACACACAAGTAAACATGTTAATTAGGGGTTTGTGGTCCATGTATACTTAATACTTTATTATATGTAGCCAAATATTTCTATTTAAAAAAAAAAATTCTCTTTTTTTGGCACTTGAAACACACGAAGAGAACATGTTAAATATAATTTGAGTTAAGTTCTCTCTAATGATCGAACCGTCTATCCGTGATCACCAGAGATTCAACAAACACGATGTTCTCCGGCGAACAACCCTCCACAAAATTTGACTGTTAAGTAGATCTTGAGGCTTGACTATCCGTCCCTAGAGAATAGTTGGGAGCAGGGGCGGAGGCACATCGCTAAAATGGGGGCAACAGATGAATTTTTTATTGTGTATTTTTGATTTGAAAAAAAAATTATGCCTCTGTCATATTTTTGTTTCTTATATTTTACTCTCCATGAAAAATAGTTCTGGATCCGCCACTGGTTGGGAGTGATGATCATGTATTATTTATTTTTTACTCAATGACTGGTTTAGGGTTACTCTTTCAAATTAGTTAAGTTTTAGTCTTAAATTTTGGTATTATACGAAATTCATGTACAATCTTTGTAACCATTTTTAGGTTTCCCTCTTAAGCATTATTTTTAATTTCAGTTTTTTTTTGGATGGTTTTTTTACTAGTATTATAACTTTAGTTATTTTAAGCAAATGTTTTAATGTTATAAGAATAATTAGATATAAGCATTACAACATTCAAGGCATGGGTAATCGTCAGGTTGTTTGATGTATTTGTGCTATGTACTTTTTAATCCCTTCAAATATATGAATTTACAACTTACTAAATATTGTAACGTTTAAGATTATAGTATTACTATTGAAGTATGCATAATTTCAATTTTTTAAACCAACTTTTAGTATGTATCTCTATAATAAAAATATATAAGAAATAAACAAAAATAATATAAGTAATGTGTATTTTAAAAGTTTAATTTTCTATTAGCTAAATCATTTTAATTGAAAGATAAGGATAACTAGATTTTGACTCACGCAAAACACGGGATTAGAATATTAAAAAATAAAAATCATAAAAAGTTTGTTAATATATCAGAAAAATTAAAAATAGATGATATATTAAGTCTTAAAATATTACATGTAGTTGGGCTTAAATTTTTAAAACATGTATTAATGGGCTTATGTTATAAAATGATTAAATAGGTTGACTAAACGATTTTAATATACACAATTTTTTAATATTTAAACGTGTATAACAAAGCATATAATTTTTAATATCTATAAACGTACAAAAATTATGTATATTGTGCATAAAGTTGAATACTTTTGATCAAGTATATGTTTATGTTATTAATTTTAATATTTTTATGTGTAAAAATGATCAAAATATATGCAAATATTATTTATTTTAATATCTTTTAAGTGTAAAATTAATTTTATTATTCTTGTAAATGATAGAGCATACGATAAATTAAATCAATTTTAGATTTATATGAATTTGTTGGACGTAACAAACGAAAAACAATATATGTTATCCAATAATGAAATGCATAAATATTTATAATAATTAAATATGTATAATAGATTACATCATAATAAAAATATTTGTATATTATACTAATCTAAATACATCTATACACAATAGATAATATTGTTATAAATATAATTATAAAAAGTTTGTTAATATATTAAAAAAAAAATAATAATAAATGATATGATAAATCTAAAATATTATATTTAATTAGGTTTAAATTTGTAAAACATGTATTAGTGGACTTATGTTATAAAATTAATGAAAATATGTAGAGAAATCCACTATAACATATGTTTAATTAAAATGGTCTGATTGATTAAATTAAATGATGTGTCTTTTATAATCCTCATAACACATATAATTTTTTCTCTTGGTGTCTTTTCTATTAGTATATATAGAATAGGATATTTGTCACTCATAAATTTATCACTGCATTACTCGTCCATCATATTGCGTCTACGTCTCATTACTCTCGTGCGTAAATTGTTAAAGCACGTAAATTGTTATTTTTGTTCAACGTCGTACCTAAATTATTCAACCATTTAAGAATTATGATCATGATTGTTTATACGTTAAATCAACATTAATTTTTATGTTTACATTTTATCTTTTGTGATTTCAAACGTAATACAAACGCAAACACAAAGAATGAATCATGGTCTAATTAAATTGTATCGCCATTTGATACAACATGTGTATGATAACTAGTGAGACCATGTTCAACCCTTTTTTTTTTGTTAACTCTAAAATAGAGTAATTTCATAATGTAGTTTAATTTTTTTCCAAGAAGTTACTTTATTTTTAATTCGACAAAGAATATTCCGAATGTATTCTATTTTCATTTTATTATTAAATATTAACTAAATTTACGAATTTAGTAATTTATTTTATTTTTATCAAATAGTTCAAAATGGTTAAACAACAACAATATTTAAGTTGCTCTTGCATCTATTTCATTTTGGAAAATTTCAACAACATTGGTAGATTAAAAAAAAATATTATTGAAATCTTTCGTGGCTTGGAAGCCGCACAGATATTACAAAAAACGAGGTGGATACGAGGCAATATTATTCGAACTCAACTTTGCTAAAGACGTCGAAGTTTGAAACCTTGATTTCTGTAACGACTTATAGTTGATCGGCGAGATGTGAGTTTCAAACTTGAAACGTCTGCATGAACGCTTATCTTACCAACACCGAACGAGCATGGATTTGTATGATTTTCTTTTGCTAGAGCAAATCTCATGGGAATGGAAAAGTACAACATATGCGTTGGCTAAGTTAAAATCTTCTGTAGAATGTAGCCGATATCGCGAAAGAAAACATCCCAGCAATAAGCCCTCCTGTAGCCAACAAACGTTGAACAAGTTCGACATGAAATCCGTTATATAAAATAATACTAGATGGATGCAAGCAATTTTGGACTATTTCCGAGAAGGAAAACCGTTAAGAAATTCTTGGGAAGTTGAGAAATTTAAGATCCAAGCTTCCTCCAAATTAGGAAGGAAGTTGGAGGATCCACTACCTTTAGGAAAGTTGAGGAGGCGAGGACGGTTTCCTCAAACGCCAAATGATAAACTAGATGCGCAATGAACACTAGAGGAAGAAGAAAAGGCAAACAATGATGAAACATCCATGAGAGATGGGTCGGTGAGAGGTTCACGGTAACAACGAGGCTCGAACCCAGAGGAAGATGACGAAAGTCTATCGAAAGCCAATCAAGAGATAAAGAGATAAAAAGGAAGAATAACTTACACTACTGGAGATGTAAGACGCGGTGGAGATAAAAGAATAGCAAAAAACCAAAACACAACAAGGAGAAAACTTGTTTTGATAAACTTTGACCATAACATGCTTTTGTCTTTAACTCTTTTTATAGAGTGAGAAAACATTATCCGAGATCCCAAAGATTCTTGAGGCAATCCTAAATAGCACCTATAGTACGATAACCAAATGCACATATCACACAACGCATCCCGATAAGGAAATGATTCATGCACTATAATTATCACGAGTGCGCGCCAAAATACATTTTTTAGGAAAGTGTATATCCCACCTTTATTCGATTAATCCAAATTTGTTGGTCCGCGTGGTCACTTCAAAACCAATAATTAGCGGATATGTGTGAGACGTAGAAACACAAATATTCAGCAAGTTTATCTCTAGAATAGGTATGCAACACTGTCAGGGGCCAATCGCACAAATACCCATCATTTACCAAAAAATCATGTATGTCTCTTCTTCCAGAAACATGTCACATATTCTAGGTAAAAAAGAAATGTCATGTTTGTTATTTACCTTGAGGAACTCTCATATGCTGCCGTGATAGTATATTTAATATAGTATCCCGTTGAATTTTCCTCCAGAAAACTTTAATATGCTCTCCCGCGAACGTACTTTGGGTCTGTCTCCTCCGGGAATGATCCACTCCATCTTAGGACAACTTCTTCTGCATGGTGTCTAATGAGACATCTCTTACACGTTCTAAATAAAACCAAACTCTCTCATGTAGACACAACACGATGACTACTCTAGATACTAAACAATAACGATAGCTTTCCCCCTCTTGAGACACCCTAATGGCCCCATGAAATTTTCATGGCACAAGAAGCACCATCTCTCGGGGGATGCCACTTGTATCCTGAAGGGAATCTCCCATCCAACCACAAGGGAATATGAAGGTGTGTGTCCCGTTTTGTTTGCGTGATGGACGTGTTTGATCGAGAAAATCGCCTAGGGGATACGTTAACCTGACTTTTGTGACGAGCATAAATGGTGCGTGTGAAATCAACCCTATTGCTTGCACAATGAGCTAGCGAGTTTTCTCTTGGGAAGGAATCATCCACACCAACAAACTCCACTCTTGCATATTTGTAAGTGACACTAAATAATGGGGGCAAATTGTTGGAGATGGATTTCCCCCTCAAGATAATAACTAACCGCGAAGCCACACATGGTAGACCGAGTCAGCACAGAAGAATCTTTGGGAAGAATATATTGTGCCAGAAGCCGACCTAGATTCCTCCACCCAGAGAAGTAATTCTCTCTAAAGGCTCTCAGGATGTTTTGCTCCAAAAAACGTTCAATTATTAACTATTTGATTTACATGTGCAGATTTATTAAATGCAGACGTAAATATAACGTCAAACTGCATTAAATACGATCTTGTCTAGTATACACCTCATTTAATGCAAAAGTACAGAGGAAACCATTTTGTTTTGAGTCGCGCCGCCATTAGGAAGTACGACTCACATATTTGAAGCGAGCGCATCGTGCCAAAAAATAATCTCTGACCATATTAGAAATGTCACAATCCAGTCTCACCTACCAATAGTTGACGTGACAGGATGGGTCAATCCAACGTCAGACTCGACAATCAGCGCCTCAGAACTGATTTAATATTCCTATAAATTATCATTATTCTCTTCTTATTCTGAGTTTATAGACTTCATATTAGATCATTATTTGACTCTCAACTCGACCAATAACCTATATATCCTTCATTCGTCGTCCCATGTTTTGTTTTTGTTTACCAGTCTAGTGATCTATTTTATGACTTGAACATCAAAAGACAATCGAAAAAACCATTTTTTGCTGTCCCGGAGATTTCATGACTGTTTCGTGGTGCATGTTTAGTTTCGCTCTTCAGATGTCGAACAAGCTCTCTTGGTCAGTTATATGTCAGTTGCATGAAACAATCCAAAAAATCACTGCGAATAATATGTCTTTGTTGAAATATTAGGTAAATTCGTTTCTGGTGAAAGGCAGACATTTGGCCGACCTTTTTGTTACATGAATTTTTTAGGGTTAATTTGATAGCTTAAATAGGAACATATTTGTAAAATAATATCAGTGACAAAATTGTAAAGATGTGGAAATCAATTGTTTGCAAGGTTTAACCAAATTGTACTCGCGCTCGCATAAAAAAAACATGTAAAATAGTGTTATATCGGATAAAAATAATGAATTATCAGATAAAATAATATGTTATTTTTAAAAACAAGCAAAAACTCTTATTAACCATTTGATGGTAAAATTGTAGTCTTCTCTCGAAGTAATTTTACAGTGAAAAAGACTAAAGTTATTTTGCAAATCTATTTAAACAGATATTACTATTTCTAATTACAGAACGACGTATAATATATTCTTGATTTTATGGCTAATCCAATTTAAATTATTTCTTCATCAAAATCGCCAAAAATTAAACTATTCACTATACTAATAAACAGTTCAATATCTCGACATAGTAAATATATATTATAATGTTCCTATTATTTATTGGGAACTAGGAAGTGATATCTTAAAAGCGATACGGTCCGAGAAAGAAACAATAAATCCATAGACAAATAACCGGAAAAACAAAGATTATAAGCATCACAATTAAACACAGAACCATCCCTCTTTAGATCGGTTCAAGTTCATATCCAATCCAAAAAAAAACTGTTTGCATAAAGAGAAAACGAAAGAAGGATCAATACCAAGAGCAACGGTTTTTCGAACCCAAAAATGGCTACGATTGTTTTCATGGTGCACTTGGTGGATCTTTGTGTCCGATGCCTTGGCTAGGACCTGGACCAGTGGGTCGGAACGCAGCTTGTTCGATATTCTTGTATAGGTTAATCTTGAACCATACAAAGTCTTCTTTTGGGGGTGATGGTGGTGACCCCTCGATAGGAATAGGCGGCGGACCAAACACTTTTACTGACTTTCGCGCAGCGGTTGTAGTTACAAAGTGCAAATGTAACACAAGAGAAAAAAGTAGAAACAAAGTTAGAGACACGACAGAACTACCACGGTTCACCATCGTGTTATAACTTAGAACTTAGAGATAAAGACTATATCTTAATTAAAACGTGTAAAATTTGAGAGGAAGTGATTGAGTTTCTTCTCATCAACACAAGCGAGAAGGATGCAATTTAAGAAGGCTCCATAGGTCGACCCCACAAGTCCTATGTTATTTTTTTCCTTGTTTTGTTGAAAACCGAGATTCGATTAAAAGTAGTTTATGTTCGAACATGGCTTTTCTGTCGTATTATAGTCAACTTGATGATACTTTGAAATAAGAAAAGGAGCATGTTCCCACTAATATTTGCCAAAAATGGAATCGGTCTCGATATGACAACACTAAAGATTTCTACTTTTGGTAAGTCATGTGTTATATTAGATGTATAATGAATGTTTAATCGAAAAATGCTTTGTCCACTTAGAGATGATTATTTCATTCGCTACCATCCACAAAAACTACATTTGCGAGCGGTTACAGTTGGTAGCATTTGACAACAATCACAAAAATTGCTCCATACCGTTTCGTACCGCTTTATATCGTTTGGAACCGCTCTAAATCAAAAATTCTGTTCCACGAGCATTTGCGGTTACTGACGGTTGCGGGTGGTTGAAAAAATATATATTTTTAAAAATATTATCTTAAATAATAAACTAAAATTTACAAAAAAAGTTATTTTAAAAAGTTTACTTTTTATATCGAATATTATCATATAAAATTATTTACACTTGATATATATTTTAATTAAACTAAAATAAACGTGTAATTATAAAAACAATTATTGTAAAAATACTATTTAATTATTCTATGATTTATTTAAAATATATAATTTTAATTTTTTATAATAATATATTTTTGATTTCAATTTTAATTTTAATAATTATAAAAAATGTTATTGTATATATAAAAAATGTTCCAAACATCTTTAATTTTTTAATTTAATTATTCTATGATTTATTTAAAATATATAATTTTAATTTTTTATAATAATATATTTTTGATTTTTATATAAATTATATAGTATGTGTATTTTGGTAATTTTATGTAAATCCGCTATCGCACTCACTGTAAATCAGTCATAAATGTTTCGCAAATGCACTCGTTTCCAGCCGCTTTATCAGTCGTTTAAATTGTCCAAAAACGCTAGAAACCGCTACCACTCACTTCCGCAAACTCCCATATCTGCATCCACATCCATTGCGTTTAAATCAGTCAGACCCTTAACTCAAATGTTTTTGTTACGCTCTCTTTATATGTATACCTCTCTCTTTATATTGACAACAAATTTAAAGGCATGTTCACATAAGTATAAGATTAAACAAAAAAATAAAGACGCAACTAGTGAACATTAAATAATGAATAATGAAAACCCACCAAGTCACCATCACTT
Organism: Pseudoturritis turrita; assembly: GCA_900406555.1. NCBI lineage: Eukaryota > Viridiplantae > Streptophyta > Magnoliopsida > Brassicales > Brassicaceae > Pseudoturritis > Pseudoturritis turrita. Next base: position 542,821 of record OVBL01000058.1, read on the forward strand.
GCATTTTTTTTTTTCATTTAAGGAAACGCCAACCTTAAATGGCCTATAATCGAGGAATCCTCCCATAAAGATGAGAACAAATTCCAATACCTTTACGAGTACACATAGATCAACGCCACCATTCATTAGTAGAATAATAAGAAATGGATAATTTGTAACATTGTGAGAGGAAAAAACATTATTTAGGTTAATAACAAATTGTTATGACGAAAAGGTAGTAGAAAATATTTTAATATTTTATTGATTATGTAATATTCTTGAAAATAACAATATTAACATGATAATGCAGAGTTTTTAGATAATAGATCGTAAGTTTATTTAAAATGGAGAAAATGAAAGTTTATTTGATAAATTGAATGTTAATATATAGAGAAATAAATTAAAACACGGTACATAAAATAATTAGCGCTCCACAATGTCTAAATCATATATGTTTCAAACCATTTTTCTTAGTACCACAAAATTCATATCTTTTTGTCATTTATTAAGAATCCAACATTTTTGTCATATAGTGCGCAATTACTCTAGCAAACTAGTGAAAAAATGCAAAACAATCATGAAAAACAATAAATTAGTCCTATTGAGTCTTGCTTGAACTAAGTATATTCTATTTCGTGCATTGGTATATACCAGATGAATGAATATGTTGAAGCATAATCAGAAGGTAATAATCAGAAGGTAAGTAAGATTATGCTTTGGAAACGTGAAGAGAAAATGGTCATTTAATTTTTCAAATTTTGCAATGTTCCGATTTTATTCTCTAACTATCCAAATTTCACTTTTATTTCTCAAGTTTACGTTGACTTCGACAATCAGGATTTTAAAAAGTCAACCTTAACGTCAACTTAATGATTGACTTTTTTAAGCCCTGATTGTCGAAGTCAACGTAAACTTGAGGAATAAACTGAAACCCGAATAATTGAGGAATAAAAATGCCACATTGCAAAATTTAAAGAATTAAATTACCGTTTTCCAGTCTTACTAATATATATATATATATATATACACACATTAAAAGCATCAACACAATCCACAGCAAAAAAAACAAAAATCTAGTATACATTACATGATATTACAATCTCATAAGAAACTAATATAAACACAAAATTTTAAAATACTAAAACTTAGTCCCTAAGTAGATAACATATATTTTAAACAAAAAAACTTAAATTTCACTGAAAATCGAACATATCAGGAATCGACTACCGGAAACAAAAAAAAAGATATTCCAAATATGCTAATAAAACTAAATTTAAATAATAAAGTGTATCATATAATTAAGAGAAAAATACTCACAATGAATAGTTTTAAGAAACTTCAATGGTAAAAACTCCGTCGAAGATCTAACTTTGCGATAACCAGTATTCAGAGGAACACACTAAAATCAGCAATCAAGAAAAAATAAAAATATATGTTTGGTGACGATACGTCAATATTTTAAATGATTTGTGACATAAGTTTTACACATGAAAAATAGTCTTACCATCTATATTATTTATACCATATATATATATATATATATATATATAATGTGAAGAGTATAATCCTAATTCAATTAATCGTTTGTCAATTAATAAAATTAAAAAATAAAACAATTTTATGAGAATCTCGCGGTTAAAAAAAATAGTATGAGTTTCTTGCAAATATGCATCTCAACTACAACCACTATTTCTTGAATTCTATTTCAATTTTATGCCCTCTTTCCTTTGAGTTTTCTCTTAAACGTTTCATGCATTTTTTATGCGGACATCGACCTTACCACCACTCAAACCAATGAACCACAACCTGTACCAAAAGTCCGAGAAGGCCCTATGACACGCTCAAAGTCTAAACAGCTCATGAAGAGATTTAACTTAGCCATGCAAGACATTGTCAAGAAGCCAAGAGAAGACATCGGAGCTACAAGAGACGTGCGAGACAAGCTTAACCTCCGAGAGTGATCAAGAGAGCAAGATCAAGACCAAGTCATCAAGGACATGGAAGAGCTTCGAGAGACTGAACAAGCTACTCAAGAGGGAATCCAAGAAGATTTCTACATCAAGAAACCAACAAACCAGCGAGTAGAGCAATAAGTGACCCAAGGAGCATCCATTCAGTTTAAACCGCATCGGGGTAAGTTTATTCGATTTATACTATCTTTGCAGGATCAAATAGACTTAGCAACGGCTAGCTCTTAATCAAAAACGACCAGAGACCGGGTTTAAGTCTGTACCATAGTTTTCTTATTTGGTTTAAATATATTTTGCTTAAAACGTTGAGTTTTTTGTATTTTTCTTTGTTTCGCGTTTTGTTTTGCTTATTGTTGCGTTTTGATTTTATTTTAAACCCTAGGGTTAGCTGATGGACTATTATAAAGTTTTCCTGCAGTCGTTGTAAGATTTTCACTTTTGATTATCAATAAAAATGCCGCACGTTCTTCTTCTTCTTGAGAGAGTTCTTGAGAGAAAACCCTAGTTCTTTGTCTTGTGTGTGTGATACACCAAGGCTGAGTTTTTGTGATGTATCATAGATCAATCACAACTCTGTGGTGCACCTCAACCCGCCAACACTTCCCCTTGAATCGATCACACACGAGAGAAGCGTCCGCCATCGTGTTAGATCTTCACATTCGACCATCTTCTCTTCACAAGGTAGAGCGACCACCAGTTTGTGAAGCCACCATCTCTATCTCCATACAAGTCTCACCACCGAATCTTGTATCAGTTTTCTTTTCTTCTTATCGCAAAGGATCTTTAATTTTTTCTAACCAATTTTTGTTTTGTCTCGATAAGAGTAATATAAATTAACATTAAACATCTAAGAGTATTTTCTTAAAGATACATAGATAATTCAAATAAGTTGTGAACCCTGCATTTGATTAAGATTAAGTACACCATTGATGTCAAAGAATTTTTGAACCGTTTTTGATATACAATTGTATTTGTTTATGAACTTTATGTTTTTTTAACAAATAAAAAGGAAACAAAGAAGTAATGAAAACGGTCATTTAATTCCTCAAATTTTGCAATGTGGCATTTTTATTCCTCAACTATTCAGGTTTCAATTTTATTCCTCAAGTTTACATTGACTTCAACAATCAGGGTTTTAAAAAGTCAACTGTTAAGTGGACATTAAGGTTGACTTTTTAAAGCATTGATTGTCGAAGTCAACGTAAATTTAAGGAATAAAAGTGAAACCCGGATAGTTGGGGAATAAAACCGCGACATTGCAAAATTTGAAGAATTAAATGACTGTTTTCCCGAACCATGAAAATGGTACGTCATTTATACCTATATATTAACTTTCGGGTTTTGCTAAGGATGAGTATTAGAAACATAATGTTAGATTGAGATTATATAAGTGATACTAATTTATTGTCATATATGCACCTGGTGGGGGTAAAATTTAGTTATTAGATATTCGCTAATCATGATCCAATATGTAAATTCCAAAGCTGCAACCAAGTCTTCCGAAGTGCGAATTTCTGCATCAATCTATTAGAAGAGGTCTAAAATGCGCAAAACTAACTAGTGCATCTCATCGTTTCGCAGAAGAAAAATATGTGATGAGACACATCATACATTTTCTAAGATTGTTGAATATCAATCCAAGTTCCATATCGAAAATTTAGACAAATATTGTCTAATATATAAATAATGTCCAACTCTGATTAATATGAGGTCTTTTAGGAAAGAACCCAAAAACAAATTCATGCAGATTTTGTCACATAGATCTAAAATAGACAATATCATATTAATAGGAGAATTGTACATGGATTTAAAAACCCCAACAAAGATGATACGAAAACAGCATTGCGTCAACCTAACCATCATGCATTCTCTAATGGCATGTTGTATGGACATACTCCACACGTGACTCCACCGAAAGACCGACAAATGGACAATCCATCTGCCTTATATTTCATGCCGTCCGGTATCCAAATCAGGTGAAAATAATATTATATAAATATCACTATAAATGTTACTTACAGAACATTCAAATATATCTTAAATTTTCGAAAGAGGATATTTAATCTTTCACTAAAAACTCTCAAGAACATTCAAAAACTTTTAAAACTAAGAATAGCCGCATGTTGTTCAACCTCTTTTTCCCTTCTTGAACCCATTCTTTGACTTCAACGTTAGAAGATTCTCGGAAGACACCCAAAATATTTAAAGCAATCAAATTCAGATGAAGATGAAGATGAAACTAATCATATGTTTAATTGTCCAGGAAGTAGCACTTGATCAGTCCAAATTTCTATTTTTCTCATTCCAAAATTTCTACCTCGTAAAATATAATAATCGAATAAATGGCTCAGGTGAGTGAAAATTTGAATATCTTTGTTGTGCAATATATATCATTTTAATTTATATAGTTTGGGAGGACCGAAGCTCTGAAACTCTAGTTATACTGATTTTATTAGTTCACACTTAAAAAGACATGTTAAAGTTAGTTTGAGGATATTATAAATAATCAAACCATAATCACGAAGATATGTGTGAGCCGCACATATAATTAAGAAGGGGCCCAAGGATCAATTTTGATATATGATTCGACTTCTTTTTACTTTCTTTTGTTGTCAATATATTATTCTATTTCAAACCTTTTTTAAAATCCTTTTTCTTTTAGGCAAACATATTTATATGAAATTAATTTTAGATTATAAACCGAACTAAAATCTTTTTGCCAAACACATAAAATTGACTTGGAATAAAATGATAGAAACTCCTTCGAAAGGGATTTCGAAACGATTGATTTGAAGTCGATTTTCAAATTCTCAAATCAGTTTAGATTTTGGAAAAAACACTAGTTTTTTTGCTATTGCAGACAGACGAATTATTCTTTAAGTTTCTGATGTCATCAAGATTGAATTTTTTTAAAACACTATCCATAAAAAAGATTAGTGGTAAAAGTCTCTCCGTAAAAAAGGAGGATGATGATAAGAATCTTTTTAGAGAGGAGGAAGTTGGTGGAAGTGATCTCTCCATAAAAGAGGAGTTAGATGGGAACGATCTCTCCGCAAAAGAGGAAACTGATATGATAAAAAACTGTCTTTTTGTCATCATTTGGCCACAAGAAGTTAGTCCAATAGTCTTTTATTTCTACATTTATATGGGAAAAGACTCGATCTCGGATGAAATGATTCATGCTCTATGTGGATTTATGTATGCCACTAGATTAAGGTCACTTCTCGATTAAAAAATGTCCTCTATATATATAATCTACGGTTTTCCACCTGAACTTTGTAATTTCAAATAATTAAATCCAACAGTGTTTTAAATAATTTGATTGGATTAAAGAGGTTACCTAATTAATTCTATCATTGATCCAACTCTAGGTCACGCCAATTTCCTTTTTGTCTCCCACTAATTATTTTTCCCCTCCAAATTGTAAAGCATTGTTAGAATAATACAACTTGAATACGTATCCCGAGAAAGTAAGCAAATAAGATTGTATCATTCATTTGGTTTGCAAACCCAAGTGGTCGAAACTTTCATCTTTCATTGACGGTTAATCACTTTATTAATCGGAAAGACAAAAGAATGGAGTGTGAATATCTTCCGTGAGTTTGTGACAGGAGGATATCACTTTTATAAGAGGATTTATAATAAAAAAAAAATAGATGATTTATGTTTAGAGGGAACGAAATGCCCGAATTTTTACATATGTGGGTATCACTGCTGTTTTTCGGAGACAAAACATGGATCGAACACTAAGAGCAGCTTCATCGGTGGAGAGACTCTTTAGAGTATCTCACAAATATAATACTAATATTCTAAATATAATTAAATATAAAAAGTTCAACCAATTATACAAAGACAAGGAGGCACAAGAGTATCTGATAATTTTTTGAAAGTTTCTAGTTTACCTTCTTTATTATTTTTTTAATTTTTTAATAGTGAGAGAAACTTGCGTTAGATGTGGTCTAAAAAATACAAAATAATTTTTTTTTGCCAGCATATCATCAACTCAGCAGAATATAATGATTGATTTATATTGTTTAGGTCAATGCTGATTTTAGCAAGACGGATATCAGTTAGTGTAGAAAATTTGAATAATTATTTTGATAAGGTTGAAATAGATTAAGTATTAAAGTTCAGGTATAAAAGAACACCATGAAAATAGGTGAGATTGAAAAAAATCGTTTTCCACTAGTAAACAATGGAGTTTTTCTTTTTATTCACTGGAAAAGAAGAAAAATAATAGTTGGGCCGTATGGGCTGACCCAAGGATCCACAGATTCGATAACCCAAACCCGTATATCTATTTACCCAACAAATTTTTTTTTTTCCCCCTTTTTGCTCAATTAGGGTTTTAACAAAGCGTTACAATGACAATGTTGGGCCAAAGGTTTTAGATTTTTATCAGTTGCTTCTCTTTCTCTCCTGCCGTCTTCTGGAAAAAAAAAAAAATCCTTCTTTCACAACAATGGCGAAGAAACGAGATCGAATTGTCAACACTCAGCCTTTTATCTCCGATGACGCCTCCGTCGCTTCTTCTAGGAAGCGATCCAAAGTTCCCAAAACCCATCAGAAGCAAGAGAAGGTGAGTGAAAAACTTCACGCGTTTTCATGGGTTTCTTCATCATTCTTCAATCTCAAGCTTTCTAGAATGTTCAATTGATGTTTTTTTTTTTGGGTGGGTTTTCTGCAGTTTATAGATGCTGGTATGAGCTCGAAGATCATGAAAGAAGCTCTTGCCCAGCAAAAGGAGATTGCAGATGAAGAGAACGCCGAGAAAAACCCCAATATCGCCGCTTTTGCTGTTGCGGCAGCTGTGGCTGCGGGTGAGGAGCAGAGAGTTCGGGAACAAGAAGATGATATTGATGATTTTGATGGAAAATTTGAAAATCAGACCCAATTTGATGATTATCAAGTGAGTAAATTGATTCTCTCTACAGGGCTCTTTTGTTTCGATGTTTATGAATTTTAGAGGTTAGCATTAGTTTTTCTCCGTGATAAGCTTTAGATTGAGTTGCTTAGAAACGATGCCAAATGATCTTACCTTTAGGTTACAGACTTCATTGATTCTTCATACTTATGTTTTTTATATTGTGCTGTAACTTTATATATCAGGAGGATATCAATGAGGACGACGAGAAGTTGTTTGAGTCATTCTTTGTTAAGAATGCCCCTCCTCAGCGTACTCTCGCCGATATCATTATCAAGAAAATCAAAGATGATGATGCTGATTTAGCCGAAGGTTGATACAGATCTTTTGTTTTGGGTTTTTGCTTCTGCAGCTTTTGTTTGATTATTGTATCTTGCTGGGTATATCTTTGCTGATTGTCAATCTCATACTTTTTGTTTGTTGTTGCAGAAGAGCGTCCCGATCCTAAAATGGACCCTAAGATAACTAAAATTTATAAAAGGTAATGCTTTGTTCTTTCCATTACTTCGTCTTCGCACTGCAGAAGCTGTTCTCACGTTTCTTAGATGATCTTATGCAGTGTTGCCAAGATTATGAGTGAATATACAGTTGGGAAAATACCAAAAGCATTTAAGCTTATTACTTCAATGGAACGCTGGGAAGATGTGTTATACTTGACCGAGCCAGAGAAATGGTCACCTAACGCAGTGTATCAAGCCACAAGAATCTTTGCTTCCAACTTGAAAGACAGACAAGTTCAACGGTTTTATACCTATGTTTTGCTTCCTCGAGTGAGAGAGGATATTAGAAAGCACAAGAGGCTTCATTTTTCTCTATACCAGGCTTTGAAAAAGTCACTGTACAAGCCTGTTGCATTCAATAGGGGGATACTCTTCCCCCTTTGCAAGGTATATTTTACTCTGCCATAATTTTTCTGAGCAATGTATCATCAGAATGTGATGGTTTACCTACTAGTTCCTTGGGTTTTATTTATTCAGTCGGGGACATGCAATCTCAGAGAAGCCGTGATTATAGGCAGCATTCTCGAAAAGTGTTCGATCCCTATGATTCACTCATGGTATGCCTACAAAGCTAACATAAATAGAACCTTTTTTTTACATTTCTCAGATTATTTTTTGCGTATTACTCATTTCGCAACATGGACTGCAGTGTTGCCTTGCATAAACTGGCTGAGATGGAGTATTGCGGCACAACAAGGTAAATAAAGCATACTAATGCTAACACTTCTACAAAAGAGAGAATCAGGTGTGATGGTTTTGAGAGTGTCCTAATAATGTTGTCTTTCTTGAAAAATATCGCAGTTACTTTATAAAAGTTCTTTTGGAGAAGAAATATTGTATGCCGTATCGGGTGCTTGATGCATTGGTTGCTCACTTCATGAGATTTGTCGATGAAATAAGAGTTATGCCTGTGATTTGGCACCAGTCTCTTCTTACTTTTGTGCAACGGTAACTTTCTTTTTTACAAAGATGTTATGACAAATCAAACAAAAACTTATCTATCTGAGAGTTATTTTAAATCCGATGTGCAGGTACAAGTATGAAATACTAAAGGAAGACAAAGAGCATCTCCAAACTCTCCTCCAGAGGCAAAAGCACCATCTTGTAAGGCTTCTTCTAGCTTTAAAAAATGGAACTTTTCTGGTATTGTAAAATCACACTTATTCGGCTTTATTATGTTAATTTTATAGGTTACTCCTGAGATTCTGAGAGAGCTTAAGGGTAGCAGAAACCGTGGAGAGAAAGAAGATGATCCTATGTTGACTAATAATATCCTTTTTCTTTTCTTCTAAATTCTCTTTGGAATTACTCTTAATTGTGTTGATTATTAAGTCTTGAGCTATGTTATGTTATCTCCTTGACTCCAAATTTACCTCCTTCAGTTTTGACAATCAACAACCCGATTAAAGAAGACAGGTTCGACATTCCAGAAGTGCCAATGGAAGAAGATTGATTCTTCATAACTTTGGAAGAGCTTTGGTTCAGGTTTTCCAGTTTTGTCCTGTTTATTTTCTTATTTAAGTAAAGGACTTGAATCTTTATAAACATGATAGTGAATCTTTAAAACATGGTTTAATGTTTGTTGCATTCTAAAAAAATATGAGAACAAAAGATGGAGGGCTTAGAGGATAATATCCAATAAACGGAGGGTGTCTACGCAAATAAAAAACAAAACAGGGAGCATTATGTCGAGGATATAAAATGCTTAAACCCTAGTAACCCACCACCTAAAAGGCAAAACTTAGAAATCGATCAGAAAGAGAAATGTTGAGCGGCGAATCGGATAAGGTTGAAGTATCTCAGGCGGAGGAAGGTGGAGCGAAGAAGGAAAAAGAAGACGCGTCCCCTGAAGATGAGTCGCTGTCCCCGAACTACGGCATCGTGGCTGTTGAGGGAAGGAGTGGATCCATGTGTGCGAGTTGTTGGAAACGAAGGAGTGGTTTCTCTGAGAATTGGCACTTATCATTTCGTTTCGAACAACTTGCACACATGGATCCACTCCTTTCCCTCAACTCGCACACATGGATCCACATGAAGGTGTGATTGTTGGTGGTACAACCGGTGAAGGCCAATTGATGAGCACATAATGCTTATAGGCCATACCGTAAATTGTTTTGGCGGAAGAATCAAAGTCATTGGAAACACTGGAAGCAACTCGACTAGGGAAGCTAGACATGCCACTGAGCAAGGATTTGCCGTGGGAATGCACGCGGCTCTGCACATAAACCCTTACTATGGAAAGACATCCATTGAAGGCATGACCGCGCATTTTCAAACCGTTCTTCATATGGGACCAATGATTATATACAATGTGCCTGGTCGAACGAGTCAAGACATACCTCCACAGGTTATCTTTAAACTCTCTCGGAACCCTAATATGGCTGGGGTAAAGGAATGCGTGGGTAATAATCGAGTTGAAGAGCATACTGAGAAGGGAATTGTTGTGTGGAGTGGAAATGATGATCAGTGCCATGATTCTAGATGGGATCACGGAGCAACTGGAGTTATATCGGTAACATATGAAACCTCTTATTTTAGTACACAACAAGAACAAACGTAATCAAGAGAATAAGATTCACGAAGATCACTGAAGGAAGGAGGAGGAACAAGAGGTGGAAACAGGGGAGAGTTTTGAATGAAGCAGAGAGAAGAGAGCATTGTTTTCTTGGTGGAGAAGAAGAGCTTTCTTCTTAAGAGCCTCATTCTCTCGTATGATGCTTTGATTCTCTACGGAAAGCTTCAAGTTTCTCATCTTCATCTCCTTCTCTTCCCTCAGTAATCTTCTCCTCCTGCATCCAAAAGAAAGAAAAAAACAGAGTATAGCTTTCAGAAACCGCTAAAACAGAGTCAATGTGTTTGAAGAAGCATAATAGTTATGGAAGATGAAACTGAACCTGGTGAGATTTAGGATACGAAGATGGGTTTGTGTATTGGATTTACGTTTGTTATGGTTCGAAGCTGATCTCATCGTGGGTCTGTCTGTGTCTGGGAATGGCTCTGAAGAACTGAGACACATCTTCTCCGGAAAACACCTGAGTATACACAATGGAAGAGTAAGCTTTATATAGATGATAGATGGATCTGTTGTGTTTTTTTAGAGAGAGATGAAGAGAGAGAGAGAGAGAGAGAGAGAGAGAGAGAGAGAGAGAAGTAGAAGAAGAAGGCTTTTGAAGGTAATGATGGCTAAAGGAAACTCATGATTACAGAGGGACCAGGGATGCATGGGTTCAGGACGAAGAACAGTAAACATAAACTCAGTGAGAGTACGGTAACAAATAGACCATAGCAAATAGCAAATCATACTAATTGATTACTTGTATTGTAATCGACAAGAGAAAGGTCACATGATCTTTGGACCGACTAAGTATGTTTTAGTTTCCTACCAAACCCATTCCAACCGTCGAGGTCTTGGATTCCGGGTAGCACTTTGGCATATCGGGTTTCAAGCCCGATTTCCATCATAATTGGGGTCTAATTTGAAGGAAAAAATAAATAAAACTTGATTCCAAAGGGACCTATATATCTAGTTCCTATATAAAATTCCCTCTTCAAAAACGCGGCCGCCTAGCCGATTTATCGTCCGCCTAGACGCTCGGCGGTACCCTACCGCCGCGATTATCACCTAATCGTATAGCTTATTTGGACAGTTACAAAATCGGGCGCCTAATCCGATTACTCGGTTTTAATATCGATTTTATCCGATTAATATGACCAAATGTGGCAAATTTTGGGTCTATAGGAAGCCCCTCACAATTGGACTATCAAACAAATATGAGAATATATAGACCAGCTTTAGATACCCCTCTTTCTCCTCTTGTCGATGTGGGACAACAATCTTCTTCTTCTTTTTTCCTTTTTTTTTCTTTTTTTTTTGAGACGTTATTTGTTTCCATTTATATCATTTATTATAGTTAACTATTGGGCCTATATTAGATTTGAGTCAATTTCACATCAATAATTAAATATTTGATATTATTTGACATAGAATGATTGTTTAATTTATATTTGACATGAAATATTTAATGTTAAATTAAATTAAATAAGCCCTAAAACTAATCCCCGATTAATCCCGTATAATCTCTGATTTATTGATCCGGTGCTAGATCCTACCCAAGCGGCCGATTAACGCCTAACGAGTTTTTGAACATTAATAAAATCCAATCATGTGATATGAATAGAGAAAAAAAAACATAATTGATGAGGCTAAGGCTATAGGACCACTAAAAACTCTTACTCATTTCTTGCGTTGATATTTTTAATGCAACCAAATAGAAAGACGAAAATAAGAAAGAAATAAAGAAGGGTGAAGAAACTAATACTGCGTACCAAAGACTAGATGGCAAATTGGAGGAGCAAGTCAACATCCAAAATTATTAGCATGCTTCAAAATTATCAAACCTGTTATAATTCTATACCTATATTCTTTACTGTTTCTAGCTGTTCTTAGAGTAAGCATTGTCTACCACAAACAAAGAGATGATGACTCTTCTTTAAACCATGCATCATACATAATAAACCACAAAGCTAAAAAGCTTATAAAAAGCACAAAAGATGTATCACAAATGGCAAAAGATTTACCATAGATTGGGGGTAATTTATGGAGTTGGTACTGTTACAATGATGAGTTTTATTGCATAAGAGTGGTCCAAATCACAATCACCACGCCCCTTTCATTATTTGAAGATGGTACCATATATGAATCACCAGCTAGCTTAGCACTCTCAACCATTGTATGTGTTGTCTTTAGCTATAAGAAAAAACATTCAAATTTAATTTTACTAGCAAAGAATTGGTGGATGGATCAGAAAATTTTATCCACTTTTACCTTGCACTGCACTCCAACCCTCATCAGAAAAGATTATACGAAACGTAGGGAAGGTGTAAGAAACAAAATTAAGACAAACTTAAGAAGAAGTTGGAGATGTTTCCTCTAATGTGTTTGTGGGTCTCGAGAATTGTCCAGTGGCCATCTGTTCTGGGTTTGGTTTTACAGCTTCGCCGACTGATCTCATCTTCTCTTTGGGTTTCTTTCGCTTCTTCCCGGGTACGATCATGTGCCGATCTGGTTTTGAATTCGGTATGGTTCGGTGAGAGTGGGTTCGCTTCTTGTTTCTACAGTAAAGGTCTTGGTCGGGATCTTGGTTTATTCAAAGGATTCTACCTAGGCGTCGTCAAGTCGGGGCTCGCCCGACATCGCCGTTTCCGGAAGTTTTGTGTGAAGATTCAGTTGTTTCTGGTTTCCTCCATTTTGTCGGATTAGTTTCCTAGGAATCTCTATTTGGTGAGGTAGATTTATTCATTATAGGAAGAGCTGCATATCGTCTATTTGGGTTTCTTAACCTTTCGATTTGCTTTCGCGTTTGAGCTTTCAAAGTTTGTGTAGAAGGTTTGTGTAGTATCTCTGGCGATGTTTGTTTTGACTAGGCTCGTTTTCTAGTTGTGGTTCTATGGATTTCATTCTCGAGGTTTCGGATGCTTTAGTTTTAGAACTTTGGTTGTATTTTGGCAAAATCTATGTCTCCCTTTCGCAGGGCTTAGATTTTGAGGATTTTGTACTCCGTCGGCTTAGGCTCCGAGGATTTGGTAATCCATCGGCTTAGTTTCCGGGGCAATTTCTATTAGCCACCGGCTTTTGTAGTTTTTTGTAAGTTTTAATTATCAATATAATCTACCGGATGGAAAAAAAAATGACAAACTTAAGAAGACGCAGGTGATTTCTGTATTACTCGGCGACGCGGGAATAGAAACATAGCCCATTGAGCTCTTTAAAATTCAATAAATGGGCTTTCCTTAGATTAGACTTTAGAGTGTCGGATCCGATTATTGGTTTATTTTATTTTTCTTTTTAATTTTTTTTTTTTTTTCATATTTGTGACATAGAATCTCGTTGATATGATTTAGTATTTGTTCAATTTTGTGAATTTCTACCTTTTTTAAATTTTAGTTTGGTACATTTGCATGGGTTGTAATACCCCTAGCCTGGGCTCCAAAATTCTATTGGATTTAATCCAACCCGTTTAGTTAATCCTAGCCCAATTCCATAAACTAAAGTCCAAACCCAAAAGTCCATCATATAAAACCTCTAAATCTAAACCATAATTAATAAGAAAGAGGCGTGAGGGAGAGAAGAGAGAAATGGCAGAGAGAAAGAGAAGAAGAAAGAGGGAAAAGAAAAGGGAAGAGAGAAGGAAAGAAAGAGAGAGATCTCTCTTTGTGATCGTGAGGAGAGGAAGAAGAAGAGAAGGAGAGAGATGTCGAGAGGAGGAGAGAGGCACGTGATGTGGTGGGAGCGACGTGAAGGAGTGGCGGAGACGAAGTGGACCACGTCGTCGGGGGGGGACGGTGGTGCGTACATGGCCAGCCGTGGCACGTACGGCGGAGGCGGGTCACGGCAGCAGCCACGATGCCGTGACGGTGAAGCAGAGGAGATTCGGAGCGAGGTGCATGCACGCGAGTGCATCGAATACGTACGAGGATCGATCGGAGGCTTCGGCAGAGGGTCCGGTGGCTCGGGAAGGGCCTGTGACGGGTCTGGTGGATCGGGAAGGGCCTGTGACGGGTCTGGTGAGTCGGGGAAATGACGAAGAGGCGAGATGAGGCTGCGCCGGGGCGGTGACGTCGCGGCAGCGGCTTACCACGCCGAGGACAGTCCGCGCGAGTGCTCTTGAGGCTTCGGCGGCTCGGTTTGGGTCACCGGCGGCGGTGACGGTGGCGGAAAGGGTCCGTGAGCGTCGGGCTCGGCAGCAGCAGCCGGTTGGAATCGAGTGGATTGAGGTTCGACACGAAACCCTAGCGGTTATGTCAGTTACTTCTTTCATAAGATAACGAAACCTTAACCCCGAAACCCTAAAACGAATTAGAAATCCTAACAATAATTCCCGAAGTGGAAAGTCCCGAGGTTCGAAAGGGGAAAACCTAACTTACCGAAAGTGAAAATTTTTCTGGAAAGTTTCCTAAAGTAGAAACTTTCCCAAAGGGGCAACTTTCCAAAAAAAAAAACCTACCCGAATTAGTAATTTCCTGAAATAGTAGTTGCTTCTTTTGCAAGTTGTTGAGAGTTGTTGTGTGACTTGCAGTGAGCTGCAGTCAGAGGTTTAGAGAGCAGAGACGGGGCGCAAGCCGACGAGATCCAAGGCAGCCAAAGCAGTAAGGTGAGGATATGTTCTGTAACACTCTAAGTTCGTTTCTGCAAGTGATGTGTGTGGACATGTTTAGCTTAGGCTTATAATGCCTGGTAGTGTTTGGCCTGAGAATTTTCTAGTGATTGATATTTGTATAGGGTGGCTAGATTGATTGCTGATGCATGATGTTGATTATCGTGGATTGCGATCCAAAAGGATATAATCGATTGGTAGTTTGGTTGTAGTTTGTATCCGGCTGCAAGACGCCGGAGACAGTGATTGTCGGACCACGTTTGACCTGCGGGGAATGTACGGCTCGTGAGTGACTGACGAACCATTTAGGGGCCCTTGCGAGGGTTGACTCCGAGTTTGCCTATGAGGCGATGTGTCCTTTGACCATTTGAGGTATTGGACGTGACTTCATATATGCTTGCGAGACTGCGAGGTAGGTCTCGTTGTGCCCGTTTCTGGCACGAGATGCTTTCAGGTTAGTCCATGGTGGAACTTGAGACGATTAGATTGATTGATAAGTTTGGACCTTGCGAATGAAAATATTACATTGTTATATTTCTGGCTATGCTTGTTTTGCATTCATGATTTGTTGAAATTTATTATGTGGATTTGTGAGGTCCAAGAGTCCATTCTCACTGAGTAATTTCTCTCCGAATTACTCACCCCTCTCTTTTGACCGTTTTAGGTATAAAAATCTCTTTTTTAATAATCGAATCGGGTCGGAATAGTCGGTGTAAAGTGATACTCAAGAGTAGAGTGTCACATAGGTGATCCTTGGAAAGCCAAATTAATACAACATCTCCTATTATACGTGCCTCGCTTCTAAAACCACGTGTTTGTACTAAATACAAAAGTTGGTGAAAATAGACAAAGGCGTGACTACATGTAGTTATGCTAATTACTAAGAGAGTCATAAGTTAACCTTACGTAAGCTTTCGCAAGCTCGAGAATGGTGGCTGGAGGCATTTTTCTGGCTGTCCGAAAAGGCTTCCATGTCGCCGATTTGTTGAGTGATCTATTGAAACGGTTTCGTTTTTGTGTTTGTCCTCGGAGAAATTGTAGACGCTACTCCCTACGAAGTTTGAGGATTGGCCTCAGGTGGACGTTGCTCGTGGCAATGACGATGAAGACTTGAGTTCCAAAGAACTTCGGCAACAACGCAAATGTCCAAGTTTAAGTGTTTGGAATCGGTGTTTTTTCGTCGAGGATCTTCTCGGATTGCTTTTGCTTGTGTCTAGTTTGTTCGTCCTTTGTCCGTTTTTTTTCCTGTTGTAGTATTGCCTCTGTTTAGTAGATTTTAGTATTTTTGCTTTCTAAGTTTTCTCTGTAACCGCTGTCACAATTCTAAAATGTTATAAAATTTAACATTTTACCCCAAAAACAAAATTAACCTTACGTACACGTATCTGTAACACACGTCTTTTCGCATGTTTTAGACAGTCTCATGCGCAACTATATAACACAGTAGTATAGTATACAAAGATTACTACAACAGAAAATAACATAGTCTAGTTAACCATGAGCGAAAATATGAGAGCAAAGTCATGTTTACTCATGTTGCTTACCTTTGGTGTACTCGTGTCTGAATATCCGACGATGTCTAGTTTCGTAGAGGATCTGGTGGTGGTACAGTGTAAGAACTGATGCAAGCTTGATCATCTTAACGAAGTGATCATCACAGATTACACAAAGAGAGAAGAGTGCGAAGATAGGTGCGATGTGTATCACTACGTTTCAAAAATCATGGCCATAGAACGAGAAAAGAGAAGCCGAAGAGATGATTTGGGTGGTGCTAATTAGGGTGTACGACGGAGAATATGCGAGAAGGAGTGCAAAGATGCGTCCGACTTTGAAAGTTGCGTAAACGTTTGTATCAGCATCAGGTTTTACACTTCTTCAATCAAAAACATGTTTCCAGTTGAATAAAACAATCTAAGTGATATTTGTAATGCGGCTAATGCCTAACGAATAAAATGTAGTTATGAGCATTTGATAAAATGTAGTTTGAAATGGCTCTGTGGCAAATTTGAAGTCTTGCGCGGTCAACACAAAGTAAAGTTGTGTATTTGTTTTACCAACTTAAAAATTGGGGTATGTTTTTGCAAAATTTAACAAGTTCAGAATTTGTTTGCAAAATTTAACAAGTTCGGAATTTTTGCAAAATCTAGTAGGTCTGTCCATTTTGGGACAGGTCCCGTATCCATCCTAAATTTTCCGTTTCATTTCCGGTTTAAAAAAAAATAATTATCCGTTTTGGAACTATTTAATTTATTCAAATGGGTATGGGAAAGAAAAAAGTTTCAGACGGATAAGATTTACAAAATTTCCATAATTTTTAAAAAAATTTCAAAATTTCCCGAAATATATATCCTAAAGTTAATCCTTACATAAATTAATAAGAGTTTGGAAAGTAATTTTATCTATCCGAATTTTTCGAACCCGTCTCAAAGTTAACATTTGCATAAATTAGTAAGAGTTTGGAAAGTGATTTTAGCTATCTGAATTTCCCGAACCCGTCTGTAAACTCTTGATATGAAGAAGATCGATGTTGTCATTAATAATCTCATTCTCAATTTGGTAGCTTTTTATTTATTTATATAACTCTGAGAATATTGACACATTAGTCTTCAACAGATTATGAGTATGTCATTATGAAACGTGACTGTAAATCAGAATATTGTGACTTTTTCTGTTGTAGTTCTCATTCAATAGAGAGAGATCTATCTATCTGTGCAGGGATGCTCAAAATAAAGAGCTTTTGAAAGTTTTTAATATTGATGGGCAAGTAGAGAAACATGTGGAGCTACCTGAAACGAAAGGTCAACAAGTTGAAGAAACGAAAGTGGATTTCTTCTCCTCATTGAAAAAGGAAAAATCTCAGGGCTTTCTGCAACGATCGCGCCATGCCATAATGGGAGCTGCAGGAGCTGTTTGTCGAGCTGCCACCGCTTGTTTGCTTCTGTCCAATGCAGTTAAGAGAAACGGCTCTCCACAATTAGATTATGATCTGCATTCATTTTCATTATGAGTCTAACATTGTGGAACTAGTAGATTTTGAATCTTTATCAATTTGAGTCTATCATTGCTTTCAGTTGACAGATACATGTGGACCGATTATGGCCCTTTTTGGTTGATCAATCGTTGGTTCCATCTTCAAATATTGATAGAAATAGTATTTTGTTTTCAAGATCTCACCAGTTGTTTGACCAGATGATTTACCGGTCCACTACTACCTAGAAATACTGGTTATTAAGAAAAAACTGTTTTCACTAGCATGTTTAAAATGTTGCATGCTGATTTATATGCGTCATAGCGGGATTATGTTGTTGCCTACATAAGTTAGCTCATATTTGGGTTTCTGTTGTAGGTAGGGGTTGAGGGAAGTGTTGTGGGACAATGGTGTGCTTGATGCAATTGGAAATGCACTGGATGAGAGAAATACTTTCGAACGAATGGGTTCGAGGCAGCTGGCGGGACTGCTAATATCTCTTTGGTAGGCGAAGCGTTACTATCTTGTGTTTCTCTATTGATTGCAAGTGTACGAGACAGCAGTTGTTTGCCTTTCCTTACATAGCACCTAAAGTCTTTCACCTGTCTTTAGAGCATAAAGTTAAACCCCATTAACTGTATTTTGTCACCTCATGTCTTATAATTTTCTGGTTAGGGCGAGGAATGATATTAGAACACATGTTGGAGATCTTGATGTCGCAGCAGTTCCATGTGGCTATGGCCGTGCCATTGGCAACAAGGTCTGTCTTTACAAGCTATCTTTCACTTGGTTTTGTCTAATACAAAATCAGTTAGTTTGATGTATGATCTAATAGTCTTCTGATGATAACAGAATTAGCCTCTCAATGATAATGGATTTTGATGGCTAACCTCAGATGAGGATAAGTCATCATTGTTGATCTTATTGCTCACATATTATTGTTCCTACATTGGCAAAAACAGGGAGGTGTGGGTTTGAGAATCAGAGTTTATGACCGGATTATGTGCTTTGTGAACTATCATTTGGCTGCTCACTTGGAGGCAGTTACTCGGAGAACTACGGATTTCAATCACATCTATCGGTCAATGGTCTTCTCCCGAGGACAAAGTGTATATACTGTTGCAGCTGGTATAGTGCCGTACCTATTTTTCTCTTGCTCACATGGCTTCTCTACGTACTTATTTTGGCTGCTTTATTCTTTTGGCTTCCCATGGGTCCTCTCTCTTGCAGTCGGTGCTTCAACATCTGCTCAAGCGTTGTTATCAAGGCGGGTCATTTTGGAATGCACAATCTCAAATGTTCTGTTATGGATCTTCTCCTTCTGTTGTGAAGGATCCTTCTTCCTTCACAAAAGGGATTCTGGCCAAGTTTTTAGATTCAAAAATGAGGACAAAACTATTAGGTTCGTAGAAGAATAGTTTTTTTAGCTTAATCTGCCACGAGGAGTTATGCGTGGTAGATCTTCCTCTACAATTACCGCAGTATTCGACAATATCAATTCACCGACTAGCATTTTCGACATAGCATTTAGAGAAACCTGGTCAAGCTTACCTATAGAGCTTTTGTTGTTTGCATTCTCCAACTACTCTTGAGTTTGAGGATGTTTTGTTAGACAAGAAGAAACCGTCTCTCGAGTTCTTAGTTGTTTCGGAATCCCCACAGTTACCCCCTTTCGTCCTAAGGAAACCTTCAAGCCGAAGTAGCAAAATGGTCAAATAAAGAGCAACTCAGTGTTGAGCTCGTTGGTCCTGTTGTTCCACTTCCAGTCCTCCTCACATTACACGAGCTTTGTTTACTTCCAAGACACTTCTCTCTCAATGGCAACAACGATCTTCTTCTTCATATCAAGAGTTTCTTTCTCACGAAGAAAAAAGTTTGTTTGGTGTTGTTTCTTCACCGACCAATTTTGTATGATTTGATCATTTGCTTCTTTTTTTTGTTATTATTCCCAATTTCATGGTGTATAATTTGTCTGTTGTAGAATTGTCTATGTAATTGTTCTCATAATTTGTAATAGTTAATATTCCAGTGTAAAAAAAAAAACCGCTTTATAATAAAGTGGATTGGCTGCGATCTGCGGGTTTAAGCCTTAATTGACAGCTCTAAGATTAAGTATAGAAATGTTGTGGGTAGGAGGTATGGTACCGTGCAATTAAGAAAAATAAAATTATATATTTAAGTTTTTGTAGTAATATCGAATTTTTAAGCTTATATTAAGAGATTTAAAGGTTTGTATTATTCATTCACAAGTTTAATACATAAATTTTAGACAAATGGTACTCGGTTCAATTCTGATTTTTCTTATTTTGCTAAAGTTCTTCAATATTTTTTATCCGAATTCACAACAAATCCAGAATTCTTTGACACATAATGGAAACTTTGACTTTAGGATTTCAGATCTTGAAGCTATGTTTCAAGAGGGAATGGTGGATAGTAATGTGGATATGGTTTATAAAGAGGTGATCTCTCTATGACCATTCAATCGGTTTTTTCGTATTTAGTAATAGGGACTTGATCCCTTTGTTCCTTTCTCTTCAGTTGCCAAAATGGGAAAAATCTGTGGAAGGTTGCAGAGATCGATATGTTAAAGTTGTTAAGACTCTTGCTGATAAGTATCTTCAGAGAACTTGCTCTTAGTCACTCACGGTACGCAAATTTCCGGCTTTTAGTTCCCTTATCCATTTGTATTGCTTGTGTGTATTTGTAGCGAAAACTTGTATGGATCTTGTGCACACTCCTACTCGTAGTCTTGTTTAATTTCATTCCGCCGAACCCAATCAATTCCCTTTGGTGAATGAGGAGTCCTTGATGAACTATGCGCGGTTTTGATATTGTTACATTCTAAGCGTCTTTGATGGAATTTCAAGGGAAAGAGTAGGAACTACATTCTCCACATTTTATAAAGATACAACTGTGTACGAAGTAGACCATTGTGCTTATGTTGAATTAAGAAGAAATATCTCAAGTGAAGATGGGTTTAGGGTTCAGGGTTTAGGATATGTGAAAGCTGGGACTATGAGGTGGTTTTGAGTCATGGTCAAGTTGGAATCAGGTTTAGTCATGATCCTGCTAGTCATGATCCTGTCATTAGTCAAACACCGATTTAGTCAATTGGCATCACTTTCTTCTATTTTATGTACCTTTAGTTGTATTTGAATTGCTTCTGTATGAATTACGAAACATGGTTTCAAAGTTTTCATTCAATCAAATAAGATTTTATGGTTCTGTCAAAAAAACACAACTTTCTTCACATAACAGAAATCAAGAACTGTCATTACATAAGAATGTAGTTAGATTGTAGCTTGAAACATCTACTAGAATTAGAAACGAAGAAAAATATCGTGGAAATTAGAAACGAAGAAAAGAAGTAGAAGAAAACTAGAATTAGAAACGAAGAAGAAGAAAAATATTGTGGAAATTTTTCATCTCCTCGTCTTTTTTTGGAAAATAGATATGAGAAAATACGGAGAATATTCACTAACTGTGGATCCTAGATTTAAGAAATTTTCAAAACTAGTTTCGCAGAAAACACATGCTACGTACCGTAGAAGATAGAAAATACGGTAAAATTTTCATTCTGAACGCGGTAGAAGATAGAGAGAATGGTAGCATGCGTATTCATGATTTAGTAGTGTTTAGAGCAAATAGTAGAAAGAATATTCTATCAAATAGTAGAACACAGAGCAAGTGTTAAAATTCAAATTCTACATTTGGTAGATATAGATCAAAAATCATAACAAACATTCTATAGACTCATAGAAGTATCGTAGAAGTAGAACGCGAATTCTGGAAGACGTAAAATAAGCAAAAAAAATTATTTTTTAACTTTGATTTTTTCAAAAATAATATTTTAATTTATTCACATTGATTGTTTTTTCCGGTTTTATAATTTTTGGATTTTTTAAAAATTTAAAAATTATTTATTTTTAATTATTTATATTTGATTAAGGATAGTATAGATAAAAATGACAAAAATGAGAAAAGATACATGGAGACAATAATTATATTAATTTGTCATAATTTAGGAAATTCCCCACTTATTATTTTTGCACGAATTCCAAAAGATTTTAATTTAATTTTGTCTCTCACAACTCACAAGCGGCGCCAATGTCCGCTAAAATCCGATCCCTCTAGTTTATAGGTTTTGAAATTTCGTAATTTCGACCACTTTATTTTATCATTTGTCAAATCAAACCCTTTCACTAAATCACAACCGTCTAAATTTACATAATCACCTCAATCAAGATCCTACGGCTGTTATTATTTCATCATCTCTAAAGATTTTCAAAAAAAAAAATTATTTATTTATTTTCCATTGTCAACAAAAATATTCCTCCACAATAAATGTTCTCACGCATCACCCAAAAAACCCCATTCCTCTGCTACTTCTTCTCCTTCTTCTTCCTCGATCGATCCTTCTTTTCTACAAATTGATCTCAGTTTCTGTGTATATTTATGTAATCAACAACTTTATTGACGAATGTGGTTGCTTCTGAAGCTCAGATTCTACTTTGTTTTTAGTGTATCGTCTTCTTCTTCTTCTTCTGGTGAACAATCTCTGTAGATTTTTTTCCTCCAATTCCTCGATTCTGTAGTTGAGGTTTGTGTTTATTAACTTCCTTAATCTCATGGATTATACTAATCTCCTCTTCGTAATTTTTAGGTTTGTTCGACCAAATCCATGTTTAGATTTATAGTTGAAACGAGGAATTTTGCATCTCTTGTGTTTAGATTTAATTAAACATGATTTTTTGTGTTTGGCTCACATTCTTCGATTTCCGATTCTTTGTACTCAAATCTGTTTAAAAGATTTATTTTGGGAATAGTTTAAGAATTTGGGAATTTAATTTCAGATGTTACCTTTTTAAGTTAGCTAAAGCAACTCTTTCTAGTAAAAGGTTTACATCATTAGTCCTTTAATCGTTTCCTTAAAAGTTTTATTAGTAATAACCCCAAAAAAGCTGATTAGTAGTAAAATACTATAACAACTCAGTTGCCTTATCAAAATTAAATTCTTACTTCTTGTCCCATTGTTCAAAATTAAATTATATTATTAAAATTGAGGGCATGGATTGTCTTCTTCCATGGTTCATTGGTGCATAGTGGAGGTTCTTGGTAGTTTGGTAAATGAAGAACCAACATAAACTTTAATTGTTTAATTTAAACAACATTAGTTTAATTCTCTTTGATATGATAATGCCACTTTCACCATTTTGCTGTTAGCTTTTCATTTCCTTAATCTTTAATGCGTATTTATGCAGGGACCAGATGGTTGGTATAATTTAATTAAGGAGGAGAAACTTGTTTTTTTACCAATAAAGAAGGAAAACAAGGAAGTTGGTTTTTGTTCTCTCTGGTTTTAACAAAGAACCACAATAGCATAAGGAGTTTCAAAAGAGAAGAAGAAAGGATGATGCTGATGAGAAGAAGATTGGCTTGCTGCAGCAAGGAGAGGGAGATTAGTATCGATTTCGATGAACAAGATAGTAAGTAAACTTAAATCTTTCTTACTATCTTAGTTTCATTTTTACACTAATGATGCTTACTAAGTAAACCAAATCTTAGTTCATATGAATTACAAACCGGAAGATAAACTAAAAGAGTGATTTTTTTTTTTAGCTTTTAGGTATTTCATTTATGGGTGCTTAATGCTTACACATGATATGGAATATTTAGACTATAACTGTTGGGTTTTATGTTTGGTATGGGACCAATATCAGACCCTTCTTAAAGATCTACACCAACCCGGTCATTCATGTAATAAATAAGGCGTGAAGTCTGTAGCTTTCCACGAGACATCAATGCCTCTATTCAATATGATGCGAGAGCATTTTGTGTGATTCAATGTCCCATCTAAAACCAAACCCTGTTTCTTTGGATGTGGGGTTTAGGAGTGAGGGTCCTCTAGTTTTTTCTTCAGTTGTCTAAGATCATTGATTATATTTATTCAGAAACAGACAAGAGTGGGTAGTTAATTGGTTTCACATGGTCATTAAGACTAAACATATATCTTTTTTTATTTAAAAATTTAAACTGAAGTAAAATGTGGATTCATAACTTGACAAGGAAGAAGAATCCATATTCTCTTGAATCATTTTTCAAGGGTAGATAAGATATAATTATTAAGTCAAATCACTGGTGTTTTGATTAAACAATTATGTCATATGCTGTGAACATTTGAAAAAATGTTATGTCGTGACAATTGATAAAAGTCTTTGTAGTGGGTCCGTTTAGAGTTTTCACCACATGGGGATACTAACTCATTTTGAAAATTTTATTTTATACATTTGCTTTCAGAAAGGAAGCTTTTTAATTATTTTTAGCAGTCTTGGGTTAACAAAAAGTCTTGACTTTAGCTATTAAAGACTCGTGGAACACAACGACTTTGATTCCTTTTTTTAATCATTTGTTTTTTCTTTTTCTTTAGAACACTAGTCTGCATAAATAACGTGTATGTGTGATACTTTTAGCATTTGTTTAGAACAATAGTCTGCATAAGCAACGTGTATGTGATACCATTTTCTTGATTCTCATTTGATGAGTGAGACAAGAAGTAGATGTGCAAGGTGGGGTTTCCTTTCTTTTGTGGTCAGAAATCTGAACTGTCTCTTAATGATAAGTTGTGTTCAATTATTTTTTTATTGGTGACCCTCGTTTTTGTTATTTCTTCTCTCTCTCTCTCTCTCTTTTGTGTAAGTTCCAGTGTCTAGCCGCACTGTAGTCTGCAGTATAAAAGGTGCAACTATATTTTTTTAAATCTTTTTACATGGTGCGTGTGGTTATTATATTGTGTGTAGATCTTGATGAATACTTTGGACTTTTTGTGAAAAGCTTGAAGTTACTCTCCTGTAAATATTCTTTGAGAAAAGTTTTGTTTTTTCTTGATTTTTCATATGTGCCACTGATCCTTGTTTGCAATCATAAAAGTAGGGGTTTATTCACTGTAAGTGTGAGCATAGTCCTGATCATTGTTTCTTTATTTGTTTTGACATGTGAAAGAGTTGGATATTTTCTTAAATAAATAAAGTTGAGAGATTGTGGATCAATGTTCAGCTGTGTGATCCGTGGTACTTGCTAGGCATGTGATCACCGAAAATCTGGACTATTATTTCCAGAGTCGGTAATTTAGAGAATCTTGCGAGCTGATTCTTTAGTGAGGTTTCCATTGCATTGATTGCCAATTGGATAATGTGTTAGGATTTCAAAGTTTAGTCAGTAAATTAATTTGATGACATTGTGTGGTCCTTATTTTTGCAGAAATGATTACATACAACGGCTTGGAAACTTGTATTATCAACAATCAATCATATGAAGAAGAAAGTGGAACAAGTCGAGGAGATGGATGCCTAACTGAT
This sequence comes from Pseudoturritis turrita, assembly GCA_900406555.1. Lineage (NCBI taxonomy): Eukaryota > Viridiplantae > Streptophyta > Magnoliopsida > Brassicales > Brassicaceae > Pseudoturritis > Pseudoturritis turrita. The sequence goes on from OVBL01000058.1 coordinate 567,671, forward strand.
TCATTGGATGATGATGCATTTTCAAGCTGTTCATCAAGCAAAGATGCCTTCAGCTCTTTTTCTTCGAAATGGTTACCGTCGAAGAATGATGAACACAGTTGTGATGATTTGAACTTATCTGGAAGGTCCAAACATTTTGACGCTAAGGAGAAACCAGGCTATGTCTACTGCCATTTGGATGTGGAAGCTATGAAGGAGAAATTTTCTAAGCTATTGCTCGGCGAAGATGTTACTGGTGGATGCAAGGGTGTCCAAGTGGCTTTGGCTTTGTCAAATGCTGTAACTCATCTTGCTAGTATGTCTTAATATTTCCTAACACTTATCTCTATGTTCTTGAGTTGAGAAATTGTCAGGATTAGTTCTGTGTTGTGTACTGAAATTTCTTGAATTTGCAGCATCGATTTTTGGCGAGCTCTGGAAATTGGAACCCTTGTGCGAGGAGAAAAAACAGAAATGGCGAAGGGAAATGGATTGGCTACTTTCTCCAACTAACTACATGATTGAGTTAGTCCCTTCTAAACAAAATGATGCCAATGGAAAATCACTTGAGGTATGCAACTAAGATTTGATCCAGCAAAAAAACAATAGATATTCTCCAGAGGAAGAAACCAGTCTGAAATTCTTGTTTTGAACAGATAATGACCCCGAAAGCCCGTGCAGACATTCATATGAATCTTCCAGCTCTTCAGAAATTGGACTCCATGCTTATTGTAAGCGATTATCTTTTTCTTTGTTCTAGTCTTCTTTTTATTCTTCTTTTTCCGGATGTGGTTAAATTTTCAAATGCAAAATTTACAGGAGACACTGGATTCTATGGTGAATACAGAATTTTGGTATTCGGAAATCGGTAGTAGAGCTGAGGGGACGAACAAGAGTACAAGCGAGAGCAAGAGATGGTGGCTTCCATCGCCACAAGTGCCCAAACCCGGGCTCTCAAACTCAGGAAGGGCGAAATTGCTCGAGAAGGGCAAAGTTGTTTATCAAGTCTTCAAAGCTACAAAATCCATAAACGAAAACGTTCTTCTTGAAATGCCAGTACCCGCCATTATCAAGGAAGCAATACCCAAAGTAAGCTTTCTCTCTTTTTATCCCTTGTGATATTGACAACAACTATCTCTAAAATCTTGTGTTGTAACAGTCCGGAAAGAACAGTCTCGGTGATGAACTATACAGGATGTTGGCTGCGGAATCCGTCTCAGTCGATGAAATCCTTAGATATCTCAAGCTGGGGACTGAACATACTGCACTCGAGACAGTTAACAAGTTAGAAGCTGCTATATTTGCATGGAAAGAAAGGATTACAGAACAAGCTAGCAGCGGTAAATCCCCTGTTAGAACACCGTGGTCATTCGCGAAAGATCCATTGTCTGAAACTGGTCGAAATGAATCAGTCTTGAACCGAGCAGAAGCGCTTAGAAATCAGATAAAATCCAAATACCCTAATCTCCCTCAATCGTTTCTTGATGCCACAAAGATTCAGTATGGCAAGGTAAAAAAGAATATCCTGAAACATCTCATACGTTACAACAGAAATGATTTCGATTTCAAATCCTTCTTCTTCTCTGTTTTCAGGACATCGGTCACGCGGTTCTTGAGGCATATTCCCGAACCCTAGCGAATCTAGCGTTCCGGATTCTTTCAAGAATGGGAGAAATCTTGAAAGAAGATGCTTTAAGTAACCCGAACTCTCCGGCACCACCGAGTTGCTTCCCTAGCTCTCGTGACCTTTGTAAAACACCCGAGAGGCCTTTGCTTTCGTCCCACGTAAGGCATTCTCTCACAGATGACATGAACAAAGCCGGCGAGAGAGAGAATGGTTTCGATTTCTTGTCCTTGGATGATGCTAAGGCCAGTTCGTTGAGTACAACTCCAAGTAGAAGCAGCAGAGTTTGGTGTTTGAGTAAAGTGCCACCTGATGCTTCTCCTTGAGATAGAAGGTTTCTTTTGTTCGATGCGTGCCACCTGAAGCTTCTCCTTTTTTAAATTATGGAGCCTGAGATTTTGTAAATGTATTATTAAAGTATGAAGTATGAAGCAGGCAATTTTGTTCATAACTTCATGATGAAAAGAGGTGTTTAATCAGAAAAAACAGATTCTGAACAAAATGCAAAAGTTTCTAACCGAGAAAATCTTATTTAAAAATCGAATTGAGTTTTAATATAGTTAAATTGGTTTGGTTTTTAGTATGGTTTAGTTGGTAAAATCTCCGGGAAAAAACTAAAACCGTAGACAAAAATGAAGCGAATAGTAGTTATTTTTTAACTGTTTCTAACTATATTAGCTATATATATTAACTCGCACCAGAATGGTTTAAATCTGATGTGCATACTCTCCTGGATGTGTATGTGTACGTAATACGACGTCGTCCAGGAGAAGCCCATATCATTTTGTGGTAAGTGATTGTGGTCTCTAAAAAATATCAGCCCATGTCAACGTAAAACGGGCCTACTTAGGGCCTAATATACAACTAAACGCCACCGTTTAGAAAACCTTCGGCGAAGTTGGCGCCGTTAAAGAAAAACCTCGACAGTCGACACCAGCCACCGATTATTGGTCGGAGAAAGGAACAAGCCTCTCTAGTTACGAAAATGGTTAAGCCCCGATTCGTCCGTCCGACGCCTTCACCGCCTTCCTCCGATGCCGGAGAACCGAACTCTTCCAATCTATACGTCGCGAATTGCGGGCCGGCGGTTGGACTGTCACACGACGCGATCGCGGCGGCGTTCGCTGCATTCGGTGAAGTGAAAGGCGTTTACGCGGCGGACGAGAGCGGCGTTCGTGTCATCGTCTCCTTCGCTGATCCTTTCTCGGCGAAATCCGCTCTAGAAGCTTTGAATGGTCGGCCATGTCCGGATCTCGATGGACGGTCTTTGCATATTCGATATTCGGTTCTTCAATTAGCTTCCGAGGTACTTCCAATCACATCAACATATTTGATTTCAATAACGGTGAATCGAGTTTTGATTTGAGTTAGAAAACCCCACATTGTATGATATGCTTAAGGTTTTATCCAAATGTGCTAAGTTCCATGGAATTGATTAGCTTGGTATAATCTCTGGTTTCGAAGTTTTGATCTTTATGTGTTGTAATGTTGATTTGGAGAGAAAATCAAATTGGTAACAGTTTACCCAAAGACCCGTTTTGCAATGGGCACTCACTTTTGTGCATCTTTGCTTTAGACGCAGGAGAATGATTGTGTTCCAGTGTCTTTGGTTGATACAGAGTTGAATATACCAGGGCTTTTCCTATTACCCGATTTTGTCAGTGCCGAAGAAGAACAGGTACGTCGTATTTGTAAATGTGTGCTTAAGGTGCAAGGGCTTGATTTTGTTCTCTACCTCTTCTTTTTACTTATTGTTGTTCTTTATCAGCAACTGCTTGCAGCTGTTGATACTCGACCTTGGATTGGTCTTGCGAAACGGCGTGTTCAACACTATGGATATGAGTTTTGTTACGGGACAAGAAATGTTGATACCAAGAAGCATCTCGGCGAGCTTCCGTCGTTTGTTTCTTCTATACTCGAAAGAATCTCATTGTTCCCGAACCTTGACAACGACCCAGCAAGCTTGAATTTGGACCAATTGACGGTACATCATCACACTCTCTGTACTAGATTCTGTTAAAAATGTTTTTTCAATTACGCCGAGGCTGAGGAATTCTAGTGAACTAATTACCTTTAGGTAAATGAGTACCCATCTGGTGTGGGTTTATCGCCTCACATTGACACGCATTCAGCGTTTGAAGATTGCATTTTCAGCCTTTCTTTAGCTGGCCCTTGTATTATGGAATTCAGAAGATACTCTGTTGCCACCTGGAAAGTAGCCTCAACCGCCGATGAAGAGAAGTCAGGTAACTCCTCTTGCATCAAGAAAGCCTTATATCTTCCTCCTCGATCAATGCTCTTATTATCCGGAGAAGCACGCTATGCTTGGAATCACTACATTCCACATCACAAGGTCGTAATCTTTTCACTGAAAACTCTGTTTTTTTCTTCCTTTCCGCTCTCACCAGGACAGCTATTACCGCATTCTCTTCCAATTGCTAACCGTTAGAGGTCTCTTCTACTGTGTTCTAATAGATTGACAAGGTGAAGGATAAAGTGATCAGAAGAAGTCCCAGAAGGGTATCTTTCACATTTCGGAAGGTAAATATATCGCAAACTCGTAACTAATAGTAGTTTTCGGATGATCTTGTGACTAGTTCATGCGAAAAACAGGCGAGATTGAGAAGACAGATTCAAACTTTTTTTGTAGGTGAGAAATCATCCTTGCAGGTGTGAGTACCCACAATACTGTGACTCTCAGCAACAAAGATAACTTGAGGAAGAGGAGAGATCAAATGAAATTATTTTACTGAGCCAAAGAATATTTTAGGGATAGACAGAATCAGAATGCATATTGAGAAGAAAAAGAAAAGCATTTTTGTAGTTGTTTACTCTTAAAAAAATTCAGTAATAAACGAGATTCGAATGTTTGTATTATTTTTGGCTAATTCAAATTCACTCAGGGGAAAGAAAAATAAAATGTATGCATACACAATTTATTTTCCTATTTCAATAATTTTTTTCAGCATTTAAACATTGGAATTTAAATTGAGAGAATTTTTGAGATCCGCCACTTTTTAACTGTCACTTTGCAAAAATGCCACTGTTTAAAATTTTTTACAAGTGTGCCACTCCATATTCCCAGATTACCGTTTGACTCATTTTAACATAATTTTTTGTATTGATTTTTTTAGATCTTGCCTCCTAACTCGAGAATTCCTCTAAAATCGCCGTTTCCGATCTCAAATCTCTTCGTCTCCGATCTCAGATCTGTCTGTCTCCGATTTTGCCGTCTTCGAACTCCGTCGCGATCTTCTCTTAGAAGATTCGAGAAAGAGTTGTTGATCTGGTGGTGTGTTTGACGAAGAACATGGATCTGAGATTGGATCTGGTGGATTTTGGAAGAAAAAAATGTTGTTTAGCCCGATTAATGACCCGATTTGTTGAAGATCCGACCTGTGTTAGGTCAAGAACGGTGAAAAGTCAACTTCCGGGTAATATCCAGGGAAGGTAGAAAAAGAAGAAGGAGGAAGAAAAAACGCAAACGCGGAAGAAGAAGAACCGGAAACGCTTTTGAATAGCTTATAAAATCTTTTAAATACCTTATAAAACCTTTTAAATAGGTTTAGTTTGGAAGGTATAGCATTTGGAGTGTTTGCAGGATGAGTCTTTCAAATACCTTATAAAACTGTTTAAAAACATTATAAAACTTTTAAAATAACTTATAAAACTTATAAAATAACTTATAAAACCTTTGAAATACCTTCTTGTGATGCTTGACTTTGTTCTTTACATAGTCTGATCAATTCTTACACGAATACTTTTGTTCTTATTTTGTCTATGTTGATGCATAAACTTAAACTTCTGAGAGCACTTGGAGTGTTTGCAGGAGGAGTCTTTTAAATACCTTTTAAGTACCTTATACAACATTTTAAATACCTTATAAAACTATTTAAAAACATTATAAAACTATTAAAAACTCATAAAACACTTTTGTACGCGGTTACAGAGATCAATCGTCTCCAACTTTAGAAGATGTCTATCTAACAGAGATTCTAATATCAAAATTAGGTTATAAAATATTTTAATTATGTTTTAAAACTTACGAATATTTTAATTACAAAACTGTAAGACAAAAACTAATGATCAAAAAGAAGAACATCGTTTAAACCCTATTTTATAAATAGCCAATTTGATTATTTTTTTTTAAATGGTTCATCTGTAAAAAAACCGATTTGATAATTAAGATATTTTGAAAAATTGTAGAAATGATCAAATAATAAGTAGGTTATTTGAGCAATAACAATTTGATGGGTTAATCTAGCAAAGTAAATTGCGTTAGATAATTAAAAAAAAAAAAAAAAAAATCTAAAAAAATATCGTGTTAATCAACCACTAGTTTCCAGTTTTTATCAAAATTTTGTGTTAATTTCATTTTTATATGATTTATAAACTATTAGCTAATATATGATGTTCAATCAATGATTAAAAAATACAAACTATACACTATATATAGTTTATTAAATATCTTTTAGTTAAAAATACAAATAGACAAATCTTATATATATATATATATATATATATATATATCCTAATTATTTTAAAATACCATAACACAAGTTTTACTTTCAAAAAGTACCATACTTCTCAAAAATAAAAAACTTAAAAAATACCACAGAGGTTCTTAGAAATTTAGTAAGAGATACTAAATGATTTAGAAACACTTCCTAAACCTAAAGTATTTGGTATCTTTAAAATTACGAATTTTGATGATAATTTTGGAATAACAGATTATTATTTTAGAATTGCTCTAATTCTAACAATATTTGGGTTCTATTTGGATAATGTTAAATGTAAAGGTACATTGAATGCTTTAATATAAATAAAGGGGCCAAATGATAAATTTCCTAATTTTCATACTACTCCCTAATTTGAAAACCCTCGAGAGTCTTAGCCAAAAAGGGTTTAGTAGTCATGTTTAATACTCTGCTTCATCTTCCTCGTCCCAATCTTCCTTCTTTCACCAGGTTGGTTCTTCGTTTCTGTATCAAATCAAGGGTTTTTAAAAAAAAATTAAAAATTTTCAAATTTTCAATTTTGATAATGTGACCTAATCGATTTTCTCTGTGTTTAATGGTGATGGGCAATTTCGTTTTGTTTAGTTAGCGATAAATTTCTCATCTTTTTTACTGGAATAAGACTTCTCGAATCTCGATTGTATCTGGGTTGTAATTAGATTGTATCAATCGAGGGTTTTTATTTTCTGTAATTTCAAGTTTCGAACTTTAGTAATGAGACCAAATCAGTTTCCTCTGTTTGATGGCGATGGGTAATTTCGTTTGTGGAGAAAAATTGTTTGGTTAGAGAGAAATTTCTCATCTTTTTACTGGAATCAACCCTCTCGAATCTCGATTTTATCTGGACTGTAATTTGATTTTCATGGCTATTAGGCAATGATGATCTGTTGATTTTTAACCTAATTATTGATGTTTCGTTGTTTGTCTTTTGTTACTGACACTTTGATTTAACACAGTTCTCGAGTCTGCAGGAAAATTCTTTCAAAAAGAATGAACACGAATCCTGCAATCGATCCGAAAGTTCGCAAATTCGAATCTGTTGAAGGAGCTGATATTAATTCGAGAAGTGAGCATGATGGTTTGTTTGCTTTATTCCTCTTGATTTAACAAATCTTGTGGCTTCTAAATGTATAGGTTAAATAGGATTTTGTAATTTGAAAGTATATGATGTGAGGTGTTAAATGAGAATTTGGTGTTTGTAGGTATCAGATTCCGTCTCGTATCATATAACATATTAGCTCAGGTAATGAATAAATTACTCTTCTTCCATCTCTCATATGAAATGATATATAGTGTAGCTTAACATTTTGAATATTTTTGTATTTTTTAGTCGATCTCACATCAAATTGCGTTGTTGTTTTATGTGTTAAAGACAGTTCCTTTATCTATTTTTTTGTTTAAATTCTTATCTCGTCGAGCTTTGTCTATCTATTAGGTTTATGTGAAGAGCTCCCTTCTCCCACACTCTCCACCTGCTTGTCTCAAGTAAATATTTCTCTACATTTCTCAGTTTGGAAATCTATTTTCTTATCCTAGTCAAGAGTTCTTTGTCTGAGTTGTAATCAAGGGCCTAAAGTATAATAACTTCAGTCAAGATTTGCCTCATGAAATCACTTTACGATGATAATTAGAAGCCAAAGTATTAAAACAAAATGGATTCTATTACTGTCCAAGAACCTAGGCTATAAACAGGCAACATTGTGTTTTTTACTGTTCACATTAACTATCCATTAACCAAGATGTGCTTTAGATTTAGCCATAGATTAACTTTGTGAAAGCTGAAATGTTATGATATCCGCAGTAAATATGATTCGGTCTTCCTTTTTATTATGACTCAGGTGGAAAGCTCGTTCACAGGCAATTCTCGGCGTTCTCAGAAATCTTGACGCTGATTTCTTTTGTCTGCAGGTTTTTTCTTAATCTTTCTTGTTTGGTCAGAATCGAGAAAGCCTTTTCTATTAGGCCAGAAGTCATTCTTCTCTTTTGTTCAATCCAATAGAAAATCTCAGACATGTATAAATGTTACTGTTGTTCATAGTGCCTTTAAATCGTGTGTATCAACACGGTGCCTCCACTTGTTATTTATATCGTTACAAGGCTCGCAGGAAGTAGATGAGTACGATAGCTTTTACAGAAAAAACATGGAGTCTCTGGGCTATTCTGGGATTTATATTCAGAGAACCGGGCAGAGGAAGCGTGACGGTTGTGCAATCTTCTACAAGCCAAGCTGGTATGATAAAAACATTAGGCGTGACAATTATTTAAACTTCATACAGAAAAACATTAATCTGATTGAAAACAAGACTCTTCTTTTGGTTTAGTGCAGAGTTGGTCACCAAAGAACGGATAGAATATAATGATCTTGTGGACTCAATAAAGGCAGATAGTGTTTCCTGCAGCGAACAGAAGATTGAGACATCCAACGAATCAAAAGTTGATGAGAAAGCGAAAGGTAAATTTGTCCTTTTGGGAGAAACAAAACAAAAAAAAGCAAATCCTTTGTGGTGTTTCTTTATATCTCAACATCATTACCAACTTCCATCTATCATTTCTCTTCACATGTTTCCACAAATCTGCCTCCAAAGAAACAAAAGATTCGCGAAAAGAAAGTCGTGACCTTAATGATCCACGAGTGAGACTAAAACGCGATTGTGTTGGCGTAATGGCTGCTTTTAGAATCAACCAGCCGTTTCAACACATCGTTATAGTGGCAAACACACATCTTTACTGGTAAAAAACAAAGAAACTCTCTTTGTCGCCCATTAAAGATTTGATATTTTTCAACATGTTTCCATCTCATGTTTGCTTCTTTCTAGGGACCCGGAGTTGGCTGATGTCAAGCTTGCTCAAGCCAATTATCTTCTTTCACGACTAGCTCAGTTCAAGACGCTAATATCAGATGAATTCGAGTGCACACCTTCGTTGCTACTGGCTGGTGACTTCAATTCAATTCCTGGTGATAAGGTTTGATTCAATTGCTTACCTTGAGTTCCGTAATCGTTCCAATTCCGAGTATGTTTTTCGTCGTTTTTCAGGTGTATAGTTACCTAGTAGAAGAAGAAGCTCCAATTCCTCTGTGTAGTGTCTATGAAGTGACAAGAGGAGAGCCTAAGTTCACTAACTGCACTCCTGGATTTACAAACACACTTGACTATATCTTCTTCTCTCCTTCAGACTTGATCAAACCTGTGAGTATCCTCCAATTACCTGACCCGGAATCTCCAGATGTTGTCGGTTTCTTACCGAATAATCATCACCCGAGTGATCATTTACCGATAGGAGCCGAGTTTGAGATCGGTCGGGCATAGAAAGTTTTCTTCTTGTGAAAGTTTTTGTTGCGCAACTCCATTGATTCACCAATGGGTATGATTGAAGCATAACACGTCTCACAATAAACTTTTGAAATTTTCATTTCTCATAATTTTTATTTTGGATTTACTGAGAACATTTGGATTTTTTTTATAGATGATAACTTGTCAAATTTCCTTAATCGGCATCAAATCGGTCTGGTTTTCTCTTAACCGAGTTCTGGGACTGAACCAATTTTATACTTTAGTGACGCAAGTTATTTTTTGTAATCAACAAATTCTTGAATTGATCGATTGGCCCAAAATATAAACTCCATTTTCATATACAGTAATACATAAAATATTAATTTATAGAGATTAATTATATCAATAAATCAATTTAAAACCGGAAATTTTTATTTATTTATTAAATTATCATTTTATTGAATATTAATTTATAAAGATTCTACTAGGCAATTAAGAATTAAATAAAAATTACCCAAAACTTTTGTAATTACAAAAGTGATGAATTGATTATTGAATAGTAGCGCGTGCAAAATAAGACGCTTGGTCCGCGAGTGGAAAAGGCAACGTGTATCTTATTACAACGACAATTCACGAAAGCCCAATATATGCGTGCCTGGCCCATAAGTTTGGGACAGCATTATATCGGCCCATGATAATTTTTATTGCTGCATCTCCATTATGTTTTTTAAATTAATTAAAAGAAAAAATGCTAAAAAGGAAAAGAAAAATGAAAACTGATTTTTTTTCTTCGGCAGCAAAGTAGGAGTATAATACGGATTAATCCGTCGTATTCGGAGTCGGAAAACCGCAAACTAGAGAGAAAAAAAATTATTTTACATATTTTCATAAAAAAATGAACTGTTTTATAGATAGAACTGATCTTGGTTTTAAAAAAATTGTCAGTCCATGTTTAGTCGGTTTGGACTCAGGACCGACCCTAGTCATATTTAACCCGTTTTGCTGCAATCTCAATGTCTATGCGAGTTGTGGCGGACCAGTCCCCTTAAATTCGTGATCTTCGAAAACAAATGTTATTTCCGTGGCGATAAAGCATTCGACTCGAGATCCGACAAAATTATGCTATAATCGGACAAAAATTAAAACTCCTCAAAAAAAAACTGAACTTTTTCTCATCATTTCAAGTTCAGAATCAATAGTAATTTAAACGATTTATCATATTTTGCTATAAATAACATATTCCGCAGGTTTTGAACCGGAATTGAGACCCTAATAAAAAGTAAATTAAATAACATAAGAATTTTCTGAAATGACATATCAATATCATGATCTCGTACAAATCTGTTGAATGTTAATCAGTCATTGATCTATTTTATCTATCAACCACTAAAGTTATACTGTCGCATCAACTTATTGTGATAATTGTTGAGTACGAACGAATATTAATTCTTTTACAGTGACCGATAATTTGAAACCATTGTTAATGAATAAAGTCGTACTCTGTTTTCTTTCAAACTTTTATCCAAAATGACAGTGATGTAATGTAATGTTCCAAAAACATATAATGTTTCAAAACAAATAATGATCATTCATTTTGAATATATATCACAAACAACCGAATAAAATGATTTTCTTTTATAAGTAAGATATCATTCAGCTTATAAGCTTCACTTGAGATTTTACATATTGCAAGTGAAAGTGAAAATGAAAATGTTAGATGTTAGTTTCACCGGAGAGTTTATAGTCAAAGCTCCCGGCGACCAACCGGAGAAAGTTCATAGCCTTTCTCTCTCAAATCTCGACCTTCTTTCCGGCCGTTTTCCGGTGACCTATTTTTATTTCTACCCCAAGCAACCTTACTTACTATTAACCTTTGATTCCATTGTCAAATCTCTCAAAACATCTCTGGCTGAAACTCTCAAGTACTTCTACCCTTTCGCGGGTCAGATTGTTCCCAACGAAACCACTCAAGAACCTATGATTATCTGCAACAACAATGGAGCTTTGCTCGTCGAAGCCCGAGCGAATATCGATCTCAAAAGTTTGGATTTTTACAATCTCGACGCGTTTCTCCAAGCAAAACTGGTTCGGGTTAACCTGGATTTCGCTTTACAGATTCAAGCAACAGAGTTCGAATGCGGAGGCCTCTCTGTAACATTCACATTCGATCACGCTTTAGGAGACGCAAGCTCTTTCGGAAAATTCCTCACTTCGTGGTCAGAGATATCAAGAAAACAGCCGGTTTCTTGTGTACCAGATCACCGGAGGAATCTCCTCCGGGCACGCTCTCCTCCGAGTTACCACCCTCTCTTAGACAAAACATTCATAAAATGCAACGAGGAAGAGATTAAGAACATACCGATGTCCAAAACGCTAATCAAGCGTCTCTATCATATCGATGCTTCGAGCATAGATGCGTTGCAAGCTCTTGCTACTGTAAAAGGAGAAAGCAGAACAAAGATCGAAGCTTTCTCTGCTTATGTGTGGAAGAAAATGGTGGATGCTATAGAGAGCGGTCATAAAACCTGCAAGATGGGCTGGCTCGTTGACGGTAGAGGAAGACTTGAGACCGTTACCTCTAGCTACATAGGTAACGTTTTGTCTGTAGCTGTAGGTGAAGCAACTGTCGAAAATCTGAAACAAAATCATGTATCAGAGATTGCAAACGTAGTGCATAAATCGATAACCGAAGCGACTAACGATACACATTTCAGAGATCTGATAGATTGGATCGAGAGTCACCGACCTGGACTGATGTTGGCTCGGGTGGTTCTCGGTCAAGAAGGACCAGCTTTGATATTGTCTTCAGGACGACGGTTCCCTGTGGCTGAAGTGGATTTTGGGTTTGGTTCTCCTTTCCTTGGAACTGTATGTTCAACGATTGAGAAAATAGGAGTTGGTTACCTGAACCAGCGGCCTAGCGCCTGCAATGATGGCTCATGGTCGGTCTCCGCTATCGTGTGGCCTGAACTCGCTGCGGCTTTAGAGTCTGACTCGATCTTTCAGCCAATGTCTGCTAAACATCTTCAGCTCCAGCCTGAAAAAAGGCTCAGCTAGCGACAAAAAAGGAAGCCCAAAGGAAGAAGCTTTTCATTGTTTTCTTTATTATCTGTAAAATTATGGTTACAATGAGCCATGGAGGCTAAGTTTCTTTTTTCACATTTTATGCACTCTATGTTACTTCTGCACAGTAAACAAAAACAAAATCAGGGAGCTTTTGCCGGATTTCAGATATTTAAATCTATGGCCAAAGTCTTTTTAAGGCTTCTTCAAGTATTTGTTGGCTTCTGCGGAGACGCTTCTGGAGAATGTTAAAGGAAGCTCTTCATCAACATCACTATGTGTCTCTCTTCTGTTTCTCCGGCTATGAGGTCTACTTATTAAGTCTTTTGAACTATCATCTCCATCAGAGGATTCCGTGGGTGAGTTTGGTTCGTCTGGTAACTCGCAGTACAAGTGTTTAATAATGAAAAGAGCAGTATCATTATCTCTCCAATAGTTTCTGCAAGTTGGAACCGAACCAAACAGGCTTGAGTTCTTCTTTTACCCTAAACGTAAATAATGCGGTTACCAATGAAAAGTTTCACTTACGTATGGGCTCCTATGGCTTGTAGATAGGGATGTTCAAAGGTTTTATCCTGCATCACCCAACAGTCCAGCTATTATTATATGCAAACTATATCGAAAATTGAAAAAGGGAAATCTAGCGAGCTTTAGCCAAATCCATTTCAATGGAAAGATAAAAGGTTATTAATTAAGTGGAGATGCATCATAATTTCACCTGGAGCATGTGATCTATTCGACCATCTCGAGTTCCAGTTAACCTCTCCATCATTAAGGAACCATAGGACCTTCCATCCTTTTCGTCATCGGTTTCTTCTGTCTCTGTTCAAGAAACATTAAAAGTAGATGGATTCATCAACTATGCAGATGTCATTTGGAGCCATCAAAGGGAAGTGAAAAAAGCTTGCAAATAAATCGAATTTTTACCATCTAATTTATCTGCGCTTTTTGACTGGCAAATAGTGAGAACTCTTGTCTGCATGAGAATTAAAGAGTTCAACAAACCTGATAAGTCTATTTGTACACTGAATTGCAAAAGATAACAACTTGATGTCAACAGTACAACATAGAGAAGCCTATTAGAAGACGGAAACACGCACCCTTACTGAATCAAAATGATTCATTACTCTCTGTGAACGCGCCGCAAAATCCTCTCTGAAATCCTATCGAACATTACATAGAGAGCAAACAAATTAGCATCCATGTATCATTGCACTATAATATGTCTTAATACGTAAAGCAGAGGAAGCAAAAGAAACACCAAACCACAAGAATCATAATTACCTGTAATCCAATATGCAACCGCTTGCCACCTCTGTGGTAAGGAATAATAACGGGTCGCTTGGGAAGATATTCTTTACAGACAAGTGGCTCCACTCTGCGTGAAACACAAAGTTCAGTTATGGTGATTCACACTTGCAAAAGAGCTAACGCTTCAAGCTATAAACAAGCTAGCCACTGTTTGTTCCAATTGAAGACTAACCTATATGCAACAGGATCATAGGGGTGAAAAATGTTGAACATTCGACGACAAGCTGGCATCTCTTCAATAACATTCCCCTCTTCCCAGTAATCTTTTCCCTTACCTAAGAGAAGTTCAAAATCTTTTACATAGAAGCAGAGCAAAGAACACAGAAGAAGAAAAATAGGAATTCACCCAATTATCTTTGATTGTTTATCAATGGTTTACTTGTTTTCTCAAGCACGGTGTCACGTAACTACTCTATGGTAAAGCCCACTGAACAAGTATTACCTATACCAAGACGTATATTTCGAAGGGCGAGAAAGACTCCAAGAGGAGACCCAACTGCAAAGAAAGTGTCAACCTGAGCAGAATATGCAAGTAAATAGTTAGGTTGAAATTATTTTCAGTGTGGTTTCTAAATGAGATGTAGACATTTTAATTCTACGATCCCACACCTTGAACTCTAGCTTTCGGTACTTGATATAAGGAGTAAAGCTTGTAGGTGCATTGGCATCTTCAATGGGTGCCTTCTCGTTCACGAGCTGCTCAGGCACCACAGATGTCTTGGCTTTTTCTGTTGATAACACCATATCATATCATATCATCACTACGATGTTACATGAAAGAAGTTTTCACACACAAACCTAATATGGCAAAACAAACTTCGAAAGAGAGAAATCAAGGGTCAGAAACAATACCGTTCGTCGATATTCTGGCATTTTCTGATTGCAGTTGCACTACTTTTGACCTCAATGATTTAACCTGGAGTGATAACAAAGTTCATTGGATAGAATTTAATCGCAGAATCTCATCAAAGAATGAAAAGTTGAAACCAAGTACCAATATTTACCTCTTCTCTTAACAACTTGATTGTCTCCTCGTTATTCGAACTGTCACATGTTTCCTCCCTTGATTGTTCTGAAGAACAAGATGAAGAAACAGGCGTGCTATTCTCAGCTCCATCCTGTGAGGAAACAGCACTACTTGAATCATGATGGTCATCTTCCTGGTTGCCTCTTCTTTCCAAAACCACGTTGTCTGCAACAGAATCAGAGGTCGATGAAGGAGCTTCCTGGATGACATCCTGATGCTCCAATACCGTTGATTCTTTTACCATCATGTTATTATCTTGACCTGTAATTTCCTCAGTGTTATTCACTTGATTAGATTTCTCTGGCTGAAGATTTGATGATGCTGGATGCGAACTACAAGGCTTGTTATCTGTAGTTGGTGGAGATTCTTCATCTGGAAAAAATTTCTTGTATATTGAATCCATTGGAAATGGGGATGACAAATTGTGCTGATGACATAAGATGTCATAGGAGAGAACACTCCCCAGAGAATGTCCATAAATTGAAATCTGTGAAATATCCATTAACGAAACATGAATTTCAATTTCTTGCGAGCTTACACTAGTCACAGGTTAATGAATGAAAAGACTAAACCAGATAGGCACCTTTCCATCATAGTCTGGATTTCGCGTTAAGAATTTCAGATACAGTCTATTCAGCTGGTTTGAAACCTGAAAAATGAAAAGGATACAGATCACTTTCCATCTTCAAGTAAACAAGATTACCAATTATAACAATATGGAAGATGAACGTAACAATGTCTACTAAGGTTTTAGATGTCAAAAATTCTAAAACTAAATCACAAATTAGTTTCAATTTGGCACTTTTAAGACAAAGTTTGGGAAACTGCAATACCGAATCAATTATAGCCTGACAGTAAATGGGGCTCATGTAGTATAAAACATCATGAACAGTTGCACTCAGCATCTCTCGCAAACGCCTTACACCATCTAAAGTACATTTGTCAACTGCAGCTTCACCACTTAGCTTTAGGCCCTTTCTCCACTACAAAAACAATAGAGAAAGATAGAATGTGTGAAGTAAAATAATACTTTTTTGAGCATCGAAGTAAAATAATACAATGCAAAGATTAAACAGAAAAAAAAGTATTTCTATATATCCACCTGGCATGGGATGAAAAGAACTCTTTGAGTGCCACGCTGATGAGAGGTTAGATGACGTTCACCTAAACTTGCTGTGATTTGACGGAAGTTTCCAACGTCGTCAACAAGGTTAGACTTTTCTACTTTTTGGCCAATACCATGAACCATGAATACAAG
Organism: Pseudoturritis turrita; assembly: GCA_900406555.1. Lineage (NCBI taxonomy): Eukaryota > Viridiplantae > Streptophyta > Magnoliopsida > Brassicales > Brassicaceae > Pseudoturritis > Pseudoturritis turrita. Next base: position 583,722 of record OVBL01000058.1, read on the forward strand.
ATGCCGGACAGGGACCTAGACACAACACCACAAAATAACGTTCCATGGAGCTTGAAATCTTTGAGATATTCTGAAAATAACTTGCCGATAAAGATCAGATACTCTATATCCAAATGCACTTCATAGAAAACGAGTATACTAAGACATACTTGAGAACAATAATCATCCATTTCTTCCTCTTTTTGTTGGCGTAGTTCTTCCTAAACAAAAGCACAAGAAATATGATTTCAATTACAAGAACTCTTAACCAGCGAACAAAAAAAAAAAACAAAAAATGACAGACTTGATTCCATTTCCCAGTACAGAGTCAAAAGAAATCTAAAAACGAAAATCAGAATAATTTTCAGAACCTGGGTAGGTTTTGGAGAGTAGGAGCCGGCATAACCACGTCTCAACTTAATTCCATTCCCAGTATAGCCAACAATGCCAGAGAAACCAGACGGGTCAACGTTAAGCCACGCTTCCCAGGTATCATCCTCCCCAGTAAACAGAGCATGCAGTCCCTACATTAACAACTTATGATAATATTATACACTCATTTAGGTTCTGCACCATTTTCTTACCCATGAAATCAAACACATACCAGACTGGAGCCCTGCAAATCGATACGAGCTGCAAAAAGCCCAGAGGGTTGAAAACTTCTTCTGCGCCAAACCTGAGTGAAAAAAATCCATGGTTCTATCGTATATGAATAGAACTTTCAGGAATTCTTAACAAAAGAGAGAGAGAGATTAAGGGGGCAAAAAAGAGATAGCTTTAGTTGATTTATGAAAACTCTTCTAGTTCTGCAAAACCGCGATCATCAGATCGAAATATATTCTAGAGAAAGACATCTAACCTTGTTACGATATGCAACCTCCAACTGTTCAGCAACTGTTTCTGGAATTGGAAGCCAGTCTAGGCCACCTTTACGTGCAAACCAATGGCCTCTAAGCACACGGCGATTATCGCCATTCCAGTACACTGGAAAACAATGCCTCCTCACCAAGTCCACCTGCAGCATTCCGGTTCCTTGGTCAGAAACATAAATTGAATATAAAGACTCCAATGATTCAACATGTATAATTTACAGGGAAAAAATTATAAACATTCTTTAAAACATTGCAGAGAACAGTGGTACCTCATATAGCCCACCCTTCACAGGTACACCGACTCTCTCCTCTTCAACTTCATATAGACTGGCGGACACAGAGGGAGGTTCTGAAGAAGATTCAATTGACGGCTTAACCGATTTCCTTTTACGATCAACTTGTATGCTCGGGCCTTCGCTGCATTCTGCATACTCTTTCCACCAGAGTGACAGCAACTCATCCTCTCTCTATTGCACAAAGGAGAACAAAGATCGTCAGATATCACAGTTTATTCGAATATCGAAAAGCTTAGAAAAAAGAAACAACCTGCAGGAAAGATGCCTCAATCGCAAGAGAATCCCTCATACCAAAACGGAAATACTCACTCTTTCCCACTACGTCAGTACGAGGTACTGAAGCAGCTAATTCTGCAGAAAAGACAAAAAAACATATTATTATTATACACAAACACACACTTAAAGATATGGCAGAAAAACAAAATTATCCCTTTCTTCTCCAAAATATATAGTTCGAAATCAACCTAAACTATGGATGTTTCTATATATATACATACTATCCGTAGAGGAGTTACATAAACAATGGAGCTGAAACAAGCCAATAATAAAGACTCACCGTTTTCAGCTAAAGGAACCTTACAAAAATACCACCGAACATCACTCCCATCTGACGGACTTCTGGTCTGAGCGAGATACTTTTGTCTACCATGGCATTGCTCAATTACATCTTCTAATCTCGCGATGTTCGAAGGCGTGTTCTTCAACAAATCCGGAGAGGTTTCATTTACCGCCGGAGTTCCTGATTCCCCAGAACGTGCTTCCATCTGAGCAAAACAAAACAAATCATCAAAATTGGGACTACAAGACAGAAACCCTAATCAATAATCAGAACAGCAACAAAAAAAGGTCTGATTTCGAATTTTAACAAAACCCTACAGAGAAAAATCTAGATTCCACTCGTACAGAGAACAAGCAATCTTCAATAACCTTGTGAGAATCACGACACAGCGAGAAGCAAAACGACGAAGATTTGCGATAGGAATTAACAGAAACAAGACACAAAATTTGGAGAAATTTTGTTTGATGGAAAGCCAAATCGCGAGAGAGGAGAAGAAGAAAGAAGAAGAAAAAAAGTCGTTTGAAAAGAAAGAAAAGAGTGACAGCTGGGAAAATCGAATTTTGAAGGTTTTGGTTTTGTTGAAGGAATATTCGCGAGACCGAAAACTCGATTAAGCGGTTGCGTGTACTGTCATTTTATTTAACAACTGCCACGTCAATGCCAAGTCAGCATTTTGCAGACGAACCGATTTGTTTTTTTTTGTTTTGTTATTGAATTTATAACGAAATTGAAATTTGCAAAAGATGATCGAAGATTGTAGTCAACATATTATTCTTTTTTTCTACAAAAAAATCTATGGACTTTGACTAAGCCCAAATTTCTGACAAAAAGGCCCAAGATCAATATACAAATGATGATGAGATACACAACACTAATACAAAATTTTGCCAGTACGTATATTAATTACATATTAGTGATATATTATAGACCATTTTTATGTTGAACTCAACCTAAAATATGTGATTTTAAGAAATTGCTATGCATATACAATGTAATTAACTTTTCTTTTCGTTGTTTGGTTTTGTAGAAACTATATATCTTACGTTAGCCAATGCTTAACCATAATGAAGATAACAACACCAAATCTTAACGACGATAAAGTTTGATAAATTAAATGTTCGGCAGTCAAAAGTTAGTTGGTCTAACCATGTGATATGGACATGTTTCTTGCTCTAAGGTGCAAGATTCCTTAATTATCGGTTATTGTTTTCATCTACGCTTATTTTGATAGCTACGTTTATACACTTCAAAGCAAAATAAATACGACATTTAAAAAATATATATAACATTTTTTAATAAATTAATGTAATAAATATTCAATAACCATTTAAAACGAGTTTGGAAAGAAAAATCTACTTAAAAACAAAAACATTTTTGTTAACTATGGTTTTGTCGCCATAAATTAAAGTAATCTACATTTTGGATCTGATTGATTGTCTACGAATTTTTTAATTGTTAAAACGAACAGTAAATGGTTATAGAATATTTAAAAAGAAAACAGTACAAAAATAAATAAATATAACGTTTTTAGTTCCACTTTTGTATTAGTAATTATAAAAACGGTATACCTTGTACTACTTTGCTCTTTATCAAAGTCGTCTACATTTGATAGTATCATTTTTTATTAAATAAAAATATTATAATTTTAATTAATAAACTTCAAATTGTGAACTTAAATATGTAAAAACTAAAAGTCTAAAAAATAAACCCTGAATTATAAATACATAATCCCTAAAACTTAAATTATAAAACATAATCTTTAAAAAATTTCAACACTACAATATAAAGTTTTTGTTTCCTTAATTTTTTTGAACTTCAAACTATTTTTATAATTTATACTTTTCTGTTTTTTCTGATTTTTTTTTCTGTCATCTCAATTTATATTAAGCATAATCGAAAAACAAGATACAAGGATCAACATATAACAATAGAGAAAACAAGGATTAAAACTACTTACCCAATCAGAACATACGACCATTAACACCAATTGCAAGAAAACCCAAACGAAACTTCCTATGGCGAATAAGATATACCTCTCAAATCAAAGATCAAGCTATACACTCTGGCAAGAAGGATGCCACAAGCATCACGAGCACTTCCAAAGACGGCGGAGAAAGAATCCATAAAGTTAACATGCCTAGATAATAGCCAATAACGAAAGAGAAGATCCCGAGAAGATCCGAAATGTAGAGACAAGGAGCTAGACAAAACCTAACCCAGCTGAAGCAGATTCCGAAGAGGAAATCTGATGCAGCACATAATTGGAATTATTATTATGATTAATATGTATTATTTTTATTTTATGTATTTTGTTATATTTCCAATTCTAATTAGGATTAGGATTTTCTAGGCTTTTGGATTTTCTTATATATAGCCTATTAGGCTTATTGTATTATGAAGTTGAATTTATCAAAGAAGAGCTTTTGCTTTTGAGGAAGATTATTCTCTATCCCTTGTTTTCGGTAGATCTTAAGAGATTTCAACGAGTTCAAGAAGCAAGTCCCAAGCGAAGATTCTATCGAATCCCTTGGTTGAGTTGGCAGGTCCCAATCGATTTCTTTGAATCTATTGGTTGAGTTGTTTATCGTTACTTCCGCTCTATCAGAACCAACATCAGAATTGGACCCGGAAAGATTCTAAAAAGCCATTAGCGAAAGGAAAACCTGCAAAAGAAGATAAACCAGCCAAAACCAGAGCCAACACTAATGATGGCCCGACACAGGCAAAACCCAGAAGGGAAACGATCCTCATCCAGAAGAAAATCAAGCAAAAGCCAAGACGAGAAGAACCGCTGCTGCTAGAAAGAACCAGGGAGAAGGGTCACCACTACCACTCCGGAAAGAGATCAACCTCGACAAAACAGCGGAGAAAAGGCAAACGAAGATCCCAATCTATCCAAACCACAGCTACAGAGCTCACCAATCCCCTAAAGGGAGCAGCCGAAGACACCTTTGAAGAACCACCTAGAAAACGAGAACCCAGAGCATCACCTCCGTCTTCTAGCAAACTGCTTCAAGCAGGGGAGAGAGCCGGGGAAATCGACACCAAAGAGGGAACCATGATGAGAACAACACCGGCTAAAAACCAACAAACCGGCGAGTTTAAGATCAGACAAAAACCGGCTGAGAGAAGCGAAGAAACTTCAGAAGAGCACGACAAGCTCAGCCACAACTAGGCACCGAAATTTCAAAACAAGGGCAAATAAAGAGTCGAGGAAGGGGGGGAGCTTAAGGGCAAGGATCTGAAGCAGTCCTCAAACCATAGACCGAGACCTACCTCTCCAACTCTAAAAGGCCCGAATCCATCCACCGAACAAGAAAAAAACGGAGAGACTCAAGAGACAGAGGACACCACTGCCAACTTTCGGACCCGAGACGACCACAAGGCTCTACCACTAGCCACCGTCCTCAAGCAGCTACAAAGGATGAATCAGGACTCGAAATGGAACGAGATCTGAGGAGGAGCATCGCCGGCGAGCTCCATGGCGAAGCAGATCTAAAACACCAACACGGAGCAAATTCTTGAAACACCAGATCCGGAACCGAGAAGGAAGAGAAAAAAGCAAGTAGACAAGAGGTTCTTTTTCCGGTGGTGGTGAGAGCCACCGCTCACCGAAAAAAGAGATCGGAAAAATGAAACTGCGTTTCTAGGATTTAAGAGTTGGGAGAGTTTTCGCCTCTGAAAGGCTGAAAAACAAAATTGATCTGTCTTTTTTTTTTTTTTTGCTGATTATCCGAAGGAAAAATCCACTTGAAAATTAACACAAAATAAAAATTTAACTATAGAGGGTGTGACACTCACCGGAAATTAATATGTGATAATTTGTATTTAACTTTTAAGAAAAACCCCAAAAGCCCTTTCTTCAAAAATATCAAAAGCGGTAGATCAACAAACTATATACGCTTTTTTCCACCGGTCAACATCACCAAACCATTCCCATTATCATCTTCTTTGTATATGAGACCTCGTATCAGAGATGCCTCAGAGAAACTCCGACCTAACCGAGCCTCCTTCGACGACGGCGAAGAAAAGTTTCATCGGAAACATCCTCCGCCTCTCAGGACCATGCTCGGTCGATGGCGGAAATGGACGGTTCTCGTGGCGGCGATCTGGATCCAAGCATCGACGGGAACCAACTTCGATTTCTCTGCGTACTCTTCTCATCTCAAATCAGTACTCGGAATCTCTCAGGTGAGGTTGAATTACCTCGCCGTGGCTTCTGATTTGGGAAAAGCGTTTGGGTGGTCGTCGGGGATCGCTCTAGGTTATTTCCCTCTCTCCGCCGTTCTTTTCGCGGCGGCGGCCATGGGATTTGTTGGCTATGGTGTTCAGTGGCTCGTCATCACCAACATCATCACTTTGCCTTATTCTCTGGTAAAGAACATTTTTCTTTATTACAGTAGAATCAGAAGAAAAACCATTGATTAGAAGAGAAAAAGAATGATCTTGATGTTGCTTCAGCTCTTGTAGATCAATAGATATGAGTTGAATGTGGAATTGATATATAAGATTGTCAGAGTAGTGAAAGAACAGCATTTTCTTTGATGTCGTGATCAAATCTTTTGATATGATAGGTGTTTCTCTGCTGCTTGTTGGCTGGATTAAGCATCTGTTGGTTCAACACAGCTTGTTTCATCCTCTGCATTCGCCATTTTCCGACAAATCGTGCCCTCGCTTTATCTCTAACGGTAAGCTTCAATGGAATCAGTGCAGCATTGTACTCCCTTGCTTTCAATGCAATTAACCCGTCATCTTCAAATCTATACCTTCTGCTGAATTCCCTCGTTCCCCTTATCGTTTCTTTCGCTGCCCTTTTCCCAGTTCTTACTAAACCATCCATAGACCCTACACCAGACAGTGAATCCCGACGACATGACTCCCATGTGTTTGTTATTCTGAATGTCTTAGCCGTCATTACCAGTTTCCACCTTCTCGTATCCAGTTCGAGTACCTATGAGGTTGCATCAGCTCGTTTGCATTTCCTTGGAGCTATCTTCCTTCTGGTTTTCCCCTTGTGTGCGCCTCTTCTTGTTTATGCTCGGGATTACTTTCTTCCTGCCTTTAACCATCGTTTCAACCATGACAGCTCTGGCTATGTTATGCTTAACATAGATGAGCTCAAGATGCAAAAAGAGTCAGTTGCCAGCAAAGTCGGGTATGAACATACGGGTAATGTGAACCAGAAGAACGTGAAGGAAGGGAATGTAGTGAAGCTCGGTGATGAACACTCGTTTCGGTTGCTCATAAGTAGATTGGAGTTTTGGTTATACTACATCGCGTATTTCTGTGGTGGCACAATTGGCCTTGTTTATAGCAATAATTTGGGTCAGATTGCTCAGTCTTTGGGACAAAGCTCCACATCCCTTGTCACAATCTACTCTTCATTCTCCTTCTTTGGTCGATTACTCTCTGCCGCACCAGATTTTATGCACAAGTAAGTTTCATTTTTGAGAGATTAAGGAACGTCTAATATGAAATTGGGATAAAAAACACAATTGAGAAATGTTGCATCTTGCAGGAGATTCCGTTTGACAAGAACCGGATGGTTTGCAATCGCTCTCTTGCCAACTCCAATCGCTTTCTTTTTACTGGCGGTATCGTCCTTACAGCAAACAGCATTGCAGACCGCAACCGCCTTAATCGGTCTTAGCTCAGGGTTCATATTCGCGGCTGCAGTCTCCATAACATCTGATCTCTTTGGACCCAATAGCGTAGGTGTTAACCATAACATTCTCATAACAAACATACCCATCGGCTCGCTCCTATATGGTTTCATTGCTGCCTCCATTTACGAAGCCAACGCAAGCCCTGAGATAAGACCGGTCGTGTCGGACTCCGTCGTTTGCATTGGAAGAGATTGCTACTTCAAAACGTTTGTGTTTTGGGGTTGCTTGTCCCTACTTGGCCTCGCTTCAAGTCTTTTGCTGTACATGAGAACCAAACCGGTTTATCACCGGCTCGAACAGGACCGGGTTTCCGTAACATCATCATACAAGGAACTTGATCCATTGTAAATGAAATTGTAACACAAGAAAACCAAAATCTTTTTTTTTTTGGAAAATTAACGGTGATACAGAATTAAGTTACAAATTATGAAAAATGGAATCTTTTCGTGTAACTTAAATGAAAATGTCTTTTAATTAAGTAATTAAATACGAGTAATTTATGCTTTTTGTGGGTCCCGCACTAAAGAGTCATCAAAATTGACGCGCACCGTATCGGAGCCAGCGTAACTGACAAAATCATGAATTAGCCGTTGTGGCGACTTTCATCATTTTCTTTCTCTCTCTCTTCTTATTGCTTACCCAAAAGCAAAAACCCTAAATAAGAAATTTCATTTCATCGATAATGGCGGATTTTGGGTATTTTTCCGATACAGATGATTCAGCTGTGGAAGATTTGGTTTCCCAAGCGAAGGAGCTTTCGGCTTTGGAGCAAGTAGCTGCTATCAATTGTTCTGGCTTCACTGACTCTACTCTTCCCGATGATCTCGAAGCTCGTTTCCGTCGCCTCAAATCTCTTCCAGCTTCCCGACCCGACCCGGTTTCTTCATCTTCGTCGAAGATTAGGCAGAAGCATCTCGCTCACTCCAAGAGCGTGGCGACTCACCCTAAGGAGGATGGGAATTTCTCGGGAAATAGACGAAATCCAGGTAAAAAAACTGCTTCCGTGAGTTTATCTGATGAGGAATCGAGTATTTTCTCGGGAAACAAACGCGATCTGGGTGTGAAATCGGGTTTTGAGAAACAAGGAAGTGGAGATTTCTCTGATTCTGGAATCATCGAGGGTAAGATTTTCTCGCCAGTTAAACAAACCCAGAAGCTTCACAAGCAGAAACGAAGAATCGGATCATCATCTTCATCATCTTCTATTGATTTAGCTTCACCACAATCATCGGATCCAGAACCAGAAAAGAAATCGAAACCCAAGTCCTCAACAAGCTCATGGATTGACAAGTTATCTCCATCAAAAATCATGGGATACATTTGGCGTTCGCCGAAAAAATCATCCACGAACAAGAAGAAGAACATGAAAACATTTAATGATTCGGGTCGCGAGAGAAACATCGATGATTTCGACGAGTTTTTATCTGATCTAAACGCGTTTTCAGTGGAAGATCAGAGGAAAATGCTGAAGAAAGCACTCAAAGAACAACAGAAAATGCGGAAAGAAGCAGCTGAGATCATCAAAATGGCGAAACAGGCATCAGTAAAATTCGATTGCGATGATTAAAGAATTGGGATGTTTTGTTTTGGTTTTAAGTTTTTCGGTTTGGAGAAATACTATAAGTATAAATAAATCATAAGTTAATTAATATTATATTTTTGTACAATACTTAAATATATTTTTTCAATTTAATATATATTCGTTAATGAATTTCGATTTATTCAAAATTAGTAAATTGGGGTTCGGTTTGATTTCGATATTTTTGTATAAAATAACGATACTGATCAATTTTTAAAAAATTGGTCGAAAATTAAGTTTCGATATGGTTATGTTGGATTTGAGTTATATGTTCAGTTCTAGTTAATCCAATGTGGTTAATCATATGTTAAACATCATATTACATTTTGAGTAATTTCATAATCTAAAATACTATTTGTGATTGGAAACTTGTATCTAGTCATTTGTGTAACATCCCGCTCTTGGGTCTTAAATCCGAAGAGACAAGTTATCGTTTTGTAATAAATACGAATAAAGTCTGAAATGTTTTTATTGAAATTAAATCGGAAGAACGAAAGGGTTTTAACAATGTAAACTGAAATCCAAATTTAAACCGAAACAAATACGCAAATACCAACATCTTTAATTAAACGTGACATTTCCCGAAAACAGCACCGCACTGGCCTGGGCCCAAACTCCTACTCATTACCTGAGAAAAAGGATAATAAGGGGTGAGTAACAAGTTACTAGGGTGGTTCATCCCTGCTCACATGATACACATGACAGACAAACAATCCAGCATATACCATATCTAGAAATATATATACAACGGTCAAGCACAGACCAAGCAACTCAATTCCAATCCAACATACACCAGCGGGGCTTCTTGCCCAATAGCGTGCTCGCACAGCACATTAATATATAAGTGGGATTACATACCCAATAGTATATATCACGGGATCTCACACTCAATAGATTATAAGCTGGATCTCACACCCAATAGCATTAATTTATATATCCATAGGACGTACGGTATCCTATCCGACACGACCTGACAACCAATTGTCACGGTCTCTTATCCCGTGACAGGTCACCTTAGCAATATATCTATTCCAAAGCATCCAACATCCAGCATCATAAATCAAGCCACAGTCAACTTAGCATGCATACTACAAACAACATTGTATAGTTATCCCTAGACATAATATAGACATAAGCAAGAAGGGTTACGAGTGCTGTGCATCCACAGATCATCCCCTCACCTTAGCATTTTCGGTTGACAAGCAAAGCTATAGCACAGAAGGACATCTACGGATTTGCATAAACACATGAGGGAATTAGGATTTTCGAATCGACTTTTCCATTTTAGGAAACTTTCTACTCCGGAAAAGATTGGTTCCCCCTTCCGGGATGCAAGGGTTTCCCTCTTCGGAAAGCTAAAGTTTCCCTTCCATGAATTTTGGGTTTCCTTTTTCCGAACCCTTAGGGTTTCCTAAATCGAAATTAGGGTTTCGGGGTTACCTTGGTCTCAAAGCACGGTCGACAGCTAGGGTTTCCTTCCCCTAACAGTCGTGCGTGTGTGACGACGAACGGTGGCAGCGGCTTCAAGCGATCGACTGCTCGGTTCCCACGTGCGACTCGTCCTCCTCATCGCTACGGTGGCTCGGGCGCTTCCCTCAACGACGGCGTCTACGGGTTCGACCGTGGCATCCCCTCCTCCACGCGATCTCTTCCTCTCTCCTTCCTCTCTTCCCTCTCGCGACAACTCTCTCTCTCCCCTTACGCACAGATCTCTCTCTCTCTCTCCCTCGGCGAGGGCAACCTCTCTTGCTCTCACGGGCTCGGTGGCTATGGGTGGCTCGAGAAACGGGCAGGACTTCGCCGAAGGTTGCTCTCTCTCTCAGCCCTCTCCCTCTCGCACACTCTCTTTAAATAGAGGACGTAGGAAGCCATGGGTCTTGCGCGGGAATACCGAATTACCGTTACTAGGGTTTCCTTCTTTTTAGACTTTTTTTTTTAGGCTTTATCCATTTCCAATGGATCAGAGTTGTAACCAAAAAGTTTTGGGTCCAGGTTAGGGATGTTACCGTTTGTATCGAAAGTTTGCATCAGTGTTGCTTCTACGTTACATTGTATGTTCAGAATAATCCAATTTGTAATCAAAGCCAAACATAAGCTATGGTTGCTTCTCTTTAAACATAATTAATTGCTAGATTACATGTTAAATAGAAAACGCCAGATATGATCTTAAAATCATAAAATTTTTTGCATTTAACATCTCATAAGTATATATATTTTGATGAAGAAACCCAGAAGTCGCAAGATTAATGCTACAAATCTGTTTATTTCTTAACAATTAACCATCCCACATCTCCACTAAACCTCTCAATAACTTAGCAAGTCTTTATGAAAATTAAAGCTACTCTCAATCACTCATTTCATTTACTACGTCGCCTAACTCCTTGCCGTTTCAATCTTTTCGCATTCCCTTTCGTGCCGTTTATAAACCCTTGCAAACTTTCACTCACTCCACCACAAACTTTCCAAAAATCGAAAATGGCAACCCAAACTTTTCTCTACTCTTCTCTCTTAGCCATCATCATCATCTTCTTCACTTCCTCTTCTTCAGCTCACCGGAAAACCCTAACCGTCGAGCTAATCCACCGTGACTCTCCCCATTCTCCACTCTACAACCCCCTCCACACCGTCTCCGACCGTCTCAACGCCGCTTTCCGCCGCTCAATCTCCCGTTCCCGCCATTTATCAACCAAAACCGATCTCCAATCCGGTTTAATCTCAAACGGTGGCGAATACTTCATGAGCATCTCAATCGGTACACCACCGTCTAAAGTTTTGGCCATCGCCGACACGGGAAGTGACCTAACTTGGATCCAATGCAAACCATGTCAACAATGTTACAAACAAAACAGTCCAATCTTCGACAAGAAGAAATCTTCGACCTACAAAACCGAGCCTTGCGATTCCAAAACCTGCCACGAGTTGTCCAAACACGAAGAAGGATGCGACGGATCGCGCAACATCTGCAAATACCGTTACTCTTACGGTGACGAATCGTACACGAAAGGAGACGTTGCAACCGAAACAGTCTCCATTGACTCTTCCTCTGGCTCCCCTGTTTCTTTCCCCGATACAGTTTTTGGTTGCGGTTACAACAACGGGGGTACGTTCGAAGAAACCGGATCCGGAATCATCGGACTCGGAGGCGGTCCGTTATCTTTAGTATCCCAGCTTGGTTCTTCAATAGGGAAGAAATTCTCATATTGCTTGTCACACACGTCATCTACAACAGACGGAACAAGCGTCATAAACCTAGGAGCCAACTCGATACCTTCCAGTCCAAGCAAACATTCCGCTGTGCTCACGACTCCGTTAGTCGAAAAAACCCCCAAGACTTACTATTTCTTGACTCTCGAAGCAATCACCGTCGGAAAAACCAAGCTTCCATACACCGGAGAATACGGTTTAAACAATGGGGAATCGACATCGAAGAAGACCACCGGGAACATCATAATCGATTCAGGGACGACTCTTACGCTACTCGAATCCGGATTTTACGATGGTTTTGGTGCGGCGGTGGAAGAATCAATGACCGGAGCTAAGCGTGTTAGTGATCCACAAGGGAATTTACCACACTGTTTCAAAGCCGGAGACAAAGAAATCGATTTGCCGGAGATAACAATGCATTTCACCGGCGCCGACGTGAAGTTGAGTCCGATAAACGCGTTCGTGAAACTGAGCGAAGATATGGTCTGTTTGAGTATTATTCCGACAACTGAAGTTGCTATCTACGGGAACTTGGTTCAAATGGATTTTCTTGTCGGATATGACTTGGAGAAGAAAACGGTGTCGTTTCAGCGAATGGATTGCTCTGGAAACTTGTGAAGCGAAACGGTGTCGTTCTAGAGCTTGTGTTTGATTATATCGAATATCCATAATTATTGCAATTTAACGAAATTATTCAGTAATAAATAAATCTCTATTTTCTTAATTTCCTCCTTTTTTTTTTTTTAATATTGAAGTTACAATAATAGCCACACTAGTTATAGTCCAAAATATATGCAAGAGAAGCCAGACCGACGAAATTGACTAATTATTTAAAGTAAAAAAATACCAAATCTTAAGTTTTTTTCTTGCCCAAGACTAATTATTTAAAGTTGAAAATAAACATAATTAGTTTTATTTTTTTCTAAAGTTATATGATAACCTCACGTTGGAAAGGAAGGTCGGCAAATAAACAAAAGAAATGGAGATATAAATTATGAAATAAAGGAAGATCGTAGTCTGGAATTTGTGACGAAGTCTTTTTCTCTTATATGTGGAGATTAAAGTTCTAGGATGGACCATGCAATGTTTGATTGACATGCAGCAGATGGAGACAGTTTTCGCAACAGACTGTTCTGATTTGGTGAAAATGTACACCGACAGAGTGGCCGATGTTTGAAGTTTGCATTGAAAATTTAATGAAACTCAAGGAAAATTTTTCTTTCTTTTTGCTATTTTACATCCCGTGTATTCTAAATTTTAAGGCTGACAGTTTGCTAACGGTGCACGATTTGTTACTTCTGATATTTTCTATGCCATAGATTCTTTTTTAAAAATAATTTAAGTTACAATAATAGCCACACTTGTTATAGTCCAAAATACATTTAAGTGAAGCCGGAAAGACAAAATTAACTAACTATTTTATGTAAAAAAAGACTAATTATTTAAAGTTGAATAGTAAACAAAAGAAATCGAGATATTTGTTTCTTCTTGTTTCGGTCCAATAAATATTTGCCATTAAAAGAGAAAGAATAATAAGCTTTCATAAATTAAAAAAAAAATTTCAAGACCGATTAAAATTAGGAAAAAAATATATAGTTAATGAGTACCAAATTGAAGACCACTCATAAAGAAAGTGTTGAAACACCAAAGGAGTTAGCTTCAATTTCTCTCCACTATAGTTTCCATTGTCGTTACCTTTTTGTTTCTGACTGTTACTAAGAGTTTAAGGATCTATGGCAAAACTTCGACTTTCTCTCTCTGCTTCCTCTATCTGATAAATTTCAACTACCCCTTTTTTTTTTGGCTTTCTCTCGATCTATCGATTGGTACTGAAGAAACCGAGTTTCGTTACTTAGGAGAAAAAGATTTCGGTTTTGTTTTGGGTCTTCTTCGTTTTCGATTTTCAGACATGGAAGCCATAAGAAAGCAAGCAGCGAAGCTTAGAGAGCAAGTCGCGAGGCAACAGCAAGTGGGTTTCTTTCTTTCTTTTTGTTTCGCTTTTCTTAGATTTATGTCTTGTTACTGAGACAAATCTGGAAATTTTTTTAATAAAGGTGAAATTTTGAAGTGTTGATGTTGAATATATATAAGTCTTGGAGGGTAGATAGGATTGGTGATGATTGTTGACGTAGGAAATTTGGTTATTTTTAGGTAAAAAAGTATGGACTTTTTGCTTGTTTTGGCATCGATTTTACCCCTTTTTTGCGGTGTTTTAGGGTTTAGATTACGTTATAATTTCAGACAAGATTGCGGTAGTTGTGTAGTGTTTTTTTAAATTTGTTTGAAATTTCCGGTTATTGTGCAGGCGGTTTTGAAGCATTTAGGGCATGTTAATGCGGATGCTGTTGTTGTTGATGAAGAAGAGCTTCATTGTCATCAGAAACTTCAAGATCTATATGGCTCTACTAAGGCTGCAAAGGTAAGAAGAAGAAAGTTTTGTTTTTTTTTAGTGGAAAATCTCATGATTTGGTTTATCACATAACTCTTTTGTTCACAGCGTTTGCAAAGGAATATTGTTCGTGGACTGGAAGGTTTCATTGCGACAGGCTCGAAAGTTGTAGAGATAGGTAAGTTATTGTTTCCTGCTTCATCTCTTTTGCGTATATACATACTTCTTGGGGTCAGATTTGGAATGTTGTGATACACAGGGTTGAAGTTTGCTGAAGATTTTAAGAAATATGGAGATGAGAATCCCGATGCTAATACTCCTCTTTCAAGAGTTGCGCACCACTTTGGAGCTTCATACAAGTCTGTGGAAGATGAGAGGGAAACTCTCCTCGGATTTCTTAGTGAGCAGGTGAAATTTAGTAACATTTTCATTTCATTCTCTAATCTTTTACTGGATCAGGGTCTTTCGAGAACTTTGGTAGTGTAATTATAGGTTCATTTTAAATAAATCTTTAGGATTTGATTTGTTTAGGTTTGTGAGCCAATTCGCGCAATGATATATAGTGCGCCTTTGGAAGATGCTCGGCATTTGGTTAATCACTATGACAGGCTGAGACAAGAAGTCGAAGCTCAGGTAAAGTCTTGGTTGACCTTCTTTTGGGTTTGTTTTGAGGCAATTTCAGATTTCTTGAGGCATGAACAATTTGTGGAGAAAAAACGCTTTTTTGAACAGGCAACTGATGTACTGAGGAGACGATCGAAGTTGAAAGAATCTGATGTTTCTGAAGAAACCTATATGAAGCTTAAGAATTCCGAATCAAGATTGGCTGAGCTCAAATCAAGTATGAAAACTCTTGGCAAAGAAGCTACTAAGGCCATGTTGGAAGTCGATGAAAAGCAGCAGAACGTAACTTATCAGCGCCTCTGTGCTCTGGTAAACTCTGCTTTAATCATATCTCGGCTCATGATTATTTACGGATCCCTGGATTAGACTAATATTAATCTAATGAAATGAAATAACCACGCAGGTTGAAGCTGAGAGATCATATCATCGTAATGCTCTTGATATCCTCGATAAGCTACATTCAGAGGTTAGTAACCCGCTCTATGATAAATTGCAAACAACGGGTTTGCTAGTCACTTGATCTGGAAATCTTTTTGTTCAGATGATTGCTGAGGAAGAAGCTATAGAATCATCACCAAAGTCGCTACCTTTACATTTAGAGGACAGTGTTTCTCATCCCCAAGAAGAAAAGAATTCAAATCACCGGGGAGAGATCAAATCAAATCGCCGAGAAGACATCAAGTCTCACCCCAAAGAAGTAACCAAATCCAATCCCAAGGACGAAACGAAGTCTAGTTCCCAAAAGGAAACCAAATCCAATCCCAAGGATGAAATGAAGTCTAGTCCCCAAAAGGAAACCAAATCCAATCCTCAGAAAGAAATCAAGTCAAGTCCACAAGAAGAGATCAAAAACTCCAATGGATCTGATGATCATCACAATCATCAACTTCTCAGTCAAAATGATTCCTACTTTCTTGCAAAGGTTAAACCTTACGAAACACTTAAAAAACTCGGTTAGGATCGATTATACAAATCCCGGGGATCATATGTTTTCTTGTTTTGACAGGTTGTGCATCCGTTTGATGCTCAAGCGCAAGGAGAACTAAGTCTCGCGGTTGATGATTATGTAATCGTGCGACAGGTACATTTCCCACCACCCTTTTTCAACAAT